>OX402532.1:21677225-22113347 GCA_948098885.1 Drepanosiphum platanoidis | reverse complement strand
CGAGTTCTTGAGTTTATGACGCGTTTACAATACAATATTTTTACAATATTTTAAGTATAAAAATGTTTGAAAACTATTGTAAATTATTAATGACTTTCTTATTTTTTTTTGCAATTAAAAATTTAAAATGTTAAAATGTGTTTAGAATTTTATTTTTCTATATAGTATTAATTTTGGTTCGATAATCTTTTAAATTTATATATATATATATATATTAGTACTCTATTAATTTTCAAAAAATTAAAAATTAATCTCCCTCCCACTTTCAAAGCCCACGAGCCGCCACTGATAAATGCTATACAAAAACTAAATAAAATTAAAAAAATAAATACAATGAAATTATAAGTATGTACATACATAGATTAAAATATACTATATCTAGTATACTTAATCTATGGTACATATTATGTATTATTTATGACTTTATGAGATACAGTAGAAAAATAATTTGTTATTAATTTTTGGTTTTTTGGCTGTTAATTGACAAAATCTTCTAATATTTGCCTACGGATTCGAAAATAGATTGTATCCACGCCTTCGACAGATTCAACAAATTGTCCAACAGTTTGTAATGATGACGTTGCTTGGTTCGCCGTAATCATATTTAAAGTTATTTCAGGCTCATCATTTTCATTATTTTCGGAATCACTATTCGATATATTTATACCCGTGATTTCCATATTATTACCCAGAATATCCAGATATAGCAGATATAAAAATATACTTCAACTAAGCTATATTCATCACAATTTTATATTCGAGTTAACAAGACTATATTATAATACATTGAGTGTTATTATAATTTCTAGGGGAATTAAAAAAAAAAATCGAGTTGTCGAGTTCTTCGAGTTATCGAGGTTCGAGTTATCGCGACTCGACTGTATATCGAGTGCTGCAGGCCTACCCCGAGCTCGCGAGATTATTTTTCGCCGCCGCCGCCCCGACCGTTCGATTTTTAAGCGGGGGGGAATAGACGATTTGAAAATTAAAAAATACTTATTCCGCAGTTACTGAAACAATGGTTTTTTTTTTTAAATATTTCCGAACGAATCAATTATTGTTCTACTTTGCAACGTCTTGTTGTTAGATGTGACTTTCGATATTAGTCGAGGTTTATTTACTGGAGAATTCGTTATCAGTTGAAATTTATACAAAAATTGTTTTCACTAAAAACGGAATGCAATTATTACTTTAAAAACGCCCGATGACAATACGATAACTGAATATCATTTATTATTACTATATTATTCAATGAAAATTTCTTAAATATGTAAACACGTGCAAAATTAAATTTTTTACTACATAACATTGTAATATTGTTTCCGTTATTGAATATATTATATTTGTCAATGGTTTTATGAGAATAGTAGTTATCGATATTGACTTATGCCCCTATTCACGCGGTGCTCTAAAGATTAAAACTTAAATCGACCTCGGAGTATAGTAGCTCCTGGCTAGAAAGCTCTCGCCGGGAGCGCAATATCACCGAGGACTTAAGACTTAAGGAAAATTTAACAGTGATTAAGGCTTAAGCAAATGCAAGTGATATAAAATTAGATGCCCAAAACTATTTTACGATTTTACCCATCAATAATAAGAGTTTGTTGGATCAATTATTAATTATCATTTGATAATGTAATCGATGATTTTCAAGTTGTTTAGGTAATAAAAATTAAATTCGAATAGATCGTTTTCTATATTAAGTAAATTAATAATAATATATATTATGAGGAGAATTTAGTTGGTAAGACAAACAAGGGCGGAAATTAAAATAATCGCTAGGAGCGCTACTTTTGTATTCACTACAGCTCTCTATTGAATTCGTGTGATATTAGGATCATATCTTATGCCAACAATTAATCTAAAAATTTACCAAAAAACGTTACCATAAAATACTATAAATCTATAACATAGATCTATTGTTTTATACGATTATATGTTATGATTATTATATAGACGACTGTTTATTTTTTTAAATGCAGCTGCGATTGCTGGTGCTACCGTTTTTTTTTTTTTTCGGAGAGGTCAGCGACGCATACATAACCAGTTAAGCCCAAACGCTTCTACCAATTATTATGATTTTTATGACGTGTTATATATACGTATTATCGTGCACTACAGTTTGGTTTTATGCACAAGTAAAATAATATACTCCTGAAATGCTATGCTATGCCATGATATGCTAAAAAAATGTAAATTTCAAAACAGACATAGAAAACGAAATAAACATTTAAAAAATACACGTACAACTGGAATATTACTCTCCGCCCCTCTGAAATGAAAATCCCGAGAGATGTGCCCGCGAATACGAACCGTGGCGATATTATCGACACGCGCTCGGGGGGTCTAATGCGTGTTTTATAAATAATAAAACATGATGTAAAATCCTACCCGAAGCGTCGAAAAATTATGTATACGCGTGGATAAACGATGTTTTTATCTTGTGAATTCACTGTGTTTCCATTTCATTGGAAAACAATACGAATCGTATAGCTGATATTTGCGCGAATAATAATAATAATTAATAATAATAATAACGGTAACTAAGGCAAATGCGAGATTAATGCTGCCGAAACACGCAATGAGCGTCGTGCTCTACCTATAGGATAATTTTAACGATCGACTCCCCGATACAGTGGCGTTATGTACGAAGTTATGTACGAAAAAGTAAAAAATTGTTTTCAATTTCAAAAGATTTTCAAAACTCGATCGAGCTCGTCAATTAAATTCAAAAGAAATAATATTAAAACACGTTGATGGACACTTCACTTATTATTATTTTTAAAAAGCACTCCAAATTATATCACTTTTTGATTACTGCTATAGCAGTACTTTTTTTAATACTGCTATAGCAGTTGTGTCCCTACACATCAAAATTTGTAATGTACATATGTCAAAATATTTAAAATACTGCTATAGCAGTAACATCTAAAAATATAATAATAATTATTTCGCCATACTCACGAAAAATATCGATAACATTATTGTGTAATATTGTGTAATAAATACGATTGCCAGTAGTTTACGTGTTTACGTCAATCATTTTTCAATGGAAACTCACGAATTTGGATAAAAATAAACCAAGGAAAATAAATTTATTGTTTCATTTAATTTTAGCTTTATTTTATCAGTGCCTCATGATCTCTAAAAATATACTGGGACACCATCACTTGCTTTATCATATAAAGCAATAGAAAAAATTACTGCTCAAGCAGTTATGCCATTTTTTGAATGGTTTTTGTATTACTGCTATAGCAGTAATATTTGAAAGTGTCCCCCGACATCAATTTTTGAAATTACTGCTATAGCAGTAATATCGGCCTACTGTCCATCAACGTGTTAATAATTTTGCAGAAAAAAAAGCACGCAAACAAAATTTCCATTGAATTGTTTTTATTATACTCCTATCGTTAGAACATATTATTATTATTTTATTTGTATGTAATTTCATCTTGTTTTTTATGTCATTAAAATTTTAATAAAAATAGAAAGTACCTCCTATTACATAAAATTTTAGAATTTTAGAATAAAAACTCTTACTTTAAATTTAAATTGATGTATCTATATCTAATTATATATTATTTAGAATAAAAGATGAAGGGGGCCTTTTTTTAGTTTCGCACACAGGCCCATCTTTGGGATAAACCGCCACTGCCCCGATGTATACAAATAATGTTACGTGGTCGTCGGAGATAACACGTGTAGCAATCGATACGTTGTAGACTATCGTCGCGGTCTAAATAACACTCGAAGACGAGTAAACGAGTAAATAGTAGTAAATACGTATATAATAACCGTGTTCCCCCCGTCGTCGTCGTCGTATTATTTATTTGTTCGATTTCATAATAACATGTGCGCGGCGGCGGGCCCCTTGCCGAGAGTATAAGGCGAGCGCGTCTTCGTTTATCGCAATCGTTTTTCATCGCGCGGATAATATCATATTATATAGTACGGCGTATACTCGTATATTATTATGGACACGCGCGGTATTTTAAACGGTTATGTGTATCGTAAATTTCCCGGACGTTACAGTTCGTATAATACGCGCGCGCGCGCGCGCGGTTGTTTTAGTTTCTGGCGGATGCGGACGTAAAAGTTTTACCGATAAACGCCGCCGCCGTGTTGACTTTAAAGCTTCCGGTCGCGCCACACATATACGTACACGTATCGTACGCCGTGAAATATTATTATGCGCGCGCGTATACGTACACTCGAGAGGGTTCCAGAGCGCGGCCGCGCTTATATACGAGATGCGAACATATTGCCGTATAATACTAATAACACGCACGCACACACATAAACATACGATACGTATATCGACGCGATTGACGGTGTGTTGTATGCGCACAATGTGCAAATGTGGAATGCATAATATAGCGCGCAAAAGCCGTACTCTGTTGGGAGAGACCTCGTCGGATCGTCGCGTTTTCAAAGTTTTTTCATTTCTGTGTGACGCACAGAACTTTGTGACGGCGCGCGGCGGCGACGACGACCGTTTTCGAGACCGTTTTTTTTTTTTCTCGCGCGGATACGGACGACGATAACACTCGAAAAGATCGGCCGGGGACGGATAGTAATAGCTTCGGGGCGAGGGCGGTGTGACGTGTTTCCGTACGCGATTGGAAATAACGAGAGGAGCGCCCCGCGCCGTCGTCGTCGTATTTTACGAGGCGAAATCCGTCCGTTTTACGGAGAATATTTTTTCACCGCGTCGGAAAACGTCAGAAAATCGTTCGCAAACACGCCCGGCGGCGTAATATTATTACGAAAGCGCCGCGCGCGCATGAATATTACAGTCGAACCAGCTATAGAGTGCAGTCGCGATTATTATTATTATTCGTGTGTGTAATTTTAAATTTAATTACATTTACCTCGAGGTGTTAATATCAGTTCTTACCTTGTTGTAGTATCTGTTCGGAAACGTTCGGATATTTTGAAAACATGGAAACTTTGGTTCTTATTTATTGCGTTGAGCTGTCGAATGGTGTTGTGTCGTTTGAGAACCAATTTTGGCCTCACCATCGACGAAAAACAGTTTCAAAAATGACCTAAAACCACATACTTGACTTAATCAACAATAATTGCTTTAGACACGAGGTGAGTGAAAAATCCAAATCAAGTTATTTCAATTCATAAATCATTTATATTATTTTAGTATGGAGGAAGACGTTGAAATATATTTCACCGACGTCTTGCACGCCTCGAGTTTATAATCTTAAACTCTACTCTCCAGTTCTATAACTTACGAGTATAATACCATATTGAAGAAAACGTCAATAATTGTTCAATCTCAAACGCGTCGGTATCGGATGACTGCGAAAAAAATCGATCGCGTTCTTTACGGTCCGGCCAAGAGGGTTGGGGTTGTCCGCGTACACGCGCGAACGCGCGTGTATCCTGAAATCGTACGAAAACCGTCGGCTATTATCAGAAATATTATGATAAATCGCCTAATTATACGTACCGTTTTATCCTCCGCGTGCTTCGGTTCTTATAATAAGTGTACTCGATGACGCGTGACAATGCGCACAAGCGACTCGTAATAAAAACAATGTGGTGCAGAGCGTAACGCTGAAAATAAATAAATAAAATTACACGGGCGGCTCGGCGCGGCGCCGTGCGCTGTAAAAATCGTGCGTTTCCAAAAGTATTCAAAAATTAAATTTTAACCCGAGTATTTGTATTCCGTCTGTACGCTGCGGTACGAGTACAACCGTTTTAAATATTAAAAACCGTTTCGCGAGCGCGCGCACGCGCACCGCCGCCGCCGCCGCTCTGCTGCGGATAATAATAATATTATAACGCACGCGCTCGAATATACGTAATAATATAGTTCAGCTGCCGTCCCGCGATGTAACCAATAACCGTATAACGAACGCCGCGTTTGTACCTGACCGATACGAACGCCCGTCTGTATAGTTTGATATTTACTGCGACGGAAACCAATAAAGTAAACACACTCCGCGCAGAAGAATATTATAATAATTACACAAATACAATACGGTGTCTCGAGTACGCCGTTTACACGATATCTTTAACGACGACGGTTATAATGAGATTCGTCGACGGCGTTTTTTAAACGACCCGTTCGAGTAGCTCGTTGTATTATTATTGTTAATACACGACGAGTTTGTACAAACAATTTTGACTTTTCACTCTGCGCGCGCGGTAACAATATAATAACAATAAAAACAATATATCGGTATATCGAGAACACTATAGTGAGCAATTAATATTCATTACAATCATAATTTCGATGTTTATATTAATCTCTACGACGTGTCATGTTGCCGTGCGTGCGTGTGTGTGTTTTATATTTTAATTAGATGATGCGTTCAGTGGATACTGAACACGACGTCGAAACGGTCGTAAACCGGAGTGAGGGGGGGGGAGGCGCTTGCCTTCCTATGGGAAAATTCAAACGAGCAATGCTCGCTTGTTTTTATAAACGAATTCGCCCCGTCGAAAAAAAACGAAAAGGCGACGATTTGTATTTTGTGAGAGTATCTAGTTCAATTTCATTCGGTGAAAAATATAATTTTACAACTGCATAATATAATATGTACACATATAGATTTTAACGCGTTCAAAAAAAATCACCAGATGAAACAAAAATGCATGATAATATTTTTTACTAGCAACGATGAAGCGAATTATGTGCTTGAAAACAGAAATGCATTGTTATATTATAAAGCTCCTACAAACGACTTGATTTACACGTGAATTCACTATACTTGTGTATAGTTGTGTGTCAAAACTTGATTATTCAATCGTACCTGCAAGTATAATAGCACTTTTTAGGAAAGATGACTTGTTTTAATCGAAATAATAGAGTTTAAAAAAAAAAAAAACAATTATAATTACCAGTGACTTTAGGCTGAATATATCGCACGATAAAACGGTGCCTTTTGTACTAACGTTTTCCGATTCTGAGCTCTGTCGATGAGTGGAAAAAGAATATTTGCGCAAAATTATGGTTTACTTCGGAACGCCATATCACGTCTTCACGCCTCGCGTCGCCTCCAAAGCCACGCCGTTTCATTTGTTTCAATATAAACACAATAATATTAAAGTTTGATATTATAATATTATGAAGTCAATACGTACTCACCAAATAAGCTCTACTCCCGTCGATTCTATTGTTTTGAGTTAACGGGGTGTATATGATAATTATTGTTGAACGCGCGTAAAACAGCACTCCTGAATAGAAACAAAAAAAGTCATACGAATCGACTAAACGCCGGTTTTTTTTTCTCGAACGAGTACCAAACGAAACGCATAAATCTGCAATACGCGTCAACGTGTGTAATATTGATCGAATAAATACGTCGATTTAATTAGTCACTCTTAAACATATAGATTTTGATTTGTAACTACGAGATGAACAATGGCAATAAAAAAAAAAAAAAAAAAACGATTTAATTTATTTCTTTGTATAGCCGTCAACTCGACATCGTAGATTCAATAGTACCTCTCTGCGCTGCAGGTACTACGTATTATTATTATTACAAACTATAAAAACGATTGGTTGGGTTTGTCGGATGTGACACACGCGCGTCCGTGGAATTATCATCGTCGTCGGACCGAAGTGAAATCAAACATGAAAATACACACAATGGCGAATACAATATTTCCATACTTTGTCGCGGTCGTTTTCTTTTTTTCCCCACTCTGGATTTGTTTAAACATCGCTCTCAAACAACCGTCTAAAATAAAAACTCCATCGTCGTCGTTTCGTATTCTTTCCCCTACGACGACGTCGTCGCGCGTCGGTCGGAATAGTCCTTTAATTTTAATAAATTGAAAAACTTTGGTTATTATTTATTGCGTCTAAAATTTAATTCAACACGATTATACATTTATTTTTTAATTAAATTTAAAAAAAAAAAAAATCCATTATTTAAATTTGACATTATAATATCGCGCCGCCGTCTGATTTCCATTAAAAAAAAAAAAAAAGAAACAGAAAACACGACCTGCGATCTGAAAGCGGTAAATTATTATGATGTAAGTTGTATTATTCAATTTATCCCGCGATTGTCGAAATGTATCCTCTCCACACGACATCTAAACGCGTTTCCGAGAGACGTTCTCTCGTCTAAATTCAAAACGTTTATGTGCGTTGAAACTTTTGGACGTTTCGAGTGATTTAAAAGTTGGATTATGCTCCGAACAATCACAGCGAGTCTGAACTATTTACGTATATGCGCGCGTTTGTGCGAAAATAATTTTCGTCGAGTTAGTTTCGGTTGAACATTTAATATAATATAATATACGTATATGTATATCAGTTAATTTTCATCCTCGATATAATTACAGTCGACGACCCCGACCGTCTTGTTCTAAGAGATTAAAACTTTTGAATATCAAGAATATACGCGTAATGTACAATCTTCGTTTCAGGATTATGTTTGGTAATAATAATTAATTTTTCAACAAATCCCGCGGCAATGAAATACGATATATCCACTTTGGATGTCCAAACGAAACGCTCGTGAAATCGTTTACCAATAAATACGTTGTATTTATAACGACGGAAGAGGAAAGCATCTCATTACGATATTAATTCTTCACTAATCGTTATTGACGCGTACGCCGCCGCCGCCGCCGCCGCCGCGCGGTAATAGCGCGATCGTATCTGCTCTGTAGATCATTATTCATTTCAAAAAGTTTATTTGGATATTTTAATTATACGTATATACGTATTATAGGGAACGATTAAAAGGAAAATATCAAAACGAAAATAATCGTCTTCCGTTCTTATCGCGCGGGTGGTATTCTCCCAAAGGTTTCCGAAATAAATCTGTCGTTTACTTTTTAAATATTCATTCACGAACGAACGTTAATAAAATCCGTCGTTCTAAAACATTCCCCGAGGCCCGCTGAAGAATATTCCAATTAATTATCTCTCTCGGGACATCGTTTTTATGAAACATTTGTAAAGTAACGAGAGACGTCAGATTAAAACGCGCGTTTGTTTATGGAAAAACAAATTCGTAGCGAAAACGCCCTGGGACCAATATACGTATAGTATCGGAGTGATTTTTTTTATTTATATTCTTTCTGTTGTTGATATTTTAATGCGCAGTTTGGTTTGCAAGTCGTCCCGCGATGCATCGGCACGTAGACATATACCTGGATGATGGACAACAGTTTTACGATTGAACCGTTTTTTCACTATACTAACATTCGACCTAAACGAATGAAAATAATATTTTCCGCTTGATCGTGAAATGATAATTTAACCCGCCGCTTCGTGGTGCGTGTGGATCGAGGCATTTTTCGAGTAAGATTTTGTCGAGTATGAATAATTTCACTTTATTTTGCGACCGAAAATAATCGGTATTTATATTATTCTATCGGGTACTCGTTCAAAACGTTCTACGACTAATACATTTTTCTTCATATCGTGTTGTTATTACTTATTTTAACAATATTATACACTAATATTACGATTTCTACTTGTCTACTAATTTTCCATACTTCAACAGTAATGTATGTAGTAATTCATACAATTTATTATTTTCGATTCACTAAGAGTAATCGACAACTTAAGAGTATTGTATATAAATGTTACGGTGAAAGATGAATATTGGTCAATGTCGTCATTCTCCGGTGAATGACGTCTTTTACCAAAATGATTCGATTATGTAGGTAGAATATTGGTCAATGTCGTCATTCTCCGGTGAATGACGTCTTTTACCAAAATAATTCGATTATGTAGGTAAATGATGTAAAAAACCAGATTTTAAATTCAAATGTACATCTTTCACCGGTGTTCAATTTGCGCTCTTGAATTAAATGCGGAATGTAGAATTGGTTTTGTCACAAGCCCTCTTTTCGGATTTGATTGTTTTACTTGACAATTACTGCATAAACCTAAATATGCCATAACTGCCTCCGTTGTCACATTAAAATATTTTGTTTTTAACACAGCCATCATCCTATTTCTACCACCATGCCCTACTGTTAAAAGCTTATTCGGCACTTACACGCTTATCGCTGATCGTTCACACCGACATAAAAGTATTGAACATCATTCGCCAATTAAACTGGGGATTGACGACAATAACCGGGGAATGTCTGCATTTACAACATTTACCAATTTTTAGGTAAATGATGTCATTTACCGGGGAATTACGTCTTTTACCACGTTTACATCATTCACCGTAACATAAACATAAATGTTCACTGTAAGCGGTTCGGTATAAAATGTCGTTCTATAAACTTTTCACAATGATTGTAAACCGTAGATCCGAAATCTGCAGGGTTTCTGAGTACGTGGACGTTTCACGTTTAAAATATGATATCGGTCAATTTTAATTCGAGAAAAACTACGAACCCCCCCGTGTAAATATGCGTTGAAGAATGAACCGCGATGTGGTGCACACACACGCAACAGACGTCGTCGTGGACGAGTAAATATTACCGAGTGCGCGCGTTGAACAGGACGTTATGAAATTGAAAATGTTGAAAATCGGAGAGTGTCCAAAAAACACACGATAATAATAATATTCGATTGGAATAAAATTTACCGCGCCCTCGCTCGTGACCGTATTGTGCCAACGCGTATACACGTAAAGCAAAAACTCGTACGAGTTCGTTTATGCGCATTTTAAGCCCGATTTTATTGGAAATAACAATTATTATTATTATGAAAACACGTTTGTATTAGCGACACGAATAACATTCTGGACGAGATTTAAACATTATCAAACTAATAATGGAATTATTGCGTTTAGTTTTTAACGAATTCGCGATGTTCGCGTGCGCTCGTTAGATACTTTTTGGTTTTTTTTTTTTAATAACGCACACACACACACAGTCGGATATACGATTTAAAAAAACACTACGATAATGTATTATGTTTTCTGCCGTCATGATTATTTAGTTTTTTTTTTTTTTAGCGACGTACAAAAAAAAAAAAAAACGTGCGCTCAACTAGTGCGTATAGTATGTACTATGTAGTATAGTATTGAATAAATAAATACCGATTTTGTTTTCGGCCGAATACAATGATTTCGACTTATTATTGAACTCGAAACAAATTTAAAATCAAATTACGCGTAACTACCTATTTTTACCGTTTATTTACTATATTTTCATAATCGGCAATTTTAGACACGCGTCCAAATACCACATGATATATTAGGTATGTAAAATAATATTATAAAACATTGGTATATTATGTCTACACGCTGGCGTTGTCCCACGGTTTTTTAGGAATTTTTCAAGAGTTAGGTAGGTATATAGCGAAGGGGCGGACTGTGAGAACTATATTACCGAACAGTTAAAACGAAAAACGTCCAAACCCCGAGAGGGACGTTATATTTATTATTAGCGCGCTCGCTTTATAAACGGCGCAGAACGTCCCGGTATAATAATAGACTGTTCGTTTTTATCGAGTGTATAAATCGCACACCGGTGTAATTAAAAATATCGCAATACCGCCTAGACACATAGTTTGTAATAAACAACGTGATTTTTTTTGTTTTTCATGTTTCTAGTGCGAACGATAAATTCGCGTTGGGGAAAAACGAACGCTCCTCTATACTTTTGCGCGACGAGTTGCAAACGATTTAATGGATTTTACGCGAGAGCTTTGGCTGCGGCGGCGCACGCGGGTTGCCCCGTGTGATTTCAAATAAAAAGCATAATATGTAGTAGTACCGGTTATTGGAGTCCGGGGGCGGACGATCGCTATTGCACAGGTGAATAATTGACGTTTGAAATTCAAAACCGCGCGTCGCTGTAGAAAAACGATTCTTGATGAAAACCGGTAGGCCGATAAGTCTCTGATTCTATTTTCTATACGAATAATAATAACAAACGAGATTTCTTTTCGGAATACCGAAACAAAATAACAAAAAAACAAATTATTTACCCCGTGGCACATGCACCAACTAGACGACGACGACGACGACGACGTGTTTTCTGCCAGAAACCGCCCTCGACGATTGTATGCCGAGTCTTCTGGTCGTCGAAATCGTGTACATAAACAAACAAAAAGGAAAAGAAAAAAATTAAAACCGATAACAACACGATAAAATCAATAAAACGGTGCATCAATAATCGATTTGATAAGATGACTTAATGTTTTCCATTTTATTCATCATGTTATACACTCATTATTATGAGAATATTATGCACTATAATAATGGCACGAATAATACCTATACCCAACACATAATACGAATATCTACCAATTACACTGACCACGAGATTTCCGTTTCCAATCGCATTGTCTGAAAACGGTGAAAACTGTCGGTTAGACTTTTGTTAGAAAAATATAATATACATTTTTGCAACGATAGGTTCGTGTACCTATACATAATAATTTCCTTTATTCTCTACAACTCAATAACGTGACATAATATTATACACGATAGATAGGATAAAATAATAATACGTATAGCATATACTTACTACAATATGAATTGTAGCTCGACGTGTTTTTTTCGTTTGACGATTGATTTTACTCGATGATTTTGATGATTTCTGTACAAACGTGTATTTGATTGTCAGTGTCGTTAAAAATATGTCTACACACCGACGCGACGGCTAATGCTTTAATAGTATGAGAATTATAAATTATAATAGAACAGCCGTATTTTGTGATTCGCTCGACTATCATACGAGAAATTCGTGCCCTAAAAAAAAAAAAAACCTCGTTATTCCGACGACGATGCTATCGTTCGAACGGGGCCCCGAGGCGAAAAACGAGCTGTATATGTGTATACATATATACATATATATGATATCCAACCCGATCCTGTTTTTTAGTTTGCTGCATTATTTTTTCAAACGATAGATGTTTTATTCAGAACTAAAGTTTTTAGAAAAAAAAAAAAAAAAAAAAATCTCGAGAACTATACGCTGCGGCGGCGGCAGCGCAGTGCGTGCGCGTATAATCCCATTTGAATATAAAAAAAAAAAGAAAAAAAGTTGATGGCGGTTCAAACGTCACAACGCGGGCGCGTTCTAAAAAGATATAAAAATAAAGAGGCGAGGCGAGGCGAGTAGAGAGAAGGGAGGTGTCCGACGGATTTTCGAGGGAAAAAAAAAAAAGTTTCGCGTATCCTGCGTGCCCGCCGCCGCCGCCGCCGCGGCGTTTTAAGGATTTCGCGCAGTCGTCCGTATACGGCGGCGGCGGCGGCGGTAACCGGTTCCGGACGAAAACGCGTCTAGCCCGCAATATTATTTGCTGCCCGCTAGTTTTGCGTGTTATCGCAGAGTTTAAAAAATCGATCGCCGAGTTTATATATAACCCATCACACACGTCAAAAATTCCCCCCCCCGAAGAGAAGAAGAAGAAAAAATAAATAAAATAAACAATTATAATTTCCGACGATAATGGCGCGCGGCATAAAAACCGCGCAGGTTTCTTCTTTTTTTTTTTTCGTCTACTCGGTTTTTCTTTCTGCTCGTGCGCTCGCGCGTACAAATATACAACAACAATATCCTATATAGTATATGTGTACACACACATAATAAACAGACTGATCGAAATACACACACAATACGTGCGCGAGGCGAGCGCGTATATCTATTTGCGCAGTCCGAACGATAAAAACAGATCGTGCGGAATGTCGGCGTCGTCGTCGTCGTCGTAGTCGTCGTCGAAGTCGTAGTCGTCGCGTCGTGTTTACCTTGGCGCGAGGGACTTGCGCGCGACGTGGCGCGTATATAATATAATAACATACGAGTACAAACACTCCGTCACTCGGAGGGAATTGGCCTCGGGATCAATGGCGGTGGACGACTGCGCATATATATATACGTATAATATAGGTACGTAATTATATACGAGAGCGCACGTACATATTGTATTATTCCTTAGCGTGTACGTATATACGAGATAATGTGGCCGAGAATGGAATAGATCTTTATACGCGTATGTGTTCGGACGACTCGGGCTGCCGGGTAACGACGACGTTCGATGATATAGTATACAAGACGTTTGCGGTGGGCGAAAAGACCGCGCGGCGTGTGCGAGGAGCGACTATATGGCTGAGCGCGAACGAAAATATTCTAAGGCGCTCGCTATTATAATAATGCCGTACACGGCGGCGCGAGCTACAACACAAATACGAGATTATACAATAATATACGCCGCAGTGTGTACTACACGGAGTATTTAGGCCGGACGACTTGGTATCGGTCCGAGGTCCGATCTTAGAACACGTTTTTAAGCGTCCTCCAAACATGGACCCTTTCGGTGCGCTAGTCGTACGAGACGACACCGGATCGGCCTACTTTTTTTCTTTTTCAAATCGTTTTTGACCCAGGGGCGTGCCTAGGGGGGGGGGTTTGGGTGTTCAAATATATATGTGGAACTTGATTAGGGAAAACTGGTGGTAAATTTCGTAAACTACTCAAATTTAGAGTAAAAGCTGGAGATGAAATTTAAAAAAAAAACATTTAACCGAAGGGAGTTTAATGATGCACAATTTACAAGTGCTAAAGTACAAAATCAATTAATAAATATTTGTAGTGATATTATATCAGAAAAAATAGTTGAGAAAGTTAACCGGGCTAAGATATTTTCAGTTACGGCAGATGAAACTACTGACGTCTCTAAACAAGAGCAAATGTCTCTGTGTATCCGTTACATTGATCCCGCGATTTGACATACCCTTTAATTCGAGAAGATTTTTTAAAGTTTGTATAGTTGTTTCTGATTTAAGTGGCCAAGGTCTAGCGAAAACTATTATTGAAAATTTACAATCGGCCGCGGTATTAACTTGGACTTTTTAATTGGCCAGGGTTATGATGGCTATTATGATGAATATTACTATTGAATAATATGACACGATATAGCGAATTAATATCTAGTAAAATAAATACACTAAAATACTTAAAATAGGTACGTTATTAAAAAGTTTTGAACCCCCCCCCCCCCCAAAAAAAATTTCTAGGCACGCCCATGTTTTGACCCGTAAACCACCGTGATCCTTAAATCCAAAATCGACCGAGTGACGGCTGTTTGAAATTCGAACCGACTGCGGAGAGATTTGTGTAATTCAAGACTTGGGGTTTTCACGCGTATAGGTTTGGTTTTTTAAAAAGTGTCTACAGAGTGGCGTTTCGAGCGAACGGACGAACGTGAATTTCTCGATTTCCGCAAACAACTCGACGACTGTTTATTTTCACGAGAGAAATAACTTTGCCCCGTCTATAATAATCATTTCAACGCTATAATTAATATTATTATCCGAATACACGAATCGTCGTCTCATTATTCGAATATTCGGTTCTCGGCGTATTTTACGTTATTTGAACCGGGTTTTTTTCGAAAGTAAATTACCCGCGCACGCGGGTAACTATAAATGCAAAACGAAAATCGAGTGAGCCTTTCCCTAAAAACGATGTGCCCGAAATCGCTTTTCCACCAGGAGGCTCGTGGAAATAATACGCGCACACGCCCATAGCAACAACCGAATGACGGGCGCCGCGCCGCCGTTTGCGCGTGTGTGTGTGTTGTGCGAGACTTGCGCAGAGATAATGAGAGAGCTCGGCCGAGGACGACGAAGGAATTCGTTCGATTCCGTGCGCGGGCCGCGGACTGTATTGTTACTGCTCTACGTAATAATAATAACACGACGTACGATTGTTATACAACGACTGTGGCGCCAGAGTGTTGAAAAAATCGTTTCGAGAGGCCGAACATTTAGTCGCATACATAATATGTTATTTTCAAAGCGATCCGGGCGTATTAATCCTGCAGACATCCCGAGGCTCCTATATCGATGGGAAACTGTTGTAATAATACATATAATGTATAACTCTTGTCGTCGTGTGAGAAGCCTTTGAAAAAGCGGTCGGCCCGTTTCGACACGCACTCCGGCGCTACTCTGACTATACAGCCCCGCGACACGGTTTCGAGGGCACGTTCCGACGATTCGCATATCGCGCCCGTGATGGACGACAACGACGACGACGACGACGATAAACTCGGCCTTTTCCCGTCGTGTATAAATAATACGTATTATTATTACGCAGTCGATCCCTGTACAGGCAATCGAGTGTACGTATATATACAAGTGAAGGGTTCCCCGTGTGTGCGTCCCGTTTTATTGCGCGTCGTATTTCGCACGCGCGCGTAATCGGTTCTTTGCCCCCTCTCGTCGTGACGGCGAATCGAGCATCGGCAATAATAATATACGATAGCAGCGACGTTGCGAAAAAAAGGGGTAGGTAGTATTGTACTTGACTGGGGTGAGGGGGAGGACGCATTATTTCCGATACCGGCTCGTCGCCGTCGGACGATCCGACGGGTGACGTCGTCGCCGGCGGAACGGAGTCGGTAGAGGGGTTATTATTAATCGAATTAATCGTCCTTAATTCCATTTCACGAGTCGAATCGAAGTGGTACGCCTGCAGCTCTCTTAATTTGATTTGAGCGATGATAGAGGCGAATTATTATTGTATAGATACTCCGGGGGCGCAAAGGGTGACGATGCGCGGCTTTCGCGCGTTTGTCGTTAGAAAATCGAATCGCTCGAAATTATCATTGCGCGGCGCGGCGTCGTTTTATAAAATCGACCCGAAAACAATTTTGAAACCGCACGTTGCGATACACGCCCGCAGGTCACGACGATGTAATCCGTGTTGATGTGATTCGACTCTGGATTTTTTTTACAAACGAGCAGCGGGTGTACCCGAGTAAGACGTATTTGAATATAATATGTTTTCCGCGAGTCGAACACGCGGTGTTACGTCACAACGTTTGATATCGTAGACGAATACATTGTGATATACATTATGATAGACGTTCTTTACTTAGTGTGCCACCATGGCATTATTCGTGTTTAAACACCGAAGATTTATCAGATGCATCAGTTTAAAAAATAACCCAAACTCATCTGCATTGAAAACATCATTAGGAGAGTATTCATTTAAAAGATTTGGCAAAATATTTTCTCTCCGTGCAGCGATTTCTAAATTTTATACAATGTATTTTTATATTAACATCATTGACAAGACGAGCGTATTATCCAGAGTTAATTACATGTTAAATGTTGTCAGAATCAAGGGACTCGTAAAAATGAGCGTATTAGCCGGGAAATCGTGAGAGAGCGTCTTAAACGGGCTATTTAATAAAAAAAATAGGTCTCCTTTTTGATGAAAAAAATCCCCCCCCCCTTCGATCGATCGTATAACGTTTGAAAAAAACGAAAAGTATTCAAAAATCTAGTTGTGAATTATAAGGTGTAAACTTTCAATTCGACCCACTCTCTATAATTGCGCCCATCGCGTTTTACGGCCGATATACGTATAATAATAATATACTCGCAGCAGTCGGGGGAGGGCGTCACGACGCTTTTCGCGAGAAATTTAACATTCTTCGCTCGCGTCTAGACGTTATAATAGAGCCATGTGTTTCTAACGCACAAATACAAATACTTGATTGCATTCCGCGAACGGTTTCCCTACCTCCCACTGTCCATCTATCTTTCTCTCGCGCACACGTACAAATATATTTATAACTGCGCCGAGTATATTATACATATAGTGTTTGCTCGAAATGCGTTTGTGAATAATTCAATTTGATTTATTTTCAAACGCCGCCGTTTGTGTGCACAATTTTTATTTTTCCGACTCCGTGTACCGTTTGAATATTTGATTTAACAGAAACAGAAAGAAAAAAAACAACAACAAAATCGCGCGCAGACCTCCCGGAAAGTCGTATACACGTGGAAGATGGTTTTTTTTTTTTATGCAAGTCCGTAATATTCTCTCCGGAAGCCACTAATTTTTTAATGAAAACGCAATATAAAATAATAAAAAGTATACGTTTTTCGCGGACGAGAAAATCGTAAATGTTTACATTCCATTGTGATATTTTAATGAAAAACAAATGACGCCGTATTTTTTTGTTTACTTTTTTTTACTGCTTTCACGACGACGCCTCTAGGCCTATAAAATTTACGCGCGCGAGGACACGACCCCTTGGATTTCGTCTGCGCAATCTACCGACGACGACGGTCCGACCGCCTTTGATCGTATAAATTATGCATTTATTACGGTATTGTACGGGCGTAGTACAAAATTGTTTGTCGGCTGTTTTTAGACAAATTAAATTTTTTAAACGATAGATCGAGCGTGATGTCATCGGGTGATCCAGGCGGAGAATAGGAGTGATATGTACTTGGAAAATTGTATCCGGTTTTTCGTGTTTATAATATGTTTATTGCGAAACTGTTGTTGATAAGACAGCAAGACCGGACGAGCAAGCGTATGTTGAGCGGAGCGAGGAGAAATCGTTGGTTTTTTTTTTATAGTTTTTGGCATTGAAAAAAAAAAATGGCACACTCGTCATGTGTATACGTTGTTTGTTCCTCCGAATATCGTTCATACCCTTAAATACGGCCCTGATGGCGGACAGGTCACTCGGCGGTCCGGAATCCGTTATTACGACGACGACGGTTCATGAAAACTAAAAATGAATGAAAATATTCACCACCGGGACGACCGTTTGGAATATCTCTGCAGCGGAAGAGTTTTACGATTCGACGTGTGACGTCACGTCACGGGTTTATTGTGCTGATATGCGAGATAATGCCCATGTTTAACATGACGATTACATCACGAGCTCGGCCGTACCGTCTTGACCGTATACGGCAAAACACTTTTACGGCGGCCGCCGCACGATTGACTTTAATACGCGGTCGTGGTTACGACCTGAAATATCGGTAAAAATGTATCCTTTAATCCAAGGAGTTTAGTTTCTAGACACACGGAACTCATTTCTCCTCGGAACCCCTGACGCGTACGACGCAAAATGGCGCAGGACGTGACGTAAACGATTATACGATTCGAATCGCTATACTACTGATATTATGAAAAATACAGTAAATATTCCCCGTGAAAATTCGCAAGTTAGACGCTCTGCCGCGGTCGTCGCACTCAGTCGATTTCGTTCGAAACGCGTTTCTGAATGTTTTACCTACTCCATCGCGTTTCACAACGCGCGTATACGAAAAAATAAATAAATATACCACTCACAAACTTTTTCCGATTCGTTATCTATAACACGTGTATGTACTCCAGCAGACTATGACTGCAGTTCGTTACAAAACACGTAATATTATACGCCACTATATATTATACACTCGAAGGAAATCGTACCGATACGGAGACGAAATATTACACGCGTAAAACGTGCAGTAAAACCGTTGTCGTCGAATTCTCGATCGCCGTACGGCCGCGGAATAAAATTCGCAGGAGCGAAGAATAAAAGACGCGCGGGCGACAGTAATATTATAATACATTCGATGTAATCCGATCCACATGACGGTTCTCAGGAGGCAGACCGCAGAAACTCGAGTAACTCCGGGTACTTGCGCGCGCACTACACTCGCGTGTAATTCACGCGCCGCCGCGCCGCCGCGAACACGCCGAAATACAAACACAGAGCTTATATTATAATATTATCTATAAAGCGTCGACTGTTTATTACACGCTCTGTACGCCCAAGTGGATAAAATAGATATGACCGCGGCGAACTCGGAAATTATTTCAAACGCGCCACGACGATGCGCGCCAGGGGCGTATTTATGGGGAGGGCACATGGGGCCCGTGTCACCCGCATTGACCGTATTTCATACTTTTTTTATTACTCAGAGTATTAATCTCTCCTCACACACGGGCGCTTGGTATTATATCATATTATTATGATATGACACCACTGAACGAAAATATTATTGTTATTATAGGTAATTGAGAAATCATAGTTGCATATTCATTAGTTAATAGTGTTTCCGTTTCATGTAAGGAACGTTACGAAACGTTTTTCATTTTTGTGCTATCATAGATACGATGGTGATTGACTGATAACAACTATAAACATCATGAAATAAGATTATATATGGAGTTGCAATCATATTTCATTATTTCCAACTGCACGTTACATTTTACACGATACATATTATTGATATTCAATTTAATATTTAATAATTTCTCATAATAATGAATTCAAAACCAATGCAGGCAAATAAAAGAGGAGGACAAAAGATAACTATTAGAGTTAAGTTATTAGTCAAAATATAAATATTTAAATTTATTAAAAAAAAGGTTTTATTAATTTTTTACTAATTAAATGTTATGTTTCTGATCGTGTATTTTGGTTTTTAGATATTAAATTATGACATTATTTCGAAATGGAAAATATGAGTTATTTTTTAACTGTATATGATTTGAATTTTTTGTTTGTGCCCCCCCCCCCCTATAAGGCATTTCTAAATACGCCCCTGATGCGCGCGCAGGACCGCTCGAAGCTTGTTCGCGCGATTAATACGACATGAGATTATTTGTTATTTTACGAGTTACGACGGTCAACAAAAGTTACTCGTATTATGTGTATCGATTGACCAACTGTTTGGCGAAATATTTACGAGAACGTCCGAAAGATACCGAAAAACGTAGTTAGTATAGACTTGGAGTTCGAGTCGACACGGGACGACCTCGTCCGACTGACCTGAAATATTTTTTAGTCCGTTTTTATACGCACGCGCGTACGTATTCGGGGGTGGGGAGGGGGTGGTGAGATACGGTTAAGGATCGGCCCGAACGTATAAAAGTTTTTTTATTTATCGGTTATGAGGTGAATATTTCATCCGAGTTGTACTCGTTTTAACTTACAAGTAGTATGTATATGAGCGTCGTGTTACTTTACCTATGTTTTCGGATTCCGAGTGATGCGCGTGATGTTGGCTTTACAACGGGTTGTGTTTTTCCTCTTTGTCTGTAAACAATTTTTTCCGACTGGTAAAGCCAAATGAAAAGTTTTTTCATCCTACGACGTCTATTATAGTCGGATCGAAAATAATTGGACTCGACGGTCGTTTCTATCATTGCGTTTGCTCAGCAACAGTTTTCCTGAAAACATTGAACGACGACGACGTTAAATTTTACAAAGCAAGTTTTCGTTATTGTTTCGATAATAATTAGACGGTTTATACAAGTGCGAGTATTGAGTTCACCTAACGATGTCGTGTCATAAAACAGTTTTAACATAATATCTGGCACAGTCAGTTGTTACCACTCGAATAGTTATACAATCCTTTACAAGGATAGGAATAAAATATTATCTGCAGTCTGTAAAGTAAAAAACAGCTCAAGGTTTAGTGACCAACCAGATGGCATATTTTTACTCGTACAATCTAATTATTGCACTACAACTTTGTATTGTAAAAAAAGCTATCGGCGAAACGTGAAAAGCGTATGGTGTAGATTATAAAACTATAAAAATAAAATACACCTAGCAAAGGTGTAGTGTGTGTATTTCAAATATTATAATAATATTAGCGGACGTATTTATTTATTTAATAGAATGTTTATATAGAAATAGATACGAATGGTTTAATTATTGTGAGCTACTGCGTACAAACGTACGAAACTTAAAAGCAACAGAAAGAATGAGAGTTGTTTTTAGAAAATGAGACGAGAGACTCAGATGAGATACATAAGGTGAGGGGGGAGGTGATCAATATTAACGAGTTGTTTTCATAAATCCGAAATCGGTGTATTATTATTTTTTTTTTTTTTGAAAAACGATTCCGGTTAAAGGAGGACCGGTGGATTATCTTTAATTTACACTCATTAAAAGTCACGTCTTATGCGACTTGATCTATAAACGTATATTGTCAGAACGACAATATTGATCTTGGCATGTATATTATGTATTAATTAAGAATAATGTTAATAAAGTATAGTAAAATTAAAAAAATTAGCAAGCGTGTGTGCATTTATAAAATTGCAAACAAATATCATCATGTATGTATATATAATATAAATTATAATAAAGTCGAAAACGATGTTTGAAATCGCCGGTATTATACTACGACCGACGAATATACGTCGGTTTTAATAATATGTATACTAAAACGTGTGTGCTAAGCCGCTCCGATAAGACGGCAAACATTAATATTCGCGCGAGCAAATAAGCGGCTTTAACGACACAGTTGCACGAGAAGCCGCGAAATACTCAAATATAGAGTCTGGATGTTGGTCGTTTCCAGTGAGGCGACGAAATAATAGTTACATTTTAATTATCATATAACGTAAACTATTGAAGGGCTTCCCGATTGAGATTTAAAAAGACGATATTGTCACTGGATTAAATTTTTTCTTTCAATAAGCGAACAGATCAATATATTATTGTATTGAAAAGATGTTTTTTTTTATAACTAAGGCGCGGATTTAAATGCATTACTTTTTGTTTAAGAACAAAAAATGAAAAAGATTTCCCGAAAAATCAAACGAAAATATTCAAAATATGCAAAATGAAACTGTTCGTTTATTCTTTTTCAATCGGGTATATTTAAGGTAAACATAGGTACGACGAAACGAATTTCGGTGCTTAAAAAAAACGTCGTTTTTAAGCCCCCACAAAGACGTTTGATTTGCATTTAAATCGACTCCCTAAAGTTATGACGTGTCAAAACGATTAATTTTACGAAAAAATCGACTTCGTGCTATTACATAATATTACGACGATGATTACTGTAACGTATTGATTTTAGTGTAGACGATAAAAAAAAAAGAAAAAAAACTTTACTCTTTAATAATATTAGGTATAGAGTACGACGTATGTAATATAAGTATAATGTTCGGTTCTAACTGTACTTTTTGGATTGGGCGAATTTTTATTTTAGTTGAAAGTTTTTGTAATGGAATTTAAAAAAAAAAAAAAAAATCACCGTCGAAGCGAACGACTACGTTTGTTGTTCCCAGTGACTGTTAAAACTAGAACGATTGAACAATATTAACGTGATAAAACGACGAAATAGAAATAGGTATATCTGCGCTCTGAGACGAGGTAACTATTATTGTGTCTGTCAAAAACTTCCAACGTCGAAATGGCGTTTGTGCAACAATACTACAAATTGTCCGTCAAAATCGAATTTACAACGACAACTCGGTTTATACGATTAACGTTTTTTTCTTTTTTTTTTTTCTGTAAATAAATGAAATCAATTGATCGAGCTTTTAATGAAAAAAGAAAACTACAAATTGTATAATATATGAGTGCGAACGGCGAACGGAATCGACAAAATATTTCGGGACAACTTTATTCGAACAAGACTAAAAAAAAAAAAAAAAAAAACGACCATCGGTAACGAGAGAGAGAGAGAACCGACGATTTCGTCCGAATCGATTTCACTCACCTCATTAACCTCTTACTTCCGAGTTTACACCGTCCTTTGGCCAGCCAGGTAGTAGGCGGTGTTAAAACAACAACCGTATTTATTTTGTCTGTTCGTTTGAACTTTACACAATCCATTTCATCATTACGGACGAGCTAAGTTTTCACGATTATTGAATCCCCCGAATTTCACGCCACTTTATTCAGTAGTCAAGTAGTCAAATTTGGAATTAAAAAAAAAAAAAAAACGATATGAACGTTAATAATTCAAAAATATATGTTATCGATGAGTTAAGAAGAATTATTGTAATTTACAACGACTTTCGATACGACTGCAAAAACACCTGTATAGAAAGAATCGTTCGTTGTATTTTATCGTTCGACTGTCATTCGCCTGCCCGGTTCGCCCCTAAAAATACACAGTGCTGGTTAAAAAAAATAAAAAAGCGTTATTTCCCAAAAAAAAAACTGAAAACTAAAATGAAAACGCGATCGAGTACATTTTGATTTGTAATATAAATAATTATTATAAATCTCGGACAAACGACGTCGTACAAAAAAAGAATCAAATGTTTCAAAGGTTTCACCTCTCGCGTCAATAAATTACAAGAACTAATACCGTATTATAATATGACATTGCCGTCCGTATAAATCCGTACTCTTATATTATATAGGGCTCGGAAGTTGATGCGTTTTGCATTTTTTTTTTTTTGGAACGTTTTAGACGATGCTCTTCTGGCCACAAATGTGTTTCATTAGCATGTGAATCTGAATAACTAATTTTTATTTTGCATTTTTTGGTGTTTTTTACTTTATAAGTCATTGTTTGACATTTTTAGGTCATTATTACTGATTTCACACTAGTTCATTTCTGATCGTTTCTTGTCGACCATTATGCCGATAACTTAAAACTTGGAAATTACCACAGACAAACTACCTATCCGATTTTATCTCTATTTTAATATATTTAATTTCATTTTTAAGGGCATTTTTTGTCATTTTTACGTCATATTTGCATTTTTTAGGTCATCAACTTCACAGGCCTACTGAATTATAAACAATAACCACTCGGACTTATATCTGTTATGATGGAGTTGTGCGCGTTTATGTTGTGCTCGAGCGTAGTCCGAACTGAAACTGCAGCGATAGTGCGAAAACGGAAAAAAAAATTCATTTCTCGCGACTCGTTCGCTCGGTAGATAAAACGAAAGATAGAGATCGGCGGCGGGGAAAAAAATCCGTTTCAAATATCGCAGTATTACGCCGGGTTGAAACGTTATTAGCAGTGTCACTGCGATATTGTATGCGTGTTGCGGGAACACGCGACTAGTCGCGTCGTGTACACGTCGTTACGACGGAAAATATGTATCGAAAGCGAACGAAAACTAACACGACCACATGGCGTATAATATTCGTCCCCTTTGAGTTTCATCGCGACGATTACTGGAAGCGACCGGGGGGGCCATCTCCCTCGATATCTCCCGGAGCGATAATGTCAATGAGCGAGGCCGCACCCTCGAAACGACACGAAGGATTCTCGTTTCCCCGACTCCCCGAGCACAAGCCGCGAAAAAATACGTCATTCGTACCCATACGATGTAATATATACCGCGCGTGTATAGTCGCGAATTCCATGAAATATTTCGGTCTTTGGACTGTTTTCAATTTGACGCGGGGGCTCTGTTTTTATTTAGCTTACGATAAATACTCGAAATGGCGCGTTTCCAATTTTATTCCTGGAGGGGGAGGTGGGATTATGTATATCTATAAAAACGTTGTAGTTTATATTTTTTTTTTATCGCACAAAGTATGGATACACACACATAATATTATATGTTAATACGCGTTAATATACGTACGTTACGGTCAAAGTGTATAATTCGGGAATTATAGGGCATTGCCCCGTTTCAACGGTCGGCGTGGAAAATTATACACTTCGCGCGGCGGTGCAGCCCGAAACATGGCGGGAAATTATGTGAATTAAACGGTTTTTTTTTTCTCCTTTTTTTTTTTACTTTACTTTCAATATAATATATTATATTTTAACTTTTTGTAATATTTCGTTGCGTTTTAATTCGCTCGGATATTTTTTTTTCACTCAAAAGAGTAGCTATATTGAATTTTTGATAAAATTTTATTTCCAAGCCGTTGTTTTAAAAATGCCAAATCAAACGCATGAAAACGCGACAGATTCGTTAACTCTCGTATACTCGTACGTTCAACTGACCCGAAGCCGAATCGGATTCGTCGTCGTCCGCGTACACTTTGGTAAAATTGTCAAGCGATAATATTATTATGTACTTTGTATACAAAATCGGTACCGATGGACTTCCGACAGCAAAAAAAAAACATATCGTCTAGCGCACACGATGTTATGATAATAGAAAAGTCACTATATCTCGACTTCTATGAGCGTTTGAAAATCGAATTTTCGCGCAAAGTCTTGGCTTTTTTTCCGACCGGAACAGCCAATAATGATATTAATTTGAAATCCGTTTAGAAAGAAAACCCGATGATTCGACTCCTCTGTTTGACACTTTTTAGAAAAATCATCGTGACATTAATTTCTGCAAATTTAAAAGATATCACAGATGTCGTTACTATATTATGTTATAATAGATAGAAAACCCTATTTTATCTTAATAAGCACGCGCGCCGGCGACGAAATCGAAAAATTATCGCTGAAAAAAATGTCAAACACTACATGACCTATGACGCGCGTACTACGAGCTCGGAATCGATCGTTGTCTTTACTTCGTCGCACATACAGATGATAACATATCCGACGTAATCCTGCATTCGACACACACGCGAGCGCAACATCAATATACACATTACGGCGTCGTCGACGTTATAATATTTATAAAGGCCTGAAACGAAACGTCGTCGGGGGAAGGAAAAAATGTACCGGGTCACAGTTGCGCGGATGCGGCAATACATAATAATAATATATACAGTCAACTCGCGACATAACGAATTTCAAGGGACCGAGAAAAAAATTCGTTATATCGAAAGTTCTTTACATCGAAATTCGTTATATCAAGAGAATATACCAATTGAATTCGTTATAACGAGAATAAAACTGTACTGATACTGTACTTGAGTGTACTATCGCATGATAATCATCAGAAAAACTTCGTAATCTATTATGTGGTAATAGCAACATACTTATCTATATATTATATAAAAATGGAGACAAAAAATTGGAAATTGAATCAGTTGAGAACGGCTGGGCCGATTTGGCTCAAATTTTTTATAAATGATAGAGAATGTCGGGGAGCGGGTTTATAGCATAAATTATGGAGAAAATTAACCCTAAGGGGGTTAAAAGGGGTAAAAATTATACTGCACACGGGCGAAGCCGGGTTATTCAGCTAGTTTTTATATATTTTTCATAGAGTTATACACTAGAGACATGTATCTTATCTTAATTAAAATTAAAAATTCGTAATTGAAAGCTCCAAATTTATAAAAATTCGTTACATCGCGAGAGTTTTGATCAAAAACGCTTCGCTACATCGAGGGGACCAAAATACATTACATTTGTTCGTTATACCGCGATATTTTCAAGGGACCGGTAGTTTTATTCGTTATATCAAGATTTTCGTTATATCGAATTTCGTTATATCGCTAGTTGACTGTATTATGTTTGAGACGATTTACAACTCGTATGTAATTTAATGTCACTCGTAAATACGAGAAACCGTGTGTATATTCTCGGGGCGATTCGTCAACAACGTCAATGGTCACGTGACTTACTGGCAGGTTTAAAAATCGCGTGATGTTCACGCGCGCGCCCGCATACGTCACGTTGTACGTGTATAATGTTTTGCGTATTCACACGAAATGTAAAATAGGTTATTATTCAGAAAACTTCATTTGTTTTTTCGTTTTATTCGACCGCGCCTCGTGAGCGCAACAACACAACGGCGCGGCGGCGGCGGCGGCGTGCTCGAATTGGAAAAAAGAAGAAATGGACGCATTCAGCGGTCCTCGAGACTTGAATCTATTACGGTCCTGCGACGAGTACCGAAAAAAAAAAAAAAAAGAACCCTCAGAAAACCGCAACCGAATTCACGGCGACGACAATATTATTCAATTTACATAGGTCTAACGGTTTTTAAAACGAACGAAATTAGAAACGAACAAACGACTGCGTACGAATTATAACAAAATAAACTACGATATTGCGAACAAGTTACGTTAAAGATTGATTAGAAAAAAACTAACGATTTTCTTCCGAATCGAACACCGTCGTTGTCTCGCCCGGCAGTATACGTATAGGCGGCGGAGTAACAATAGCGACCGGTTTCGGTTTATTCGAATTATTGTGTACACGGTGGTGTACATCGCTGACGACAAACGATATTATGACGTTTTCTATGTTATTACTTCCCGAATTTAATATCGCATTATTTCGACACACACACACATATTGAACGGGTGAACAAAGTAAAATACGAACGGGTAAAAAATTCGAGCTGTCGATGACCTTAGGTCCTTTTCATTGAAAAAGATGGTGTCCAAAAGCCTCAGTGTGTTATTTGTCACGTTGTATTAAGTAACGATGCCCTCCGACCTAGTCGACTAGAACGACATTTAACCACAGCTCATCCGATGCTAAAAGGAAAACCTAGAGTTTTTTGTTGCTAAAAAAAATTCCTTAAGTAAAATGAAAATTGACCATACCGGTGAGTTTCAACAGAATAATGAAAAAATTGTTGAAGCTTCATATCACATCGCCTTCATGGTGGCTCAGCAAAAGAAACCCCACACCTTGGGTGAAACATTAATTAAACCTAGCATACTTAAAGCTGTTGAAATAGTACTTGGCGAAGAAAGCAAAAGGAAAATAGCTCAATTATCTCTTTCAGATAATACAGTGAAACGACGTATAGATGAATTAGCTTTGGACATTAAAAATCAGTTGATTCATAAATTAAAACATTCCGTATTCTTTGCAATCCAGTGTGATGAATCAACTGATGTGGCCAATTGTTGCCAGCTATTAGTTTACTGCCACTTACTATAATTTTTTCAATTTATATGTGGGAGGGGGCCGCGAAATTTTTGAAAATCTACAAAGGGGGCGTAGAATAAATAAGGTTGGGAACCACTGCCTTAGGAGAATACTTTATCGATATTTAGTCTGAAAAAAATACGAGACGCGCCTCGCCCCCAGCGATATCGTCACTGACGATATTGTTTTCAGATGCATACCGTGGTAATAGTATCAAAACAGAGCGGGCCGTTGAAAAAAAAAAATGTTCGAGTCGCGCCCGCGCGGTCGTGACGAATCCACCTCGGAAAAAGCGAACGGGGCTCGGAAACGTGAAGTTTTCTAGACTTTTGAATTCGTCTTTCGAACTTAAAATTAGATATTTTTAATATTCATAAACGTATTAGTCGCGAAATACGTAGAAAAAAAATAATACGCCCTCCTCTGAAGTTTGTGTGACTTTTGTGTTTGCGTCACGCTAATAACGTCGCGGACGGAGACGGGATACTCGCGCGCACACACAAAAAAAAAACAGATTATATTATTTACGGTGTTGCCGTCGTTTTTTTTTTTTTGTTTTTTTTTTCTGCTCGTCAGCCGAATTTATCGTCTCGCCTCCGCCGCATAGCACGACCGAGCTATATTTTATGATATTACTATCAACGATTTTATTTCCCATCACGTCGTCGTCGTCGTCGTGCGCGCACATCGGTCCCCCCCTGCCCCGCGCGCCCGGCCGCGGCGCGCGAAATCGATCGACGGAAAACATTGGCGACGGCAATTTTTTAAAAATCGCCTACTCGACGGAGAACTCGGAGAGAACGACGTTCCTCTCGAGGGTGGTCGACACGAGACGTGACGAGTGATTCTGCGTGTACTTTTGCGCGCGTCGCTATCGGCCCAGAAGTTTGGTCGAGTAAAAAAAAAAACGGTTACGTTTTGTGAGCCGTCGTCGTCGTCGTCGTCGTACTTACAAGACACAACCGAAAAGTCACGGATCGGATTGCCCGCCGTTTGGTAGTCGAACTTTTCGATAAAAATCGTTACATATAATTTGTTTTTATACAAAGACCCGCGGAAAACGGTGCTAAATACGAGATTCCTGCGCGCAGTGCTCGCAAAGTCTTTCGGCTACAATGTCATCCTTACTATTACGTCACAAAACGAAATCGCGCTGTCCCCCAAACGTGATTTTTACGACGACGCGCGGCGGTGCACATTGTGCGTATGGCCGCTCGACGAAATTCGAGCGACGCGTATAATATAATACAACGAAATAATGCGACGGCGAGGGGACGCGCGTTTGACCGAAAGACAGAATGATAATAATAATAGAATTCTCTTGAGTCATCGAGGGGAATTTCGCCGCAACGGCAGCGCAATCCGCGAATTAAAGTCCGCACTGGCATACGTATACGTATATGAAAATAGTATACATTTTATGTACGTATATATACGTACTTCGTATATAATCTATCATTTATTTTACGCTTCGCCGCCGGTTAGACACGCTCGCGTGGGAGGGGTGTAGCGCATTAAAACGGTAACTCGTCGGGACTGCGCCGCCGCCGCCGCCGGACGAGGGAGGAAAGTGATTAAACGATTTCGACGGGGGGAAAAAAAAAATAATATTAACAATAATGAAAGAGAAAAAAAAAAAAATCGTATTTGTTTTACGGCCGAATTCTCGAGAGCACTGCGCTATATAATAACCAACACGCGCCCGTTTTGTTTTTGTTTTATATTATTTTTTACCGTTGCCGCACTAAACGGCGGCGGCGTCCCTTTTGTTTTTTCGCCAGCGCTATTTATTGAAAACGAAAAAAAACACAATATAATTCGACGTGTTACAGGGTGTCCGCCGCCGTGCTCTCGTATCTGCGTCCGAGACGTTTTTCGTCAATTTACGAGCGCGATTCGTAAGCCGGATCCGGCGATCGGAAAACCACTCGCAGTAAAAATTTAACAATAATAAACGTCTATTGTGAGCGTAGTTATAATGCGAATTTATTGAATTTACCAACTACTTTTCATTAACGCCGTTAAGTGCGTGTTTAAAAAAAAACAAAGTCCCATAACAATATTATATAAAAAATTGAGCAAATTTTCAACTCACGTGTGTTACTCGAGATTTTCGAATGCGCGTGGTTTTTTCCTCGACGAAATCTACTTTGAAAGATATTACCGTTGAGTTTTGTTTTGAAATGTCAACGAATCGATTCACGTGATAGTGTGATGTATAGGTGGTAAACGTCTAGATCGTCGACGTCGGTGGTGTATGTTACTAACGGCTAATTTGGGAGGACTTGGCGACGACGCGCGACGCCTAGAAATCAAAATTTCATATCAGATACATTCGTTTAGTAATGAAAACAATAATCTATCGGTTTCCAGAAGATTTCCAATTATTTGCACTGTCATACGTCGACGAAAACATTCACAGTAAAAAAACATCCCCCTACGCGTCTGCGCCTGTTGGAGTAAATAATTTTTCCAACAACTTGAAATTTTTCCGAGAAAAATCTTACTCACGATTTAAGCAAATTTATTATAAACGGAGAAAAAGAAAATAACGAGACAGTGGGTTTTAAGTACCCGTTTCGAAATAAATTTGAAATGTGGCCCTACGCGAACGCAGTAAATATAAAAATTCATATTTCAAAAATATTATTTAGTAGCAGTAGAAAAAAAAAAAAAAAAAAAACGTTACAGACGGGGACGACGAAGAGACACATGAGACCCCCTATATGTATATACCATGGCGAATAATATACCTATATTATACTTTTTATGATTTATTTTACGTTTTTTTTTTATTTCTCCTCCCCGTTTCATTTCCCGACCCTCGCGTTTGCCGAATGACGCATCGCGAGGAGAATAATGTATACGTTTTATATTTACGTTATAATAATAATTCTAATTCGTTTCCCGAAAATATTTATTGTTATTGCCGCGATCGCCGCAGCAGCAGCAGCAGCAGCAGCAGCGTTACACAACAGAGTTGTACGAGTGCGTGATTGTTATTTATATTATAAAATTCGACAGATGAGAAAAAAAAAACCAATTAAATAAGCGTTCGAAAGCGACGACCAACACCGGGCAAAAAACGACATCGGCCGACACGTTTTACAGTCTACAGATTGACGGCGGCGGCGTAATTTATCATATTTTCCATTCGCCGCGTTTTCCTGCGACGAATAACAAGCATAACGCGGCGTATAATATTATCGTTTCGCGCACCGAGATATTACAACAACAATTATTATTACAGATGTTTTTTATGCGGATCGAAGGGGACGACGACGACGACGACGACGATGATGATGATGATGATGATGATGATAATAACAATAATAATAATAATGTATCGGTCGAACGACTTGGTCGTCAGCCGTTTTATTTATTTCTCCTGACGCAAACACTTTTCGAGGAAAACTTAAGAGCCCGGGGTTCCGCGCAGTTTTACGTTATAAATTGCCGGGAATCTAACACGGGTTGTAGCTACCGTCAAGATGTTGTTTTTCATATTTCCCAGTTGTTTCCGAGAAAATCGATATGAAAAAAAAAAGTAAAGCGCAGAAACCGGGTAGAAAATACGCGCGAGCGTATATACGTATATATATATTCGTCCTCGAATAAAAAAAAAATCTTGTTACGCTGCAGAAATTGGCTCAGACATCCAAATCGTTTTTCAAATGCGATAATCGTCGCGTTCGAATTTAAATAAATAACACATTGCGTATGAGAGTTCGATGAATAGGAGTTCGCTTATAGAACAATATTTTCTCACTCTCTCTATCTTTTAAGCCTCGCGTTCGTTTTTATAATTCAACTGCCAGCTCAAAACGTTCTATACGTCTTGTAGTACGTGACGTACGTTAAAGGTATACAATATTATATTCGTAATAATAAAGGACAAGTTGGAACGAGTCGTTTTTTTTTTTCGTTTTACACGTATACAAATGTAATTATTTATACTACTGACTGCCCTGAAACGATTTCTCACTACGTTTTTGTTGTAAGTCGACTCTGGTGTTTTGTTAAAAAAAAAACACAATAAAAAATATTGAGTAAAATCGCGGCACACGTCACAGTTCGTGTTTTCAGTCGAGGAATATTCGCTTTAGGCTTTATTTGGTTTTGAACTCGGATAGTTTTTTGTTTTCCAATTTTCGTTGCAATTTTAATACTTTGTGGACTTTGAAAAGTTGAAATTAAAATCTAAATGCAATACCTACCGGCTGAAAAGTATTTAGTTCGGCGAATAGCTCGTGTAAGTAAAGTATACGCTACTTTGAGAACGCTCGGAGCGAAAGTGTTTCGGCCTTTTTTTTCTTTCGCCGAAAGCTTTGTACCCACCACGACTAATTAACTATTCAAAAACGAATAATAAATTATGTTACGAACGTGTGACGCAACGGACGTCACGCGCAAACGCATAAGTATTTTATATTTATCCGTTGTCTGTTGATAACTGCTTTTAAAACAAACTCCACGCGCGGCGCGTGGACCAAACAATAGGCGAACAGATATTATTATAGACGATAAAGCGATGGAAAAACGAATAATATTCTTACATCACAGGTGCTCCGGTCGGAAACGTATAATGCGTTTATAATCAGTGACGTGGTCATCGTATTTAGTTTTTGTTTTTTAATTAGTGGTTTGTGTAAAAAGTACTGAACAGTTTGTTATAATTTTTCAAATTAAATTTATAGCCTGGCGGCTTACGTTCTGCGAACGACCGCGAGAACGGCAAGAACGGTAGGAACGTTTTGAATTAAAATGTCAAACAGATTCTATTTTCAATCTTTTCTTCAAAAAATGCTAAAATAATAATATTTAAAAATAAATGTGTACTCGAGTACCAAGGTCGTAGCCGGTAAGCTGAATCAAATTTAACGGGGGTTTGAGTTAATATGAGAAGAACAAAGAAAAATGTAAAAAAAGGCGCCGGATTCTTTTTTTCGAGTACGTGTGAATTTTTAAAAACAAGGAAAACAAAGTCACTCGAAAAACGTTTCAAAATGTTTCAAATTTATTCTTTTTTATCGCGGTTTAAGCGGCGAGATCGTTATTGTAAATCAAACCACTTTGCCGTGGTAGTTAACACTCTCAAAATTGCCTACGCGAAACGCCGTTTAAATGTTTTAAAACGCAGACTCTGCACGAATAGACGGCCGATTAAACGAAAATAAACGACATGTTGTTAACCGCCGGAGTTATTGTGAGTACTCAAAGCTAACGGCTATAGGTGCCTAACATTATTCAGTTTATGTGACTACTTATTATAATTCTTTGGCTTCGTGACAGGAAAAAAGAAAAGACGCGTCATAAATTTTGTCTAGCTTTCGAGGCGGCGACGGGCGAAAGACGACCATAAACCCGTTCTTTAAAATGATCGATTGAACGTGTCGACTGAAAATTGCTCGATATTATTTAAAACCGACACTCGACGATTATGTCGCGGTTGTTACAATTTTAGATATCCACAGATAAAATTATCGCTCATAAGCGGGGCTGTGAATTTAATGCATTTGCATGTTTTTTTTTTTGCTACACTTTATAAAAAAAACGGATTCGGCCAAAATTTGTTTTGACTTATTTGTAGTTCAAATACCAAATTTTATTTTGCATATTTCATGGGTTAGGGCATATAAATAATGCATGTTTTAATAATTTTTTTGTTTAAATGCTTTTTTTTTTCGCAATATTCAATGGAAATTATTCTATTTTTACTCGGGTATTTAACGTGTATAAAAATATATAATTTTAATTATATTTAATTATAATATTATTTATATAATTTATATTTCTTTTATAGATCTTGTATACGACGACGAAGACCAAGACTACTTAAGATCAATAACTCATATACTCATACCAAGAAGTAAAAATACTAATATTTAAACTAAAATTAATAAAAAAATTAACTAATGAAAAAAATAAAAATAAAAGTTTAAGAATTTGTAGAGCATATTTTGTCAGATTTTAGTGCATATATGCATGCATATTTAATAGTTTTTAAGTGCATTAAATTCACAGCCCTGCTCATAAGTGTTTGTCTCGTTTGATTTAAATTCTAAATATCACGTCTGTCTCGGTCATTTGATTAAAATATATCGTTATTATACTCAATGAAAGGGACATCCTAATTTTTACAAATTTAATCGGCCCACATAATATTATAGCGGTTTGTTTTCGATTTAAGTAAGACAACGTGTATGACGACACTAGAATTCCGAAGACGGTTTCTAAATAAATTGAAACATAATATACGACATCTAAAATCAAAACTATCGTCATACTCACGCGATATTATGTGTCCGAGTTGTTCAGTGTGCGAGCAGTATGAAAAACGATGCAAGTAAATTTTATCCCTTCACTGCCAAACGTACAATTTACGAACGAAACGTTTTTCCTAATGACATATTATTATGCACTTTAATCACATTTTAATCACATATAAAATATGACTATCTTATAGTTTTAAACAAAAGATTTTCGAATAATTGACTTTAGTCTATTTATCCTGGCCCCGAAGCGATTTATTTTTAATATAAAATATATGAAAAAAATAAATAAATACTATTGACTTACTGTAAACGATTAAATTGAGACGTCGATGAAGTAAGAAAAGCAAAGCCCTTCGAGTTATTTTCTGTTTTGTGAATCGTAGTATGCTTAAAAGATAGTTAATATAATTTTCTATTGGCGCCGGTTCGTGTTATACAACTGTTTGCGTTGTGCAATTTCTAAACTCGCCAATCCATAGTTCATCAACAATAGGTGTTCAAATTTTTCAAATGCCTACGGCAAATTGTTTAAAATTCAGTAGATTAAAATTTATCGTGTTATATGGATTTAGGATACACAATATAATTTAGAGAGATGTGAACTGTATACATTTTTAAAACCGTGAATTTCACATTTTTTCCGCGTTATTATTTTACTATAAAATTGAATTGATATTATGACCGGTGCTTGAATAGAAAAGCGACGCATTAGTGTAAAATAAATTGGCGTCCCCAGAAATATTAAAGTCTCATCAACTTGTGGATGGCTTCGTTACAATTTACATAATTTCTTTAATTATTATAAACAATTATTTCTTTTATTTGTGAAATTCAAAAACAAAACATTATTTTCAATTTAAATATTTAATTTATAATTACATTCGAGTCATAAAAACAGTATGTGTGTGTGGGACGGCGGCTTAGCGCTGATATTTATATTTTATAAATAAGCTTAGTAAATTTGTTATATACCTACAACCGCAATAAAGATAACAGATATTTATTAATTTGTTTTTAATAACATTTTATTTATACGTTTTGGTTTTTAAAAGTTAAATAAAATTAAGAGTCCTGAAGCACCCATTCTGAGAGTGCTATTTTGAAAAATTAGAAGAAATACGCTTAAATATTTAGAAAAAAAAAGAACTGGTACTCCGTCCCCCTCCAATTCAAGCACTGATCGTGACAGTAATCGTGTAGTACTAATGATGTACAAAAACTATAATGTGGCTACTTATATTATTTATTAAGTTTAAATGTCATTATTTCTAAGTTATAAAATTGTGGTATTTTATTTTTTGAACAACGAAAATATTTAATTTTAAAAATTAGAGATTAAGAAAAAATGTGTTGAAAAATTTACCAGTAAATTTCACATCTCTAGAGTTAAGGTTTTCATATAAAAAACTAAGATAATTTATAATAAAACGGTTTAAAAATTTATAAAATTTAATATTATAAGCATTTAAATATTTATAGAATGTTCAAACATTAAATAAAACAATTTCTGTTTCACCTATTTACATACTTATAAGGAAAATACATAATAATAAACGATTCGCTACTACTATGAAATCTTAATTTACCAGTTCAATGTTATTGATTTGATTTTGATGTTGTGTTGAATTCAACATTTGTTTTTTCGCCTCAAAACATAATATACCGACAGCGGTCGCAGAGTTTAAGCTTTCAATACCATTTTGAAGAGGAATATTTACACGAATACCACGCCGAGCTGCGGCGAATTCATAGCCCTCGTCGCTTAGGCCGTGCGTTTCGCCTCCAACCACGAGTATTAAAGGAGTGGTTTTACAGTAATCGACTTCATAGTAAGGAACTAATGGTAACTCAACGGGGGCCACTTTTCTAAAGACTTCGATTTTCTCATCGTCGCCTTCGGCGGCGGAATTGGAAAACTTCCCGTCGCTAAAATTGTTATCGGCCAAACAGACTTGACCGTTCATGTTGGACAAAAAGCTCCAGCTGATGTCGGATAATATTTTCATTCTGAAATGTGCGCCGCAACCAGCTCTCAGCACTTTGCTGCCCCACAAATCCGTACAGCCTAAACACATGACAATGGTATTGACATTAAACGGGCGTAAAATGTTTGAGAAAAAAAATCATACTCGCCTTTCATTAATAGAATCTGAGATGCGCCGACAGCCGTGACAGTCCTCAACACGGATCCTAAATTTCCAGGATCTCGGATATTATCGCAGACCACGGTGATTGGAAAAGCGTTTTTCTGCATGCCGTGGTCGATATTGGGTATCTCGAAAATGCCTGTGAAAATATAATAATTGCAGTGAGGTCGCTTTCATATTGATCCCGCGGTAGTCAGACGGTACCCATGATTCCCTGCGAAGTCTCGGTTTCCGTGAACAACTGCATCATTTTGTACGGAGCCTGGTAGAATATTGTACTCGAGACCGGTAGATCTCGCAGGTTTTCGGGCAGACAGAGACTCTCCAACACTCTCTTTTGGCTGAAGAATATCTGTTTCGGTTTGACGCCGGCGTTCAACGCGTCCTGTATCAAACGTTTGCCCTCCAACAGTACATTGCAGTTTGACAGTCGTTTTTTCTTGTTTTTAATGTTCATCATGGCCTGGCTGGAAAACCATCGATTGCACACAATTTAATATCTCGAGCAAAATTAATGACTACAACAAACGCCGAGTCGGAAACAATGTATGTTACGTATGCATAAATTACATTAACATTATATGCTTAAGAATTGTGTCGGAAGAATAATATGATAATTTAACGTCACGTTATAATATAACGTCATGATAATTTAAAATCAAAACCAAAGCACGGCTCTCCATGATATGCTGTTCTAAGAATTCGTGGGTTTCACTTTAGGACGGATAAAACAACACACTTTGAAAGTACGACGAGCCAGAATCGATCTGTCGGATGAGCTGCGGGAATATAATATACATATAATATCGTCGACGTTCGAATCTCAGAAGTTTGTCGGTGTTGAGAAAAAGAATAAAAATAGTTTTCACGCGCGTTTTTTAATTTCTATACTACTGACCTGAGCAAAGGACTGGTCTCTTTCAGTATGACGTACGACGGGAAGCCGCTGTCGTTTTTCTCCACGGTCGACAGGATTCCGCTGCGCGCGTGCGGCTTGATGCCGCCGGCCGACGACTGGTGAGCAGTTGTCGTCGGCCGCGCGGATTCGGAAGCGTACGTCCGTCGGACGGCGGCCGCGAACCGAAAGCCGACGGAAAAACAGCTACCGATCGGTTTCATCGCGGGGCGAGCTAATTTTCAAATCGGTCGGGAACGACGACGACGACGACGACGACGGTGGCGAATAACCTGCAAAACGTGCGCTCGTGATATTATAGCCGGACGGATAAGAAGAAGTACGTTATCTGTTTCTCCGGACGATGATAACCGTTATCGACGACACAGCGACAATGTCGCGCGCAAACAGCTGCTGCGCTCTGCTAATACGTATCGTTTTTATGTTTTTTTTTTTAATTTTCTCTCCTCGCTCGGCGGGGAAATACACATTATCGTCGCCAGCAATGTGGCCACCGTCTGGCCACGACGACGTAACAATAATTATTACTCGTCGTCGTCGCTCGCGTATCAAACGACCGTGGTGATAAGCCCTATGCTTTCTATAAGACGATATTATTATACAACGTCGTCGTCGTCGTCGGCGGTCCTCGGAGGGCTCGGAACGTCAGTCGATAATTATTGTTCGTCTCGTTTCCAGCGGCTGTTCCGGACGTCTCGCGTACGCGTTTTCATGTGTGCACGCGGAGCTGGCGAGAGTACGACAACAAATCATCGTCGCGAGAGAGCACTCCGGCGGCACGCGCTCGTCGCCAAACGTACCGTCTGGCCGAAAAGAATTTTCCGCGGTCGCCATGGTTGTCGTCGCCGTCGCCGAGTCGCCGTGTCGATTTCGTTTACAACACGCTGTTATTGAACTACCTTTGTCGAACTAACACGTTTTCCGAAACGCAGCGCGACCATGGATTTCCATACTCTGCTATACCAAGCTCAAAAAAACAACACCCGGGAGAAAGATGTAAGTAGCGCGTTCCCCCGCCCGACTCGCACTCGTGCGGTCCATAGTGGTCGAAAACAAAAAAGACACGAATGCAAAATAACACGACGAACGACGGTGTAATTATTAAAAACTCGGTTTTTTTTTTTTTTTTCAGGTCAAATATTTCAAGGCATCTTTGGATCCTCCGAAAAAAGAAACGAGAGAAAGCCGACAGTTGTCGGATGGTATTAAAAAATTTTTAGCCAAAAAAGAAGAAGAAGACAAACAAAAACAATTGGATGAACACAAGAAAAAAAGTGAACTGATTTCCTTGAGGAGCCAGGATAGAAAATCATTCAAACGTGTACAATCCATGTTAAACCGAACCAAATCAGCCAATAAATCAGTCATCGAGGACGCTAAAGATGATGTCAATACATCTGTTACGATGGCAGGTCAGTACGTTATACAGTTTCGTTAGGTACTGAAAAAAAAACCATTTTAACAATTAGATATTTGTAAAATAGCTAGTAAAAATATTTTTAATAAAATGAGGTTGGTCGTATTAAAAATCAATTAGAATTTAATGTAATATCTATGTGACCTTATATTTTGCTCATAATCATACCAATCAAATATTTAGTAACTTGTATCTTCCGTATTATTGATTTTAATCATATTTATTTTTAAAGTCTACAATTTAATTTCAATATTAACACTAATAATGGAAATTAACTTTTTTATGATCATATTTTTAAGGCTTACTTGATATCAAATTGATTATATTGGTAGGTTTTTACACACGTCTGCTGCTAATGGTTTTCATATTTTCCGTCTAGTGTGTGTGTGTGTGTATTTTTTTCTATTAAATTTCATTTTATCACTAGAAAAAAAAAACAGTTTTTATGTATGTTCAATATATTTAGATTTATATAATATATATATTACAATCGCACTATCATATTACCATAAGGAACGCCTGGATTTAATAATGCATAATATTCCAATAATATAAATGGGACTCCCAATTTATGTGGCTTGCATCATTGTTATACAATATTGTGACCCTGATAGGTGTAACTTGTTCTAAAAACTAACGTACCTATATATTTTTTACAAAGGATTCAACATAATTTAATTAATAAATGTAAGCAACAAACATTTTACCGAAACTTAATACAACTTGTTCAACTTGAATGAAAATACCTGTTGAAAATCTATTTATTGTTTTAGTTTTACAAAAAATGTACATTTATGTTTGGTTTATTATAGGATTTAATCAACCAGATGAAGACGATTATGGATATGTATCAAAAGATGCCATGGCTATTTATAACAATATTATGAATAAATATGTAAACACTCCGACTGATACGAGAAGCACGAAAACTTCAAACCATAGAACTCAAGACATTTCTGGAACAAAAGTAAGTGAATTTTTATATTACAGATAGAAAAAAACGATAAATAATGTTTCGTTGTGTTTGTAATAGGATCGTGTGAGAGCGGCATTGTTGAAAGAAGAAGAAGATCTGTTATTACCACACAAACGAAAAAGGAAACCCAAGGATTTAGATAATAGTGAAGACAATCATGTTGAGCCAGAGCCTCAGCAAAAAAAACTGAAAACTGATCTCAATGCGGAGAAGGCTAAAAAACGGCCCGCACAACCGCCACCATTGAATTTCCAAGAACTGTTGAAAATTGCCGCGAAAAAACAGCATGAACCAATTGTTATTGAAAAACCCAAAAAAGAAGAACCTTTACCAATGATGACGAAGAAAGAAAGAGAAAATTATTTAGAAGATAAGAGAATTGAAGCGCTGAGAAATGCTCGTCGGCAAGGTAAGATTGTGCCTGCTACTGAGAAACCCAAAGAAGCCAGACCTGTGGAAAAGACCCAGAAACCGATTGCTTCTTCAACAAAAATCGATGTGCACGCCGAAGAAAAACTGAAAAAAACCTCTTCGGTGTGGTCTAAAGATTTAAAAATCAGCAAAGAACTCAATAATAATAGTAAAAATGACAAATATGTCCCGAGGCCATTAAATGGTTCCGACAGTGCAGGACTTAAGTACAACGGCTCTGGCGGCAGCAGATGTGTTGCTAAAAGTTCGTCGGAAAAATATTCTTCAAATGAAAAAAAATATAGCTCCAACGATGAGCGTTATTCACCAAAACCGAAATCAGCCAGTGATAAATACGTGCCCAGGGCTAAAAATTCTGTTGAAGATAAATATTTTCAAAAACCTAAAGGCGTATCGAGCAGTGATAAATACGTGCCGAAATCGAACGGCACGTCACATGAAAAGTATTTGCCGAAACCTAAGAGTGTGCCGCATGATAAATATGTGCCGAAGCCTTCAACCGCTTCGGCTGAAAAATATGTGCCTAAACCAAAAGCTTTGACTGACGATAAGTATTCTTCGAAATCCAAAAGTCAACCAGAAAAATATGTGCCAAAGGGAAAGAGTACGTCTGAACAATATACGCCCAGTTCGATCAAACGATCTGATGAGAAATGCAATCCCAGACCAATGGCATCTCAAAGTATGAAGCCAAAGCCTACCGGTTCATCTAAAGATAGATATGTTCCGACGCCCATTGATAAATCTAAAAGGCCGCCGCCCAGCCAAAATATGAAGCCTAAACAATTCCCACCCAGAGATTTGGCGCCCAAACAGTTTCCTCCCAGAGATATGGTGCCGAAGCAATTCCCGCCCAGGGATTTGGTGCCCAAACAATTTCCACCTGCGGACATGAGAAGGAGAGATGATCGACACATGCCTATGCGAAACAAACATAGAGTCATAGAATCGGACTCAGATGAGTATGATTCTGAATTGGATGACTTTATAGATGATGGACCAGAAGATGGATCTGACTACTCAAAAGTGATTTCAGAAATTTTCAAATATGACAAATCAAAGTAAGACTTTTGTGTTTATTTATATTGTAGCATTTTAATCCTACCACCTTTGGCTAAACAAATTTTTTGTTTTTTTTTAAATTTCAGATATAGAGGAATAGATGAAGACGACGAATGCATGGAATCTGATTTCCGTACTCTTCAAAAAGAAGAATATAGAAGTACAAGAGCCGGTAAGATTTATAGAATATTAACTTGTTTGTATTTTACTAGATTAACCACAGTCATCGCTAGTTTTGTTTTCGATACCACTTTTACTCGCTAGGTGTAATAGTTTTAAAAATATCTCGTGTTTCTTTTTAAATTTATTATTATTTCCAATTAGCTGAATTACCCGACTCAAATGAATTGTTTACATTTCTGTTAACTTGGGTTTCTAGGCAATTAAAAACTCCTATATAAATCATATTGATGTAATTGATAACTTACGCGCTTGTTGTAATTTTCGCGATACAAAACCACTGGTTTAGATCGAGGATTTCAATAACTTTGAATTTTCTCTGAGTGAGGTTGAACGTTTTGCGTAAAACCGCCCGTAAGGTTTGGGCCTGAGATTTTTAGTGTCTTTATGGGACAAAAAAGAAAAAGAAACATAATTAATTTATATAACATACGAGATAAATTAGTTGAAATCATTTTTAGTCGTTATTTTTTTGTATATAATTTTTATCTATAGATTATTGTAACGCGCTTTCTCTTTAGTCCCGATATTATTTACAGATAATACATATTTTATTTCTCAATTTTAAATTGTGTTTTTACCTTTACTTCTATATACTTTTTATCGAAAACATAATATTGAAATACGTAACCTATTGAAGTAAACTTATGTAAATCATATACTTGGACACATAGCCATGCTTTACGTTTGGTAATATTTTAATTTTTTGTTGATTAATCTTTCTGTTGCAATGAATAAAACAAAAATTTAACTTTCAATGTGATTTTATGATTATACAGGACTTTTGGAAGATTTAGCTGACATTCGCAGAGAAAAGGCCATGATGAAAAAACGGAAAAATTGAAATTTTTGACTGGAAAAACGAATACGCCTGTCCGCGGCCGTGTTGTGTTGCCAGTTTTTGCGATACCACATTTTGTTTTGAATTCGAATCGTCGGAATGATTAATTCAGACGTATAATTCGAATTATTTGTTTTTGGAATTGATAATTGTACGTTATCCATATTATGATGTTACCCGATTTTACGTATTTATTATGTTAATGTTTTTGTGAGAATTGTATTTAATTTACCACTCTTGTAATTTAAAATGTTTATTTCCGATATCCATAATGTCGTGTTATAATAAGTAATACATTTTTCACTATATTACTTAATTGGTTCTTGGTTGTTATTAACTTTTTTCTTTTTTTTTTTTCTTTGAATTTTGAGTGATGATTATTGTTATTAATTTTAAGTCGAATGTTAATTAAACAAAATATATTCTTCTTTACCAATGTGTAATCGACTAATTTCCTCGGCCAAATAAGAGTTTGCAAACGATTCTTTAAACTAAACTTTTTTTTTCCTAAAGTATATATATAAATATATTATATACATATTTTGACCAAAAAAAAAAAATTTGCTTAAAAGACATATTAAACGACAAACGTACTCGTAACAAATTAGTAATCTAAGAATTTTCTATTTTGTGTATATTTTTATGTATATTTTATTGTTTGAAAGTTTTTTTTTTTTAAACATATTGTGAGCCCCCCACTTATGAGTGTTGTGGTCAAATTCAACAGTGATGATAAAATTTAATATTAAAATTAACTATTTTTAAACGTGGTAAAAAATGTTTTTCGACTGCATTTGAAATGCAAACATATTTTTCATAATTACCATTCTATTTTTGTAATCGAATTTACATTGATATGTTATTTAAAATCGACTCATAGTTTTAAGTTTTTCCAGCTTTTTTTTTTTTGTTTCTTTTTTTTTTTTTGCATGCGAGGTGACTATTATTTCTATGACTTTCTGTAGTCTTTTTTTGTTGTTTTTTTTTCCGATCAAATAATATAATATTATTGTTCGTACGGTGTAAAAGTTGAAATTACTTATTATTGTCTATTCATAGCTGTTAAATCGTGAGACGAAATGTTACTAAAACTTTTTTTCCTATTCAAATATTAAAAATCATTTTTGTTAAATTTCTCCCGACAGGGTGGACGTCGTGTAATTTTGTACGTTCGCTCTGGGGAATTGTTTGATTGTTTTGTTTATTTTTTTTTTTTTTTTGTTTTATTCAATAAATCATATACTATAACATTTGGCGTAAGCAACGAGCGTTTTTGTTTTCTTCACAATCGACCACGACAAGGGGGGCGGGGCATTGACTAGTAAAAATGTTTACCAATCGTTCGATGTGACTAGACGCGTTTTTTTAAATTTGAAAACTCTGTGAATTATGTTTAAGAACTTTTAGCGTAGGTCAAATTTTGTTCGAGTTAAAATTCGATCGTGGTTTTAACGTGGTAAAATTAGAATTGTTTTTATCATTCTTACCTAAGCAATTTTGACAAGGTGAACGAAAAACACAAACAGTTTTCAATTTCGAAATGTTAATAAATTTTACTCTCACTCAAAAACCACACATTATTATCATGCGTGTTGTTCACTTACGGAATTTTATTTCTTATAATAATATATGATATCAAAAGTTAAACTCGTTCTAATTTAAATCGACAGAACTAAATTCTCAGTATCCAATTTTTTATTAATATTTTATTAAAACTACAATAGTTATGGGAAAATAATTTTCCAACACAATAATACATTTCAAAAACGAATGTATTATTATAATCTGACCCGGATAGGAAAATCAAAATTTATTTCTTTAGTATTAAAAACTCAATTGTTAAAATAATCCGTAGGTAATCGGGACAGTTGGGGTGATTTTAAGTCAACGACGGGTCAAATAAGACGTATTATTTTGGACAGAATAAGTGGAAGGACGAAAAATGTAAATTATAATAATAAGTGGAGGGACGCCGCCGTCCCACCTCCCACTGCCGATATTATGTCAAGATTTCATGCAGACTGCAGTTATTGCCGTGCGGTTTATATATATTGAACATCAAATAGGTACAGAGAGCCAAATATGATGTGAACATTTCTGTTACAAATCTAAAACGTGTCGTGGAATAAAACACAGTAAACGTGTGATGTTATCATCTACTCAGGTCGTGACGATTTAGGACATGTCTCCGTGGGTCAAGTCCGCGATCTCTTCGTCGTAAATCTAATTCTTCGATCCGAACCGCATTCTCATCGATTTGCTTTTTTTTTCCCCCCCATGTTCCTTTGAAAGCACGGGTAGTCGTCGATTATGCGCCGGGTGAATTGAGACGGGACGCCGCAGTCATCACGGATTCCGGGTCATCTTTGATGTTCCGTTTACGGAGCAGCACCTCGGCCACTCTGCCAGCGTCCTGTTCGAATCCTGTTGGGAATGATCCCAAACAACGTCGTTTCAGCAAACTACTCGCGAAGAATCTTTATTGGATTTTGCCAGTCGTGGTTTTGTTTTGTTTCATATACGGGGCCATCACGAAGAGTCGGAGAAAGCGTAACCAGGGTCGGACTGGCCGACACTTTAGACCGGCAACAGCCGGCGGCGAGGCTCTCTTTTTTGGCTACCGTTATCGTATTTTATCTTATTGTATATCTATTTTGTTTCAAATAACCGACATCCGGGCCCTAGTCTGTTTTTATTTTCAGCGCCTTTACTCTTAATAATAAGCCAGCAATTATAAGGTCGGGCCATTAAAAAAAATGAGAATAATCCCCTGCCCCCGAAAAAAAAAAAAAAAACGCTATATGAGCAATGGGTTTATTGCAGCTTTTGAATTATTACAAATTTATATATTTATATTTGCTGCACATACTACGTACTTATGACCATATTATTATATTATTCAAGAAAGGATCAACGCCCAGTGGTAGGAGGGGGGGCAGGTATTTTCAGATAGGGCCCTACCTGCCCCCCCCCCGGCGCCGCCACCTTGCGCATTACCTGCGCAGTACTAAATGAAAATGTTATTTGTAATCTATTTGTTTTGGAGCGAAAAAAAGATCCCGCGATGAAAAAAATCATCGTCAATTCTATATTATATTGTCGCGCGTTTTACAAATAATAAATAAACGATTTACTCGGTACAAATATTTACATAATTTAATTTGTTATTTACAACAATATATACGTACGTATATATATATATATATAAAGCGGCGCGCCGTTAGTTTCTGAATTATTTATTATTTGATTATTTGAATAAAAAAAAAAATACGTCCGACATACTGCTGCTGCTGCTGCTGCTGCTGCAGCTTTGTCGCGCGCGGGCGTATATATACGCATCTGTCGCTCCCGCCGAGGACTTAATCGGATTCGGGACCGTCCGCGAAATAAATTCAAAATAATCATCATTTCCAATTCTCATTCTCAGACATCGAATATAACGCGCGCTGCCACGATTTTTGCGCCGACAACGAATAATAATTATTATATATACTTTCGTTATTATTTTGACATTTTATGTCTTTTCTTTGGCACATAGAATCGAAAAGCGTTACAGCGTTACTAAGGGAAACCGAAAGTGCGAGTGCTCCCACGGAAAATATATATAATAATATATATTAATATTATATATGATAATAATAATAATAATAATAATAAAAAGTAATAATTGTATATTGAATTATATTATATAACTCGAAAAAGCCGATTTTTGAGATATGACGTTGTCGAAAGAAGTGTTAATGCCCGTAAATCCGTAAAAATTAAATTTGATCTGATACTAAAAGACATAAAATGTGTTAATTCATTGCAAACTTGTATGCAATATGTTATGATTTTTTTTTGTTTTTAAATCCGTACAAAGTAAATCTAAATAATATACGTATGTACGAGTATAGCGATTGTTTCGAACGCGTTTTTCGATTTGATTTCAAATGAAATTCAAATTTTTTCATCCTTTTTCTATAGTCGCTGCGAAAATCAGAGTGTCGAATCATCATCATTAGGGCGGAATCATCGAGAATCCGTCAGAGAACCGTTCGGGCGAGGGAATCATCCGATCGTTTAAAAAAAAACCCACACACATGCCCATGTATATGTATACGTACGTAAATCCGTATTGTATAATATTATACGGGTATTTTTACAACTTAATTATTTCATGGTTTGTTTGCTCGAAAACGCGATGATTTTTTTCCTCGCGTTAAAATAACATACACCCGAACGGAATAAATTAAAAAGACCACGGCGGCGGCGGCGGCGGCGAACCTTCGCGCTTCGGCCTCCACACGGTTTGCTCGCTCCGCTGACCGTATTACCGGTTGGAATAAACTCGGAGTCTTTAAAAATAGACGGAAAACGTTTATTTCACACTCGAAAGAGAAATGAAAAAACTCGGCTCTCCATACGACGTGTTAAAATATTACAAACGAAACCATCCGCAAAAACTATAACGTAAATATTATTATTATAATGTTTTATATAAGATTTATTTCAAACGAATTTTTCAACATTTGCATTTATACATATATATTAATTAACGAAATTAACTTTCAAATCTCAAAAACGGCGTGAGATTTTAGTTTAAATATCTCGATTAAATTTAATAAATTTTAAACAAAACGCGAACGCATAATAATATTTCGGGGTCTATTCGTTTATTCGTCGTCACGACGCTATTAACGCTCGTCGGAGTTTATTATTAAGACTGAATTGAAAAAAACAAGAACGATTATATTGAACAGTACTTATACTCCACGCGGTGCGACCTTAAATCTATAAGCTATATTTAACGGCCAATGCAAAGCTGGGCGAGCCGGTAAGTTTAAGTCAAGTTAAAGAGTTAAGTTGATTTTAACTTTCTAGACTCAACGCGCTAGTTTAGGTTTTTTTTTTTTTTATTTTTTTATTCCGTTTTTTATAGTCCACTCGTTAACTTGAAACTAACGTTTCATCTTTAAACTATACGAGTTATACTCCTATTGCTATTGAAATCGAATTTTTATTCACTTATCGTATGATGAAAACATTCAAAAAGTATGGTATCATCGTGCAGTATTAAAAAAAAAAAATTCTATAGAAAAGTATACTTTCGTCGCTCCGAGACTAATTTAAAAAAAAAAAATCCAATTAGGTAAGTGCTTATACCTATACTTATTAAAAATTTAATAAATTTAAGTTTAACCATAACGTCAACTAAATTTTATACATGCTCGGAAAAAGTGTATAATACTACCTGCTTATTTTAACTGTCCGCTTAATTGAAAAAAAAAATCATCAACTTAACAGAATATTAGGAAAAACATTACTAATTTGTCCGACCTCGGGCGTATGGATGTCACGATACTATAATATACTCGAGACTTTTATTAGAATTCATGAATAAACTATAGGTTCGATAAGATAAATATTAAACGAATCGTTAAGTAATATATAAATTATAAATAATAATAACTATAGACTTAAAAAAACCCATAAAAGTGTCCTAAAACACTTGTGAAAAAATGCATTTATGAATTGAAAAAATACAAAAACATCGTCGTTTAAAATGTTGTATATTTTTGAAAATTTATAACTATTTATGTAATGTTATTGAGCCGGTGTTAATATATTGTATTATGTATAAATATGCACGAAGAACGATTGTGTAATACAGTCGATAAAGATTGTAAGTGGGAGGGGGAGGGAAAATAAAATAAAATCGGGAAAAGTAAATGTTAGTCCTTTAGAGGAAAATAGTCTAAAAAAACCGCAGAACAAAAATGCATTTACGCGTTTCAAAAAATTGCTCAGAAAAATAAAACGATAATATTGTGAAATAAAAATCATCCGTTCAGAGTCTATTCCCATTGCTTTTATAATATTATACTTTTATATTATCAATATATATAAAAATGGAGACAAAAAATTGGAAATTGAATCAGTTGAGAACGGCTGGGCCGATTTGGCTCAAATTTTTTTTAAATGATAGAGAATGTCGGGGAGCGGGTTTATAGCATAAATTATGGAGAAAATTAACCCTAAGGGGGTTAAAAGGGGTAAAAATGGAAAAAATCCTGAGTCAATGGAGCTTTGTGGTATTAAATTTTGTCAATAGTTTCATTTAATATAGCAGAGGCCCCATGGGAAAGGATTTTTCGAAATTCGACCCCTAAGGGGGTTAAAAGGGGTAAAAAGGGTGAAACTAGAAAAATTCGCCTGGCTGGAACTGCTGGAGCTTTGAGTATGAAATTTGGGCGGCAGTTTCGTTTTATATAGTGGAGACCCCATTGGAAAGGATTTTTCGAAATTCGACACCTACCGGAGTTAAAAGGGGTAAAAATGAAAAAAAAACTGATAAAATAAAAAGTTATACTGCACACGGGCGAAGCCGGGTTATTCAGCTAGTTTTATTATAAAATCAATGCTGTTACGTTAGGTGAGTGTCATCGTGGAAACACATTATTTGTGGCCGGTGGTGGACGAGCGTTGTCGCGAAGACTTTAACGAAAAAAAAAAGTAGGAATAAAACAAACGCGCGAAATTCATCAGAGTCCTAAATCGATAGGTACAGGATAACAGGACAACGAGTCGGTCGCGCATTGCAATGATCGTAGACCACAATACGATAATATGTAATATTCGTCCTTATAGTCCTTGCGGTTATAAACGTGATTTGCGAATGCGAGCGTCGTCGCCCCCGTACGATATTATGCGCAATACGTTATTGCGCGCGTCCGTTAATTCGTTCGTTAACTACATTGTTCGACTAGATACGAATAAAATACAGATACTGCCATTAATAGATTCGCGTCAACCGATGCGTGCGTACCGAATACGCTCCGACGACGACGACGACGACATTCGCGTGGCCGCCGACGCGCACGTCATAATCGTCAATCGAGGCGTTAAGACGGGGTTCGCCGACTTTGGCTAAACATACGGAATCGATTCTCGAAATCCGCGGCGATTCGAACGCTAATATAATCGTCGCGTATCGATTAGATCGTTATTTCTAAGCTTTTTATGCGGGATTCGGATTCAGGGGCGGACCTGGTCTCGATTTACATAATCGGCGGAAATATTTTTCAAAAAATGTCTCTTTAAATAAAAGTACGTGTGTCGTAATTGTTCGTAAACTGCAGAACAAGTCGCGCCAGTCACCGCCGACGACGCGTCGGTACTATCAGCGGCGCCGTTAGGGAAAAACTACCGGGGTGGCAAATAGTTCCGGAAAAAAAAAAAAACCTCCGGAAAAAAACGAATCGCATTTTCAACAATCAAATAAGAGTGTAATAACAACAGTGTACCTATTTTAAAACTCTAGTAGAATAACTTGTAAAACTGTTGTTTTAACTGGTAATTATAAGCACTACGGTTTTCGTTATACTATTATAGTTGGATAAATAATAATTATAATAGTAAAACGAAATGTAAAAAAAATTAACAAAACTAAAATATAGGTATTTTTTGACTTGGTTTAATCGGATATTTTAGATGATAAAAACGAGTTTGACGGAGAGGTTTACGAATCATTGAAGATGAGAAAAAAAAGAGAGAGAGTTTAAATCGATTATATCATTTCGATCGTTAATCGTTATACGTTTCTGGTGGAAAAACGACGAGTTTTTTTTTCTATTGAGTAGCAAAACTATATGATTATCGGCGCCCACCAGTGGCGGAACTACACATTATGGATAAAGGTGTGATTTCACACGGGCCTCCAACGAAAATTAAGATTTAAAAATTAAAACTAAAAAACCTCGTAAAAGTTTATATTTATTAATTATAGATTTTATAATTAAAAAAAACGAATTCTTAAATTCTTATATTTAGTTATAAAATATGTTATTTTACTCGATAAAGTCATTCAAGTGGAATTTTCAACTCGAAATGCGTATATTATAAAAATTAAATTAAATTTTTGCCGGGTATAGAATTTAAAATGTAATTCTGTTTTGATCGAATTAACATCCTAATTTTACAATTGATTTAATTATAGAAAAAAAAATTCCCATAGGGCCCATATAGGGCCTCCGAGAATCTAACTCCGAGAATCTAACTCCGCCACTGGCGCTCACTACTATATATAGACTGTAAATAAAAATATAAACGGTACTACTTACGGAGGCCTGTCGGTGTTCGCTTATTGCTGGGTCTTGGTATAAAGCGAATAGTAAAACACACGGATACGAAAAAAAAAATCACTCGATAAAAACGATCGAAAAGAAAAAGTCCCGATTGAGAAAGTCTCATCGCGGTCGCGTTGACGAGACGAATAAATATAAAGGAAAAAAAAAACACATTATTATCGACACCGTCACGGAGAAAAATAAAAACCGCACCGTTAAAACACGAAAAGGAACTAACCGAACCGCCGCGCGGTCGACACTAGACTGATCGCGTGCACGCTATGCGTCGCCGAGCTGCCGTACTCTCGCTCGCGGGTTGCGCGCGTCGCCCGGCTGCCATTGGTCCCCGGGTGTGCTTGGTTCCGTTGGTCGCGTACCCACGCGGAATTGTCATGTCCTCAACATGTCCTGATTACACGCAAACACGATTATATAATAATATATATTTATTGTTATTACTACTGTTATCGTTACATAATAATTATGTGTTCATAACGAACTATCTTATACAGCGCCGCGATCAGGATTCATTTTCGAGGGGAGGGTTGTAAATTTTGGCAGGTTTTTGGCGGTGGGGAGGGGGGTAATATAATAACTGATCCGATCGATTGTTATACGTTTCTGGTGCAAAAATCACGATTTTTTTTTTACGAGGTAGCAAAAATATGATTTTTTTACCTCGGGAAAAAATTCGGGGTGGCGGGCGCCTATTATTGGCACCTGCGGGTACTAATGAGTCATATATATACAGTGAAAACTCTTTATAGCGAAACTCTTAACAACGAAAAACTCTATATAACGTAAACATTACATAATAATGGTTGGTTTGCTGTATAACCCATTAGTCAATTCATTCTCAATAACGAAAAATATTTTATGTTTCATAATACAATTTACGTGTTATCGTAATAAAATATATAATGCCGAAATTTCCAAAAACGATTACATTCTTTCATTATCTACTTTTAATATCGTTATTATCGTAAAAATAACGATGTGTTTGATATATAATATTACATAGGTACATATAGTACATACCTTTATACACAATAATAATTAAAATTTTATTTTTTTTAAACCCTCTCTATTACGAAAACTCTCTATAACGAAAGAAATCTCTTGGTCCCTTAAGATTCGTTATAAAGAGTTTTCACTGTATATACATATGGATTACAGCGCAAAATATAAATAATATAATAGTTTTATGACGACATCACGTCGTCGTCGTATCGATTTTACCGATATTGCGTAACGTTTAGACGACGTTCTATATCAAGCCGATCTGCACTCAAAGGTGACGCGAAATCGTGTTCACGATAATAGTACGCGTCGTGTCCAGTGGGTAATATCTGCGTTCAGAACGACGACGTTCCGGGTCGCAAAATTGAATTCGACGGTCAATGCCATCACCTGACGGCTATTTAAGCGAAAAGTTGGCTGGGTAATAGTTGCTGGTTAGGTCGTGGCGTCCGTCACAGGTTCACAGCCGGTTTCATAACGTCGACGATTTATTTCAGATGTTCAGTTAGATTCGTCTCAAAACAGACGAAATCGATCGATCGGAGCAAAAAAATATAGCGCGTCTACTTCACTCATCCTTTATACGAATCGCGACCGATATTAAACTGCAGCTAGCGTACCTTCGCGGCCGCGCACGATCCGCAGGACGCGTTGGCGCTCGACAATCCTGCGTCGAAGCTTTTATCGCCTATATCGTATAGAGGTCCGCCGCCGTTGAAGTCCAATCTCGGTAATGACGACGACTTAGAGTGTATATGATATAAAAGAGCTTTACACTCGTAAAAACAACGTCTTCGTAACGTTTTAACGGCCTCCACGGCTACAATAATAATAATATATATATATATACACCGTTTAACGCGTATATACTGCAGTTTATGTGTACAGGGTGCGTCACGAGGATTTACTGTTTCGAAGAGGCCAACGGATATAATATAAGGAGAATGGGTTTCGTGCGTTACTCCCACCGCACTTAAAAACGGCACGAGAAAGAGCGGGACATCCGGTGTTACCGTTATATACATATATAATACGTACGTACGTGTATATACGTGTGTAGGCGCGCTCAACGTATATACTATACAAAATAATATGCCTAGTAATTTCCTCCTTACGAGCGCGTGTCCTTCGGATGCAATCCTCGAGAAAACTCGGCTACGAATTATACTCATTAGGCCCAATATATATATATATGTATATTCGCCGTACAGGGCGTTTACCCGTTCCGTAATGTTACATAAGTACGTATACAAGCGCGCGTTGTTTATATAGAACGGACGAAATTCCCGACGGACTTACGTCGTATAATATATTATATATATATATATATATATATGCTCGTATTATTATATGACGTTGTAACGTCGTCGTCGTACTCATTCGGAGGTGTGTGCGAGTCGACGAAAACCATTAGCTCCTATAGAACGTCCGTCCCTTCCTATATATTTACTAGGACTTCGCGTAATACGAATCCGTCGTGCACGCCGCCGTATTTGTCGCTCTAGCGGTTACGAAAAACAGAAAAAAAAAGAAAAAAAAACTCGTCGCACAAACCGTATCGACGGTATAATACTATACGTATACTGTAATCATGTTATAGAAGGTGTTAATAACGTACGTATAAACAACACACCTGCAGTCGTTTTACAGTTCGATTAGTGATAATAGTAATAATGATTAGGGCTCGGATTTAAACGCCTTAGAAATATCGAAAAATGTATTTATGACCTGAAAACTCTTAAAATGTATACCGACGAGTTTCCCTTTATAAATTATAATAAAATAAATAAATGAAAGTTTATAGTTTTTATGGTAATATCACTAACAGGAACAGGACAAAAAAAAAAATGACCTGAAAAAGAGGAGTTAGTTGTTTCTTTTGGAAAATATTCCCCTGCCCCTTGGCCCTTCGAACGACCCCCGGGTCCACCGGTATCGGACGGATCGTGCGCAATAGGTTTTTCATGTGTTTTTCGCGTATTGATTTAGCGAGCACCAACATAATACGTACAATCTCGTGTGGAAAAAAAATAAAAATAAATTTCGGTGAATTTTGAAAAATTTATGTTTGATACGAATCTACACATAATAATACATCTGTTATTAACAATCGTACGAGTCGTAGACGTAAATCTAGAGTGATTCTGACCGCCGCCGCCGCCGCCGCCGCCGCCGCCGCCGTTCCGAAAAATTATGCGTCACGCGCTCTCACGCGTATAACGCTGAGTCCTGCGAAATACGGCGTGCAGTTATTGTGCACCCGTAGTGCAGCCGCGTTTATTTTAGCGATATTACATTTTAATAATTGCTATTGTTGGTTACGGTTCGCCGCCGCCGCCGCAGCGTTTATTGAATCGTAAAACGCATTGGCTATAGGTGCCGTCGCGCAGTCACTAAAAATAGCACGACGTACGCTTTTTTAAGGATCTACGGCGACGGTGCAATATCAAACGCCAGACTTATAATCGTTGGAGTTTGTAAAAAAAAAAAAACGATTTAATATGACATAATAAATTCGGTCATCGTGTTAGATTCTGCAGAACGAGTCGATACGTTTTAATCGTGAGGAGGCTTTCCTCGATCGTCAAATAATTCAACCACGAATTCTTGAACATCAAATTATGTCAATATATCTATTGAAATCTTGAAAGTAAATAACAAAAAGTGTTTATTTTTACCAGCGTAGTTATCCTACGGCCTACGCCGCTACGATTAAGATTTTGACGGTAAACAACTGTGAAAATACTGTTCACAGTATAAAGTCGTAGAAAAAAATGTAAAAAAAACGGTTATTTTAAACACGAAATTATTTCGACATAAAATAAACGTAATTATTACGATCGTTAAATATTAGTGAAAAAAATTAATTTAAAATTCGGTTGAAATCAGTATAACTAAACGAGTACGAGTGTGTATATGTAAAGGGGCTGCAGAGCATTCGCGAGGAGTTGAAAAAGTCAAGTAACTTTTAACTAGGTAAATTACTCGAAGAGTTTTTTTTTTTTATATACGATATGTTGTACAGTAACTTCTACTAACTTAAACGAGTTAAATTTGTTTCCGCGCGCGATAAGAAGTTACCATTCAATTGATTAATTTTATTTTCACGTCGAGTTGATTTTAGACTCTGAGTGAAACGAAAAACGTATTGCGGCGTGTGTTTTTATTTTCCGTCTTCGACACGGTTCAATAATCGTCAATTTCAGGTATGGTTTCTCGTAGTTGTAAATTTTGTCTTTCGTTCGCTGAAAAACGTTGAAAATTTAATACGAAATTCCTTAGAAGTCTCGATATCTCACTTAAATATAACAAAAAAAAAGTTAAACGCACACGAATAAAATGATTATTTTCATAAGCATTTCGGATGATCCGCGATTTCGTCGAGATTCTATATAAAAACAAAGAAATCTGCAATACGTATCTTTTCGGTGTAGTTTTTTTTCTTTTTCAGGAGCAATATCAGGTGGTTTAAAATTTAAAAGACCAATTATTATTCACCTGTATCTCATCCTTTGCTTCTTTCCATCATATCAAGCACACTCCTCGACATAATATGATTTTAAAATATACAACTCTAATGATTTACATCGAGTAGACACGGAATTCTATGCGTATAATTTATTACACGTTGTTTGTATTCTCGATGAAAATTTATTTGATTATAATATTGATGTTTAGGTATATTTATTTTTTTCTACATTTTACGATCTTTTGTATTATAATACATGTTCTATTTTGAAAAATACGACTGATTTTCAATTGAACCGAGTTTTTTTTCTTCTCATTTCACTCTTGATTTGAAGTAAAAGACGTAGAAAATAATAGGAAAAAAGTAACGATATTATGAAACTAACTATTTGTTCTACCGTGTCTCTATGATATCAACTCGATTTGACGAGTTAAATGAAAATTGAAAACCAATGAAATCTCCCGGTCTCGCATAATATTATAATTTATTGTATCATGCGCGCGCGCATACAAATCTATGAGCGACGAGCGTATTGTATATATAATATTGTTGCTCGAAATATCAACTTACGGAGTGTACTTCCCGGAGGGTCGTGTACTTGGAAAATTTCTCTGGGAAACCGCGCGCGCGCGCGAAGTGAAACGCGTCACATAATAGAACATTAAAATATACAAATATTCCTTTTACTTTTAGCGAAATTGGATTTCGCGCGTCCGTAGAGATTTATTTTCCTTTGCCGACAACTCCCGCGCGCAAGTACACGATCTATAATACGACGGACACGTTACGTGTATATCATACGTATATACGTATACTTTTCAAAAAAAACATTTCTTTCTCCTCGGACGATATACAAACGCGTTTAAACATTTATGTATAACGTGCACGCGAAAATATTTCACACTTGTAGCGAGCGGGGAGGAGTCGTGACTCTGCGGGGACCGAGACATTTGTTCCGGGGCCCCGCGGCGCGAACCACACCGCGAGAAGTCGGATTGTAAAAAGTATTTCACCGAAAATCATTATCTATTTCTCATACGTTTGTTTCGAAAATAACAAAAGTTTGTAACTACATACGTATGCTAGTATACGAATCTACCAGTCTTTGTCGGGTTTAAGTATAAAAAATGTGTACGGCCCGAATAACAATAATAATTGACATTTTAACTGACTGCTATTATTATTTAATAGTTTATTATGCAAACACACAATATGAATATATAGATATAGAATTTAAACGTACAAATTAATTTGCGTGTTATAATAACTAACTAACTAACACGTAAAAACGAGGAACACTGCTGGCCTAATTTGATACTCAAAGCTCCAGCGGTTCGGGCCAGGCGAATTTTTCTAGTTTCACCCTTTTCACCCCCTTTTAACCCACTTGGCAGTTGAATTCCACGAAATAAAGTTTATAGACAATGTTTATTCGTGTGTTATAGAGTATGTATGTATTCTTAATTTCAGAACGATCGGAACCAAACATTGTTTACCCCTTTTACCGTTTTTAACCCCGTTTTAGGGGTGGAATGTTCAAAAATCCCTTCTCGGTGCGCGTCTACGTCATAGTGGCTATGTTCATGCCAAATTTCAACCCGATCCGTCCAACGGTTTGAGCTGTGGGAGGATTTCAAGAAAAAGCACGTTACAGTTAAATGTAGAGAGATTAGGCGATGGTGCCCCGGCGTTGTTTCCGAGTGTCGCGCTCGGCTCGGATAAAATTAGGTACATTTCGAAATGAAATTAATTAATCGTCGGGAAATCAATTTTTCCAAGTGCCCCGCCGCCGCACGGTTACAACTCGAAGAATAGTTTTGAATTCCCGAGCGAGGCGCAAAACGATACCAATATGTCGTTCCAGAAACAACACTCGAGCAGTAAATCTGTGCAATAACGGGCCATCGCGTCGTAAATTATACACCAACGACCCGCGGTACTTGTAACGCGAGTATGAAATTAATATTATAACATTGTTCATTAAGTATGACGTAAAACGTGCGCGCGTCAGTCCTCACGGCATAATCACGTCGTGTATGATATTATTATCGCGGTCGAAATAACATTGTCGAAATATTGCAACCGTTACAAATATATATGTATCGCGTTTGCATACACGAGACGCCGCGCCGTCGTCGCCAGTTTAGACTACGGACCGCGATGCTGTTACAAAAAATATTATAAATAATCATAGCGTCGTCGCTATTCGTTTCGAGAATGAAAACGGGGGTTTTTTTTTCTTAATCCGTATAAAAACGTTTTCGTTTAGTCATCGGATCTGGGTGTACGTATGAACGAAAATCCGTAATTATAACGACGTTTCGCTGGGAGAGGTATGCACAACTCGAAATAGGACCCGCAGACGACCTTTGGACTGTTGTGATCATGTTTAAATTTTAATAATTTCAAAACACTAACACTATTAGTAGCGGCGGCGGCGGCGGCGGCACACTATTCGATAGAAACGTTCGACAGAAAACCGTTTGAAAATAAAACCACGTGAAAACTCAATGAACAACGTCGAGAGTCAGGCCGAGACAAAAAGGATGGGGGGGGGGGAGGAGATACAATAGACGAGATACGCAGGCGATGTCGGGTCATCGCGTTGATGTGGGTGATTTTACGTTTTTGAAACCGACCTTTTCGTTTGTTTCTTGTTGCTCTCGGAAAAAAACGGCCGTGGATCAACGAACGCTGGAACGATTTCAAGACTTGGCCACCTTTAACGCTCGACAGACTTAGCTATGATACACACGCGCGCGCGCGCGCGGACCTGTTGTTGCAGTATTGAAGTAGTTGGATTATTAAAATATAATATTATTTTAACGCTGCGTGCAAAGGTGGGTCTCGCAAAGGGGTTATTATCTTTTAAAGGGATCGATCGGCATACGTGCGCACACCTGCATGCATATTAGCGCCGGTGCACCTTTGTACTTGGAAAGGATAATAATATATTAGTGCGACTTTATAAATACGTTCGGCCCAGGGAACTCCGGTCGGTATTACGAGACAGAAAGAGAGAGGGGACACGCGGACTTTGTAAAAATACGAAATCAACAGTCTGCGTATTAATTATATGAACGATGACCCGCCGATGTATATAATATATATATGTATATATCGACTTACACGCATATATATATTTGCAGTCGGACGGTAAGCAGGCTTATAAAATATACAATAATAAATAATAATAACTCGGCGTAAAAGCGCAAATTCGCTTTATTACGGCCCGACTCTCCGGACCGGAACGCGCGCGCGCGCGCGCGCACGATATACGTACGATTTTATTTCATACCGCGGGGGCTTGACGCAGCAGTATACACTTACAATTATTATTATTAATTGCGACTCGAACGTGGGGAATAATATAAATACGATAAAACATTATGTTCCATAAGCGCCGCCGTAGTTAGCACCCCGAGATAATGAGTTATCGGAGTTACACCCACTCATCCGAGTCAAAACGTGTCCGTTTAGAGATAATGGCAGGCACAATGGGTATATCGTGCCCGGTCCGTGAAAAGTGCACGTTTCGATTTACAAAAGCGATATTGTGAAAATTGTTTTTCTTTTTGTGATGATACACGAAACGTTTTGTTGGTTTAAAAAAATCGGCCGAGCTCGATAAAATGCGCCGCTCGTGCGGCGGCGAAAAAACGTTACGATATAATATCTGAAAAAAAACGAGCGGATCTTGGAAATAAACTTCGGATGACCTTTGTGGGATTAACAATAAACCATAAATTATAGTGTTAATCTACACAGTCGTGTAGAATTCAAAGAGTTTTAATCTTTCTAAATAACTACAAGACGAGAATATAATAATTATTATTATCGAACGTCGCGTCGTGCCGGCCGAGAGAACGAAAACTTTATCACTCGTTTTATTCGAAATGATTGTGATGCCACTTTTATACAGACAACTGTTTTAGTTCTACTTTACCGAAGATCTTCGATTTGACCTTCGTTCGACTTTGCCGGTCCCACTGGTAGGTACGCGTCGTTTATTGTTATCAAACGTCAGGTCTCAGAAATTATGAATTTAGTACGACAATATCGTACTGTTGATATCGCTTAGATAATATATTATTTTAAACACTGACAGTAGTCTAACCTACTCTTTTTGGTATTCATACGTACGGGCAAAGTTTATTTTATTTTTTTTCAACGTCCAATCCCTGCGTGCAGAATAATTTTCTAAAAACGCGTCGGTTAGTGCAAAGTACATTTCTCAGCGAGTTATATATACATAAATGTTTAAAGTTGAAATAATATTACTCCGTGCGATAATAATATATAATCGACCGTAGCGCAGAGCTCTCGCGCGAGGTAAAGGATATGTACGTTTTTATCGTACCGCGCTCGGCTCTTGTAAACTAGTTACGGACAGTAAACTAAACGTACCGGTTCAAAATCTGACGTTTATTCGTTAAAACACTTTTGCGAAATTATTTCTCGACGGAATTCGGAATTAAAAAAAAAAAAATAAAAATAAAATAAAGGTTTGGAAATCGATACGTATGATGATACGCGCGGTCATGATGTTCTACCGCCGAATACGCTCGGAGGAAGAAAAAAAAACTAAGGAAAGTCCTCTAAACGAAATCAATCGTCGACCATGAATGTACAAATTACGCAGGTCGGACTTTTTAGCGCATGTACGTTTGCCGGTTGTCCGTTAGGTTTTTTCGCGCAGATGGTAAAATAATTGTACATCGAAATGTTTTAAAACATTTCATCGCCAGTGCAACAAATTAATAATTATATAACTGAACCGAGCGTTGACGTCGACTCGAACTGTAGTTATCGCGAGACTCGTTGATATTATGTTAATATCGATACGGGTAAATTTCAAAGCTAGTCGAAAATATAATAATAAAATTATTCGATCGTAACGACGACGGGTAGAGGCGAGCTGGCGAATTATTAACGATAAAATGATATTGGAGCGGTAATACGTAATAATCGGTGTAAATAATATCGCGACGTATTTGCCGACGTTAAAAAAAAAAAAGCAGCCAACGGGTATTTTTACAAATACATTTTTCATAATTACAGTTTTGCGTTACGCGATACGTATTATAATATTATGATAATCGTACCGTCGATACGGGTGTACATTTTTATCGTCGCGCAAATTTTCATGAAATTATGACATGTGCGGTCGTGTTAATTTATTTAAATTTATGTAGGTACCATGTGTGACAGAATATATTGGCATTATTTGTGCTTCAATGTTCGTTAAGTGGCCCCCGTTGAAAAAGTTACTCCCGGGTCCTGCGCGGGCCAACGCCGCGCTGGTAGTCTACGCCTCTCGCGACCGGAAAGTTGGATTAGTCAAGAGCATGTAGAGGTATCTAGGCGATAATTTAAAATAAGGGCGGTCACCCTTTTCGTCCTGGCTGTACCTTTCTCTGTTCGTCCCTTCCCGGCCGAAATATAACTTTGCCGTTTTCGCCCGCGGTCCCTTCTCGGCCGGCGAATTTGTCGTTGAAATTTACCGCACACAAATTATTTAGAAACCATTCGTTAAAGTTATAAAACCGGTCTCGCCGCACCTGCAGATAGACAAAAACAACAACTAATAATAATTAACGCGTATACTCCGTCTATTATTAAATTGTTTTTTTTTTTTTCGCGCGCAATATACGTAATATTATTGAGACTCAAGAGCGGCTCCTGAAATCGCGTGCGGTAAATTTTAACGAAAACTGTACGGGCCGAGAGGGGAAAACGGGTAAAAAAAGAGAAAGTCATGGCAGCAGCCGAATGCTGGGCAGGGAATCGCCCAGAGTATACGCTATACCGTTAAAAAATAATATTTATTTACGTCATTTACCGTCGACAGTTTACAGCCGCGAATCGGCGATACCTCGAGGGTCACGCGCGTAGACCTTGTAAAAAGGGCAGTATAGTCATTATTAGAAAGGCGGCCAGTGCCGCAACAATTGGGTGTGCAAGGTGTGCGATGCACACGGGCCTCCGGTTCTTAGGGGCCTCCCTAAAAATTGAAGATTTTCCGTTTCAAAATGAATTTAGCCTATCTTGGTATTCTTTACTTCCTCGTGGCTCGTACCTCGAAAGTTTTTTTTGATTTTTTTGTAATTGTTTTCAATGAATTTATTATTAGCATAAGTAGATGATAATTAATATCATGCAAGCTTCATTGGATCTGTAAATAATTCGGTTTTATAGTGAAACGTACAAATTATTATAGGAATAAAATTACGAAAATGATACTATAAAGTATGACATAATTTGTAGAATAATAGTCATTATCGCAGGGGCCCCTCTCTGTTATTGCGAAATATTTCAAATAATTATTGTATGGATACTAGACTCGGATCACTGAATTAAGTTGTTCATTATTTTTTTGATTATTCGTTATACTATTTTATAGAGGAGCTATAATTTAGAAGCTCACATTTTTATAAATTTACATAATTTATTCTTCTGATCGGTTCCGCGAATCCGTCAAATATTTAAGTTATATGTAGTACTAAAAAATACTAAAAAATTTCTGTAGTAATACAAAGATCAAGTAATAAATATATATTATTAATTTGGGGCCTCTAAATAATTGCGGCACTGAAGGCGGCTAAACTTAGATCGCTATCCTGCGAGCCCCCCCCCCCCCCCGTTGGACAAATTTCAACGCGCGCGCGCGCCTACAAAACAGTCCCGAGAATTTTATTTGTCGCACGACCGAGCAAAAGAGAAGAAAACCCCGTTTTATATACAATAATACGATAGGACGAAACCCTTCAAACGAAATACTAAGACGAACGCGCATCGTCGCGTATATACTCCCCGAGGAACGTGCACGTCTAAAGACGGTAAATCTGCGAGGGTTAGGAATACGCCGCTGCTTTGACTTTTGAAATAAATGAAGGGTCACTCGTTCGTCGGCCCCCACGCAATTCAAACACTTCTAGTCACACGTGTGTATGGTATAGCTCAGTATATACACTACACACACACACATACGTATATAGTGGACCACAAGCACGCGAGACCGTCACTTTATTATGTATACATACGTATATACATCCACAGAATAGATAAAACAGAACAGTTTCATCTGTTCTGTGATATATATATATAGTTACCACGTTTAACACATCTATACACTATAATAGCGTAACCGGGAGGGACCGGAAGGTGCGGGAACACTGGGGCTCGGAAAGAGTTTAGCGTTTGGTTAAAATCATATTATCGGCAGTCGGGCCTTACAATATATTACACCGATAGACGGAGAGGGGAAGCGCTCGTCATTGTCTTCTGGTCAGTATTACGATCAGAACAGGCCTCCCGGTGAATTTTAGAATTAACACTGACGATTCTTATGAGAAACATAATATCGTTTTACCGACGAAAAAATTAATTATTAAACTTCAAACTCGGTTTCAGAGTCAGAGACCATTACACAGAGTCAGTACCTATTCGAAACTAAATCTAGCGCGGATTCCTAACGGAAGATTAATATTAACGACAATAATATTGTTTTAAATTAATACGCGTCTCGTGCAAAATTATAATATTTACGTACACCGTATAGGTGGTAGGTACGCGTCGAGTTACGTTTTTACAACATCCTAACGCGACGCGCAGAACAAACAATATTATCACGCGGTCGAGTAAATCTGGTTACTTTTTTAATATATATAATTATAATAATAATATTCGGGTGTAATAGTAGTCTTGTATAATAATAATAATAATAACGAGAGAGGACAATTTGAAAAGGGTAAAGTTTGGAAAGTGTACGTGACGCAAAGCCGGTATTTTTGTTATCTCTCCGCTTTGTATACATTACACGTTAGCGACCCGTTTTGTTTTAGATAGTTTGATGTGTAGTTATAGAGCGGAATAAATATATTTACCAATTAACGAATTCGCATATAGGCGACGGCGACGGCGGCGCGGCGGGCGTGTGGCAATTTTTCGTGAAAACCGTCGTCGTCGCGAGTAAATACTTTTTTGCCCTTCAAACTTCATTCGAAACTAAAATATTCCGCGAGAGATAACCACTACTCTAGGTATACACTCTGGCGGCCCGGGACATCACGGTTAATGTTCTATGAATTTGCGTACAATTTAATCGTTGAAATAACCAAGTTTTGCGAAACACCGCCTCACTATACGCTCGGGGGCTGCGCGCGTGTGCAATCCAAAGATAACGGATTCGGTGGCGATGCGTTTTGCCGTTTCGAAAATTAAAAACTTTCCCCGGAAGCGAGCGCCGTCTGTTTTCGGCCAACACACGATTTGATATCGGTTTCGTCGACAGTCGAGATGAAAATTTTCTACAATTTTTTTTTTGCGTTGACTTTGCTTTTCATATTTTTCTACCGTCGTCTCTCCTACCTACTCGTCTGAAAAGTCTCGCGCGTCACAACGTCGTCGAGTTCTCGAGTATTAAAAAATAGAAATTTGTACGAATTTTTTCACTCGGTTCAACTGCAGAAAGTTCGCGCGTTCTTGGCGATTTCCCGGAGTTTCGTCGGGCGTTTTCGTGAAATTACGCTCGACTCGCCGGCAAGAAGTGTGTGAAACTTTGTGTACAATTATTTTCGTTCGGCGCGGAGAAAAACGCTAAGCTACTCGAAAATTTCAAACGTAACTAATATCATATTACATATTATTATGAACAGCGCGAAAAAAGTTTTTCGACAGTAATGAGAACGATCGCGGTGATCCGAGTGTAGGGAATACGATGGAAATTGCTGGTTCCTACGATAATTGGTTTTCTATTTTTTTTCGAGTTGCGACGGTAAAAAAAACTACATTGGATTTTGTCGGCGTGCGGTTTTTCGATGTCGTGTAGAGGGTATTTTCCGTACGTTTTTCGCAGTTATTACGAAAAACCGTTGAGAAATTCGAAAAACGACCTCCGCACGGGGTTTGCAACCTGCAGAGGAGGATCTAGCCCGGTCGAAAAAAAAAAAAACAATAATAATAATAATTGTATTTGAAAACGACGCGCGTGACGGCCAAACCAATATAATTGACAAACGGCGGCACTTACCCAATCAACATGTGCATTGCCACACTGTTGTTGGAACCGATTCAAAATATTATACCACAATCGCAGCACATATCATATTTTTCTGAAGGTGACTTTATGATATGATTTAAATACATTATTGATTATGTGTGGCGTGAGCAGCGCACAGAGTTGTATAGTTTAAAGACGGCGGGCGAGGATATACAGTTTGTGAACGCACTGATTAAAACAAAAATAATATTCTATTATATAATAATAGACAATTAAAATAGTATTGATGTAATAATATATAAATAATAAAAAAGAAAAAGAAAAACACACATGGACAGTGCGAGAATTAAAATTAATCATCACATAATTCCGTTTACGGCTTTTGGTGAGCTTGCGTTGAGTTCTTGCATGGGCACTAAGGTCGGTCTTTTGTAGCTGGATTCGTCGCTATCGTGAATCAACGGAGACTGTGAGGAGGAGTACTGTTTGCTCTTGCCATTGACGCCGTTCGTGTACTTGATTTCGTGTCTGAAATAATCGTTCCGAATTAAAGGACAATTGTACGTCGAGAACATCCGAGTATTATTGTTCTTCTTGAATTTCATCTGCTCACCTGTCTTGAAGTAATGCTTGTTGTTCAATGCCGTTTGTCTGAACAATGGTTATGACTTTCAACAGCTTCGTAACCGTGTTGTCCAAGTCGATCACCTGGTCCAAGAGATCAGCGTCTGGTGCTCGGAAGTCCTCTAAAAATTCAAAGTCAATGTTCCCGGGACTCGTGTTGTTCATACTAAGCTCCAGTTGTTGTCTGGCAGCTATGGCTTCCGATAGGTTATTTAATGATTCGCTTTCGGCAGATTGTAAATCACTACAATCTGAAATTTAAAAAAAAAAAAACTACAATTCAATCTGATCAATGGTCAAGAGAATAAAAACAATAACACTACAGCGTGTAATCTGGGCAATGCGACAAATATGTGGGATCCGAGTATCGTTAGACTATAGAGTTAGTCAAACTGTATAATATTATTATTATTATTAGGGCTAGGATTTCAATGCATTTGTATCTTTTTTTTGGAATGTCTTATACGATGCTTTTCAAGCTACAAATATGTTACACAAGTACTCCACGTTGTAATCACAACATTTTTTGCATTTACAGCAGATTTTATAATTTTTAGGGCATTTTAGATATTTTCAATGCATTTTTGAAGACATTTTTTACTTATTTCTCATTTTATTACTATAAAAATTGACTTTATTATACAAATATTGTACCACGTAAAATATAAATCATTTGTACTATATTATAACATCTGGTAATCTGGTTTTAAATTAGACAAGGCTGAAATTTAATGTTAAATGCATCTTTTGAAAGGGCATTTTTCTGAGCATTTTTACAAGTATTACAAAAACAAAAGGGGACTGGATTACAAGATTTGTCGTATTATCATGATACGACTGAATTACCAAGACAACCGTAAAACAACATTTCGAGTAATTATCATATTGTGTGTTATCATAGAATGCGTACCATCTAAGGAATCGGTTTGTGATAATAAGTCACCGGTTGATCCGTTTCGTTTGCAAATGGGAGTGTAGGTTCTCTGAAGTTCTCTCATGGACTCGGATGTTGGTAAACGTTTCACGGGAGAACAAGGAGATTCTTGGGTATTTTGGTTGGCTAATCAAAATAAATCGAAATGAAACGTCAATCAAAATAACAACAAATAGGCAAGTAATATTTTACCGGTTTGGTTTTTATCGATTTTTCCTTTATGCCAACCGGTCGGGGCCGATTTTATGGCGGACACAATAGCAGACATTAAGCTTTTGGAATCGGACTTCTTTAATGAACCATCTGGTTGTTCAGAATCGCTGTTACTATCGTCCCCATTTGTATACGCCTCATTGAAGTAGACTTCGTCCTACAAAATATATAAAATCCGTTAATGAATACAACGACGAAAAACATGAAATTTTATCATAACATATACCTCAATATCAACTTCTGAAATAGAATAAGACTTGATAAGTTTGTCCAACAACGATTCGAGGCGACTTCCTAATCCCGAGAGACCAACAACAGCACTTGACACAGTTGCTTCTTGTTGTTGTAACAATTCACGACTTTTGTTTTCCATCACACGCAATTTTGCTTGTAATGATAAGTTTTCTTGTCTCCGTTGTTCAGATATTCGCACTAAATGTGTACATTGTTCCATAGTTTTGGAAGTCTCTTTATCTTTTACGGCTAATTGTTCTTTATAATCTTTGACCTGTAATGAAAAACCATACGGTATTAAAAATGTTATCTTAATTGCTAGAGTGTGTGCAATTATTTTTTGAAAATTATACACATTTTTAAGAGAATATAAATTGATAATATTAATGTCACGAAAGTCATTCACAACAAAACGATAACATACTTCTTTTTCTAATTCTTTAATTGTGTCAGACAGCATGGCTTTTTCGGCTTGCAAAAAGTCTTGTATTTCAGAGGATTCCATCTCAGATGCATGATTGGCTTGCAATAGAGACTTTTGAGCGGCATAACTTTTTTCCAAATCCTATAAAGGAAATCGAAACCAAATGTTTAGTAAAACGTTTGTACGTTTGTACGTTAAATTAAATTCGGCAACATACTTTATGCAAAGAAGTACACAAGGTCTTTAAGTGGTTGAGTTCTTTTTGTTGTTCATTAATCACCGAGGAAGTGGTCATAACTTGTTTCTCTAATATTTCTAAAATATTCGAAGGTGATGGGTCCAAACAGTCTGTGAATAGTAATAAAAAACTGTTAAAATTAAGTTGCACGCCATGTAAAATAATAACATTTACCGTTTATTTGGAAAATGTTGCACAGCCGCAGACTGTAAGCGTCAATCTGTCTACAAGTATCCAAATTTTCATGATTCAGTCGTTCTTGCAATTGTTTAAGGCACTTTTGTTGTTCATTAAATTCTTTTGTTTTACAGTCTAATTGTTCAGTCTTTTCCTTGAGCTCAGTCTCGATTGCGTTAATCCTTTTTTCTACTAAATCAACCTGGAAAAATACAGTTACGAGTCAAAATAATTATCAATTTGTTTTTTTGTTTCTTTTTCACTAAACAACGATAAACGTGAATTTTCGTTCACAAACCTGTACTTCAGCATTATTAGTTTCAACCCTGTTTTCGACTGGCGGTAACACGTTGCCCGATAGCACGCTGGTTATGTCTTCACTCGTCAGACATGTTTGCGAACACACTTCATGATATATTTTCGTTTTGATGGTCACCGCCGGTGGCCTGGTGGCTTTGGGCAGAGTGGGCTTGGCCGGCGACGGCGACGACGCCGCGGCAGAGGCGCTGTGCGCGAGCGCGCCCTGTTCGATGTGCTTCCTCCTCAGACTGGCCGCTCGGTTGAGACTGGGTTCCTTCGGCGGCGGCGTCGTCGTCGTCGTTGTCGCCGTCGCGGACGTAGCCATCGACGAACCGGCGGTGGCGTTGACGGCGAGATTTTCCTTGGACTTTCTCCTCCGCCGGGGCAACGTGGCGTACCTGTCCAGCGATTTGACCATGTCGTACGTGTTGACAAGCTTTTTGACCGTCGAGATCTTCGATTGTTTGGCCACCGTGTTCAGGTCGGTCTTTTTCGGCTCGGTCCTGGGCGGGCTGCTCCTGTTGGTGTCGAAATGGAACGACGACGACATGCTGTTGGGCAGCTTGGGCGAACGGCCGGCGGTCGTCCTGCGCCAAACCGGCGTGGTCGGCCTGTAGTTCGCCGCCGTGCAGTCGGGGTAACAAGGCAACGAGGACGGCCCGCTGCCGCCGCCGCCGCCGGTGTCGGTCGGGCTGAACGGACCCAGCGGACTCTTGCACGGGTCGTAACAGCCCGAAGCCAGGCTCGAGTCACAGGACACGGCGGGCGTGACGTCCACGCCACTGTCGCTGCCGCAACAGCCGGCAGTCTCTTCCACGTTCAAGTGCAACGGGACGTTGCGTCTCTCCTCCTCGCCGGCGACAGTCCCGGAATCCATTATCGACAATTCTATTTATTATTCTAAACATTAAATAAAAATAGTAATTAAAATAAAAATAAACAAAACGATTGTATAATATATTATACGGGCTATAGATGAAAACTTTCGACGATAAGAAGACAAGCTCTGAGAATATGATAAGACGCGTGCATACCGTTTGCATTGTGCAACGCGCACTGTACGAAATATGTGCCCTCGGGCGTCTAGTTCTCCAACAGCTGACGAACTACCGAGATTTTCATGGTCAGAGAGAGGGTGGGAGGGAGAGAGAGGGAACCTTTACCGCCACCCTGTTGAATAGGGGAGTTGCCACGGCAACTGGCCTCGGGCATCGCCGAACGACACATTATCCTGCGCGTCTGATGCGTCCTGTACGTACGCACAGAGGAGACGACTAGACTGGTGTACGGACGGCTCCGGCAGCGTGTCGCACTATTTTTTTTTTTTTTATTGTTATTATGACGGCGCGTTTGGCGGGAAACCTCCACACCCCGCGTCGGCGACGTGACTCAGTGGCTACCCCAGTCGCGTGTTTTACCAGCGGCGGCGGTGGTGTACTAACGACGATGTTTTGGCATACTTATTATTGTTATTAATTTTTTTTTTTTCGTCTGCCTGCCCCGCGACGAGAATATTGTTTTTTGTTTTGAAATTCAATGCGTGTCATCCGAGTCGTGTTCGTAGGGGTACCCATATAATGCGCATTCGAGCGTTCAACAGAATCGGGTTATCTGCGGCATCGCGGCGCGTGATTCGTATATTGTTTATAAACGGCGGGCGGCGGCGTGCCTATGCTTGTTTTTTTTTTTTTCGCGCGCCGACCGTTTTGTCAATATTATATACGAGAATAACGAAGAAAAGAGTCCAACGATTGTTCGATAACAATTAAACGATTTGAATGGCGGGGGAAAAAAACCGCGCCACCCGGAGAAGACCTGGGAGTACGCGCCGCGGTCCGATTGAATGTAAAACGCAAATCAAATGACATTTCCAAAGCAATTCTACACGATCTATTTTTTTTTTAAATTTAATTACGAGTAATCGCGAGCCGAAGTAAATTTCGTGGCTTGATAAATAATTTACTTTGGCATATATAACTTACGGAAATAATAATAACGTTTGAAAAAAAGAAATAAAATACGTAATAACACGCGGAGAGCGAAGAAGATGATAAACGCGATAGATAATATAATATCTACTCGTAGACTTTACAAGAGAACGGGCTAAAAAATCTGACTCGGCGACGGAAATTTAATTTACTCCGAATAAAGTAAGTGCATAATAATATCACGCGCTTTATGTACACAATAAGGGATATATATAACCTAAACAATAGTGTTGCGTGTACATGTGTACGCGTATTGTTATTGTACACATACGTTTATAGGTAGGTTATTAGCACGTGCACGCGGCAGTATATAATATAAACTTGGGCTGCTCCGAATGTAATTCTGTCAGGCGGCGGAGAGAACGTTACGTGTGCGACAATGAAATATTACGAGGTCTTCGCCGGACTATTGGAAATAACAAACGCCGCGGCGTTTGCTCCGCGCACTATAGTATATTATTAACACGTGAAACACAAGAGTCTCAACATGTATGTAACCCACTTTTGTCGTTGATTTTATTTATTTTTCTGGCTTCTATAAATCACACAACAACCTAGGCAATAAAAACTCGAGATATCGTTTTCCTTTCGCGCACGAGTATATTATTATAACACAGTGAACGCGCGCGCGTATTACGTGCAGTAGCGTATGGAGACGGAGCGGGGGAAATGGAAACTAGATATAATAATAATAATATGTAATACGTATAATATATATTATAAACTCGTGATTTACAATATTTCCAGTGACATCGTCGCGCGATAGAACGGCTAATAATATGAGCTCTATACGAGCGGAATTAATTTCGCTAGGTTTTCTTTTTTACATTTTTCTTTCTCCTTTTTCTCGTGGGAACGTACCCACCCACGCGCACCACTATTGTAACGACGTCAAATTAATGATTTAAATGGCCGATAAATCGCTAATATTCGTTAACTGTATGCGCAATTGTGATTTATTGCGAAAACTGTGTGTGTGTGTGTGTGTGCAACGCACGACACGTAAACACCGTTACGCATACCCCCCCCCCCCCCCTCGGAGCCCTAAACACACACGCACGCGGTGGCGACGACGACGATAAAAATAAACAAAAAAGATATTCCTTTCCAGCAGCAGCCTGCAGAGTCTCGAGGAAGTATATAACGCGCGTGTACGCGTATAATAATAATACGCATGTATAGTGTGGTATAAATAAAGTTTGGCACGTAAATAACTGCGCTCTGCCAATACAACGGAATTGATACGCCACGCCGGGCCGTCACTCGTTCGACGCTATAAAGACTGGACAATGTGATATTATTTCCGGTATGCCCTGCGCGCGGAGGTGCAGGCTAAAAAGGAAAAGGAGAACAGACGGCGGCGGCGGCGGCGACGAAAACAATACATTATTATTACATCGCAATTATTATACGCGGGGGGCGAACGATTTTTCAGCGAAACTGCAGCGCGTGCATTTCGTTTCGAATACACGAACGCGTATGATAATATGATGATGGGTACCGCCGCCGCCGCCGATTCGTTTTGGTATATAAACTAAAAAAACTATACGACGATATTCGCGGAACACATAAAAATGCAATCGAACGCAGTACTAGGAATACTATCGAATACGGATATATCGGGAATGACCTCACGAGCACAATATTACTGAACTATCAACCGTCATACAGCGATTGTCAGTCGTAATTCGTGAACACACACACTCATAATTCCCCGACCAATTTTTAGACGGGCGCGTTTATCGTATATATTTGCCGTAAATGTTAACGAACCGTAAACAATAGGGGACGACGACGAGTGAGTGTTACATCCGACGACGAGCTTACACACGGTTTCTATAAAACAGAAATATAGAAAATAAATATACAATTTACAATAATAATATTATTATTGTCGAACGGAAGAAAATTTGACCTCTTTCGACGACATTTTTGACGACGAGATCGTTATGCGAAAAGAACGAAACGATAAAATCACTAGTGTTTACTATAAAAAAAAAACCAAATACGTCACATATTATTATCAATAATAGTCGAGTTGATTATTACAGACATCAAGAGTAACTAGAACGGAAAAAGAAAACTCGAAAAAATCGATAACATTATAAAATATACGAGCAATATCCGCTTGTAGATTTTTACTGCGTCAGACTTTCATAAAAAAAAAATAAATGAAATAAAAACACCTACAGTTGGCCAACACAAACTGTGGACAAGTTTTGTTTATATATATATATATAATAAACGTTCATTGTATATCGATATATGATTTCAATCGGAACTTTTACGCGCGTTCAAATCGTATTTATCGTAACACGAGGTTAAGGGGTAATGACCCATTTTATCCGCGGACTAGATCCGCCTACGGATTTTCATTTTAATTTAGAACGTAGGAATACGTATGTTTATAAAGTGAGTGTTCAACCGTGGGCTAAACAACCGTTTGTCGTATACCTACATACGCCATTGATCAATGGTCTTAACGAGTTCAAATGGGTATATAGACAGACACCTTTGGTGGGTAGTGCAGTATATTATGTTAATGCGATAATCATAATATGTTTTAGAAAATTTTCTTTGCGAATAAAACGTTCTTTTTTTCACAGCTAATTCTAGAACCGTTTTAATAGTTTTATTTACATCGAAAATTCACAAGGAAATTCGACACAGATAACATAACGAAACCCTGCAGAGCAGCCAAAACAATACATTACACTACGGGCACAGCGCCTACATTATTATAAACCTACATAAAATATTTTATTAAAATATAGTGAATTGCTTTGGTTTTCGTACGACGACGACGACGGTTTATAATTATTATTATTGTGTCGGAGCGTAAAATAAACGTTTTTATTTTTCCGCCAACGAGAATACCGAAAATGTTTCACAAAGTCCATGACCTTCCAGTTTGACATTCAAAAATTTGACCAACGACTCTCGAGGGGGTTAAACGTGACAAAAAAAAAAAAAAAAAAATCCTACGAAAAAAAATCGGATAAACCGTATATAGAGGCATACATACGTATATACAACGAAAATCCATTGGGGACCGTTATGTCGTGTCATTTCTTTTGACATATTATTATACAGAGTGTATTATCAATATTACCGTTTTAGTGCGGACCAGAGTATTTTGCAGGTTTATGTAAATTTTTTTTTCGCAGTTAAGAACGTCTGAATTTTCCGATAGCTATCTTGATGGGGGAAAAAAAAAGCAACACACGAGTTAAACGAAAGCGCGATAAGAGAGGAGTCTTAATTTAAATTAGAACGAATGGTTTCGTTTTTTTTCTTCGCTAACCTCGCGACGCTAAATGTTGATGAAAAACCCGAAGTAGCGTGAGGGAAAGGTCACGCCGTCTTTTAATAATTTTATCGATAATTTAAATTTAAACCGTCAAAATTGCACAGACATAATTTTACCTTTTCCACATAAATAATTCAAAGCCAAGACTATATTTTAATGATATACCGACGTAATAGAGAGGATATAATGCCTCGGCGTTTTAAAAAGAATAGACGATCGGAAATACGATTTTTCAAATACGATTATTGATTTTTCGGTTTTTTTTCGTAACGTTAGTTATATATATATATATGTATAGAGAATTGGTAGATTTAATTTTTTTTTTTTTTTTTTTTTCATTGCAGACGTAGAACACAGAAAAAACACGTGACAAATGCGAAGCGCATAAAGGAGAAAAACTATATTGAGATGGCTGCTTTTTTTTTTTTTTCCACCGTAACAAAAAAATACAAATATTATTACAATAATTTATCCCCTGCAGCAAACAGCTGTGCATCATATGCAAAGAAAAAACAACAACAACGCACGCCCGTTTATGTCGTTCATCATCAACGATACGACTACAATGTAGCCGATGGAAATGACCGAATACAAGTGTAGACGACGTTTTATTAAAATTACTCTGGAAACGACATCGTCGTGCCTCGGGCACGATATTAACAATATAAAACGATAGAAAAAAAAAACAACGCCGAACGTAAACGAGAGAACTCGCGGCGCGTTCGCCGACGACATCTGCACGTCGATCGGGCACTTCTACGTATAAAGAGCAGCAATATCACAGTGTCGCCAAACCGTAGTTAATTTCTTACACACGATCATCTCAGACAATGTCATTACTGAGAATACAAGACTGAAACGATACGCGCGCCATAGTGATACTCTGCGAGCGGCGAGAGCGTGCGTGAACCACGTATTGCTCACTACTCGGCGTGAATATTATAACGCCTCGTGACTAATTCACACACTGTATGGCCCACACGTGTATACACAACGAGTAACGACAACCATAATATTGAGCTGGAGGTCACGCGACTGAATAATAATGCGATAGTGACGAAAGCCAAGAGAAATGTGTAAACAGAGACGTCGAGAAAACTATTTCACCGCGATAATACATATTATATATAATATACGTATACATACCGAGTAAGATTACCATGTAGCTTACGTATATGCGATATCCGGTATATTATTAAGTAGCGGCGAGATAAGAACGTCTGTTTCTCCACTGCTGTGTCGTTGACAGTAAGACATTTCGATAACGCTACTGGTTAATAATAATAATACGTTTACGAAATCGTTATGATAATCTGCGCGAAACTGACCGAAGATTATATAATATATAGCCGCGCCGGCCGCGGACAATTGACGCGTAAACGTGCGTGTCGCGTGGGTCGACGCTATGGCCGGAAAATTTAGATGCTTCTGCTCAGCTCTGAAACGACGACGTCGTCGTCGTCGGTCCAAGAAAGACGAAAGTAAAATCGTCGTTTCGGCAGACCGAACGTTTTCAAACAGATAGATAGATAGATAGATAGATAGATAGAGAGAGAGAAAGATACGGAGACAGAGACGGAAAAGGTCATTTGGCGGCGGAATAATGTCGTGTCAGTTGCGGCAGTCGCGAGGGGAAAGCATCGTCAACAAAAACTTTGATGGTGTCTTCGTAGCCAGATTTGCTTTACTATTTTTTTTCTCGTTTTTTTTTTTTTCCATTCTTTCACAAGGTCGACTACCCAATCTAACCTGACGTTGTTTTTTTTTTTTTCTCTTTTCCCAAACGAAACTTTCATGTCGGAGCGTATAATACTATCTCGAGATAATGTGACCCTCTTAGTCAAAGGATTAACTGGCAAAGTACCTCTACCTGCGTACCGCGTAGCCGTTACGTGTGCAGCTGCGTGTAAAACCGCGACTGTACTATATTTGTAACGCGAAGAATAAAAATACAACTAAAAAAAAAATCCGGAGATTTTGTGGCGAGGCAAAACGTTCTGTCGACTACTGCAGTCGACTCCTATCCACACACACACACGAACCGACGCTGCAGCGTAACGGTACCCCCTATCATGTCACGGGGAAGCATTTGTCTAATAGTATTCACATTTCGAGAAGATAAAAATAAAAAATAATACATACAACACACACCACCTCTGATGTGGCGGTATAGAGGATAACGTCCGAACGCGATTCATTAACAGCGTGGCAAAACAAAAGGCTTCGATTAACACTATACGCGCGTAGTAAAGTAACGTCGTCGGTAACACCCGCGACGATTGGCCGTGCCGACTGGTATTTTATTTATTTTTTTTTTACAATCGCCCGAGACGAACTCTGGTCGGTCGGATATAATTTATGAACCCGTTTTCCTTGAGACGAACTTTGCCGGCCCGCGAATAAAACAAATGTTGTTCAACGTACAAGAAAACGGAGGACGACACGCGCGTATGCCGACCGACCGACGACGGCTATCGAAAAATAACACGTCGTCGTCGGAGCAATGGATAATAATAATAATTCGGTTATTAGTTTATTACATAGTCGACGATAGTATAGTGATTTCAGTAACTGGTTGTCGGAAATGTTATGCTCACGAATGCTACACTACGTATACTTATCGGGTCTTTGCAACAAATACGACCTCAATAATTTGTTTTCGTTCGTTTCCGAACGCTCGGTACCATAATTAAAAGTGATTGGAAAACACGTTTCACTTTTATTACGGATATTCCGAGGATGTATTATGTTCCAGACTATGGAATTTTTTTTCGTGACTAGTCGAGAACTTTTAAATACTTGCAATAAAAACGTGCACGCCTCGGTCTGATATATAACAACTACTGTTCTATTCTAAAAGATTTTTTTTTTTTTAATACATTTTCAACCGAGTCAATGAACACACATTTTATAATACGATTGATTGGGCACTGTAGAAATGATTAAAATATCGATTTTTGAAAAAGAATATCGTACGTATGGATTTGGACGACGCGCGCGACGTGTTGATGATTCGCTTCGTTGGTTTCTAAAATGCACGTTTACGACGTGAAATCGACGAAACTATCATTAATAATTCATAAAAAGTTTTTGCCGAAAAAAAAACCCATCGTGAATTTTACAAAAATTATGAAATAAAAACAATTTCAACTCGTCGAAAGTTCAATAATTTGTTGGTTTGTTTCGATTCAATTGGACGGAAATTTTACACTATCGTGACGTTTTATGGTAAAAAACTTTATGGCAAATTCTATTCTCGTTCGTCCGATTTTAAAGGTAACAGTAATTTTAACCGGAGCGTATTATTTTCATCGCTCGAAAACTAGATTTTACAGAAGGTCCGAGGCGCGAGCGGCGACATGACCAGTCACATTTTTTTCATTTTTTTTTTTTTTACTCACGTTTTTTGTTAACTGACAAAACGATTTCCTTGACGTCCAAACTAACCAAGTGGGAAGAAAAACGTCGTTGGTGGCTTTGTCGTGAGTACTGTGTGCTATACATATACGTACCGACTACCTTCGACGTACAGTCTGTCTCATACGGATGTACGAGTTGTAACCTTAAATGTCCGTTTTGAATTTCATGAAATTTTCATTGAATTATCATCGATTTGAAATCGGGTTTCGAATAACATGGAAGTAAACGCGAGTGAAAATGTTAATTTGATCATTATATTTCACACACGTGGTCGTTAAAATCGAATTATTTGAAAAACAAAAAAAAAACAAAAACACACAGCGTTTTAATTCGATAAAATAAAATATATATACGCCGCCGTTCGGTAGGGGTAAAATTCTAAAAATCAACCAAACGAGATTATTATTCGAAAATATCAATGCACTATACATAATTATTGGTATATATTTATGTTTCTTTATGCGTAAGGTCAACGACGGACGGACAATGATAGTAATAATTAAAGTCGGTAGGTGTGCTATTCAAATTTCCAATGAAACGCGCGTAATTAGTTAATCTTATTATTCGAAGATAAAACGTGAATAGCCGATGGTAAACAATTTTTTTTTCTCCATCATTATAATATAGTAAACGTCCGACGAAAAATATAACTGTAAAACGGCCCGTGCACGGCCTATTGTTGATATCCCAGTCAATTAAGGTTGGCTGCAGCTTTAAACCACTTTTAAATACAATAAAACTAATTTAGTTCCGACGATATGAATTTAAAACAGTGTTGTGAAAAATAACGCGCCAACAATAATGAATAGAATTTTAATTCATAATGTATACCTATAGAGTATAATGACTACGTTTTTCTCATAATATTATATCTAACGTATTATATACGTTTTTTTTTTTTTTTTTAAAGCGTCTATGCGCAAAAGATTCTAGTCGAATTATTGTTAAAATTTGAAATCCTCGATTGAAATATTTCAAACGCCGAGATGCGAAAATTAAGAGTTCTCCGAAAAACGTTTTCGTATAGATTACACGAGTGTATAGTGTAAAAGCATGTAATTAAGATTTCAGATTGATTACTTCAATCATTAAGGCGCCGACGAAAAAAGGGGATAGAAACAAAGAGTTCGCTTATTTTATAATAAAACGTATATATATATAGTATACACGTATTATATACCCTTACCCGACAACGGTCTTTTGTTAGTTAAAGTTTAAAATGGAATTTAATGTAAAATAAAAATTAAATAAATCGAATAAGCGCAAATCTATAAACATATTGTTATTATTATTTGTGTATTAATAAGAACGCTTTAAAATATAATGAAACTATTACTATTTAAAACTACGTAATCTATTTGACTATAAACGTTTAAACGATTTCTTTTAGTCCATATTTACATTTTATATTCAAAGTGAAGCGAGCGATGTCGATTTAAAATTTAAAATTTGTTCGACACTTTTAGTAAGTGTTAGAAAATTTGATTTTAATGAAATTAATTAATGTCGTCTAGTTGAACAGATTTCGATTAAACGATTTGGAAATAGAGGTCAATCCACCCGCTATCCTTAACTCGGAATCGTTTTTCTAAAACAAAGGAGGTACCTACATTGGTTTTAAGTGCGTAAAAATAAACCCGTCGCCTCTTCCTCATCCTGGTTTGTTATTATCTCACCATTTGTGCTATTGAATTTTGACGGTTTGGCGCACAAAGGACCGGAGGAAAAAATGTTTTGGAATAAACTCAAAAACGAAAATAAAAAAAAAAGAATATTAATCTTGATGAGCTGTTCTTTCCACGACTAATTACCGCCGCCGTCGTTGATTTCACCGTCGTCTCCTCGCGTATGGTCGATCTAACGACAGTAATCTTGCAATAATGCTTATGCAAAAGAACAATAATAACTAGAATAGAACGCGCACAGTCGCGCATAGAAGTAGTCAAATGACATACTTGTAATAAAGCATCAAACAACAAATCGATGCTTATATTACAATATTATACAATGTCAGCTGAGAATAAAGTGCCAAATATTAATCTCAGGTACACGCGCTTTCATAGATACGTAAATTAAACAAGTAGTAATAAGAGATGCGATTGTCTAAAGAAAATATATTGCTAAAATTCAAACTCGAACACACACTTATAATTTTATACGATTTATCCTAGCTCGGGTTTATCTTATCGTGCAACTCGTATACGGGTCTACTATAATCTGTAGTAATACGCAAAATCATTTTGGTGTCAAACTCAAAGCTTATTTGCAACGACTAATAAATATTTAAAAAAAATTTAAACGCCATGTGTTAAAACGGTTTATTTTTCCAAAGTAACAGATCATTGTTATTATAAAATAAAACGATTGTTTAAAATAGTGACGATATTGTATTTTTTTTGAAAAATACAATATAATTTATCGAAAACGAATAACCGAAGTGTTGTATATTTGTAACGAAATTAAGTTATTATAAACTAACTCGAATAACGGCATATTTTAAAAGTTATAGTCTAGGTATAGACCTAAACTATAACTTTATAGTTATAGTTTATTTAATATCAAGTTATAGAACTTGATATTAAAATTAGTTCAGTACTTCTCAACATGGAAAGGAACCTTCTTTTAGAATCGAATCCTTCGAATAAAAATGTTACACTGTTATTATGACGCCCACGTCAGTACTAGTTGTTACACGTTATCTGAATGGCCTGTTATTATTTATCACACGTATCATTTCCGTTGGAAAAAAACCACATTATTGAAAAACAATAGTTATAATAATAAACCTCATTCCTAGTTTCACTTGTAATCTAGCGTCTTTCTATGTTTATTTCAGATATTATTTTCAATTCGATCGATATTTATTTTTCCAAATTCTTTTGAAACTTTTTGACACGTAAAGGTTTATAAAACACGTTACAAACACGTCTAGTGGAAATTAAGTACTGATTTTATGCGCGATTCAAAATTAGCAGTTATGAATTAAGGTTAAAAACGTAATATTATGGAAAAATAACTGTCAGACATTTGACGACCCAACTTGAATGCCATGTATATTAGGGTCATCTTTATTTGGAGTTTACAAGAAAATGTCATGAAAAGGGCACACTACGGTCGGTAATAAATCATATTACCTTAGTAGTACAGCACTGTGTGTGTGTGTGTGTGTGTGTTGGGTATATTCAAAAAATAACTAAACAGACAAAATTTGAATACTTAATTTATACCTACGTCGAAACCGACCGAATGTTTTTATGTCGCATGAGTCGGCCAATCGAATAAAACTATAGAAACCATTGATCTCATTAGCAAAAAAATCCACCAGTTCTTTTTCACTCGTATTTTTCAGAATAATGGTGCATTAGTTAAAAATGTAAAAAACCAATTTACCAGTATTTGTATCTCGTCCAAGTATTGTATTTCGTCCTTTTGTTTTTTGGCCATTTATATAAAGTGAAAAATGAAGATCGTACTATAGATATCCCATGTACACCACATCTTCCTACATTTAGGTTGTACAATTTTAAACAATTCGTTTATTAAATTAAAACGTGAAAAGCACACGCATAATAAAGTATTTCTCGAGGTACTATTCTATGGTTGAACTTAACCTTAGTTATTATAATTATTATTACCTACTTGGACAGTGTATAATTATTATAGATTCACAGTGGGCAATTAACCAAACGAATAAGAAATTACATGTTTTTGTAGGTCTATTCAAGGGTGGCCAGCTTAAACATTAGAAAACCGTGGTAGTTGATTACGATAAATAATCCATTGTTAAATAAAGTTAAAACTAGTGTGTATTTTATTTCTATAAAATAGAGTAAGTCGGACGGTACGAACTATGAATAGTGTTTTCACAAAAACTCATGTACACCTACCTAATTATTTGATGTTTAATTTCTTGAAAACTCATATCAGGTATATATTTTACTAGTAAAACAAATATAAATGGTACACGATTACTTATAATACCCATGTATATAATATATTATTATGAATATTATAATACCTATTGGTTTTTTCTTCAAATTTCAAATCTATGTGAATCGAATATACGTAATCGAGTTATAGAAAATAAGTGTACAAATCTGACTTTAATGACAGGAATAAATGTTTGAGCATTTGTATTATCGTTTCTGTAACACGTCATTTACTCTGGAACGGGTTTTCGATTATCCGCATTTCAAATAATCTTATAATCTCTGTTCATTATGTCTATATATGTCTACTAACCCTTTTTATAAATGACCGCGCATAAAGTTCTTCTGAACGTTCAGATTATAAGTTTAGAAGGACATTAATACAAAAGACAAACTTAAAATCAATTAGTCGGACGAAAATACAACGGGTACAAACGTTAAACAGATAATTCAAATAAAACTAAATAGGTACATAAATGTCGTCTACGACGAGAAGCAGGGGAATGATCATAAAAAAACAAACGTGTAAAACTGCACGTGTAAAAATATTTGATCAAATTGATTATACCTACACGCGATCGATGGGACACACAAAGTATATACGAGTAACAACTAACAATGTTAAATTAATCAAAGAAAATTAAATCCTTTCGAATCGAATACGAATGCAAACTGTTTACGTAAGTAATGACATGAATATTAAAAGCAACGACTATACAAGGTACCGTGCATATCGTATTGTGTGTGTCGAAACCTCGGTCGAGACTAAACAAATTATATCTTTTTGTCGGATTTAAGTGATGCAATTACTTTTAACATGGCCCGCGGGCGCACAATTTATATTTATAATTTCTATGGATACAACAACACGGGAACAGGCATGCCTTTACGTAACACGAATTGTTAGTAAAAAATATAAAAATACTCGTCGTACCTACAACGATATTACATAATACGAATCGTCAGACGGGTGGAAAAACGAAAAAATAAAAAACGATTCCATTTGGGCGATATCTATATTACGTATATGTATTATGAAATTCGGTTTATCAGGACCAATAACGAATAAATAATAAAAGGCTGTGCGTGGAAATGATCGGAACCGGTTCCGGGGGTTGGCATCACTGGGCCGTGTTTCCTGCGCAGCTACCGCCCGCAGATCAACGGCAAATAATAAAAAAAAAAATAAATTGCTATTCACAATCGACATGAGAATATTACGGACAAGGGGTACCCTCGTGCGACGTTGCATTTCGTGCACACGCTACACACACACACGCGCGCGATTATAAGGAATAACCATTAGTAAAAACAAAAAAACAATCGCCGACTAAAAATGTAAAAACCGACGGATAATTTTCACAAAGGGATCGGCTATGAATCGTATCCGATCTCTCTTTTTGTAGGTTTATAAACAGATTGTAATTCGTCCGAGATTTCGTCTAAAAATCAACATGGTATGTAGTTGGAAATTTCTAGAGTTTCGACAATAAACAATTCAAGGACGTTATTAATTTCTACGACTCGTACACGTCGGATACATTTCACGGAGATATCGGAAATAAGTTGGCGACAAATTCAGAATCCGAATATTAATAAATCGCTCGATCGACGTGCATCGATGGGTATTTATCATTTTTTTTTTTTTTATTTTACTTTGAAAACTATTTCGATTTTCGTAATAAGGTGTATTATTTGAAAAAATGTGACATTTAAATGAGTCGGTTTCAAAACGGAGTTTTGATAGGTATTTGTGATTCTGTTGCAAATGGGATTTCAAGTAAAATGGATAAATAATGAAACCTTGTCGGTTATTCTCGCAAATTGACGAATTTGTTTTTCGATTTTCTTTCACGATTTTTCCAACGTCCGTGTGGCCTAGCCTAAATAGGGGAACTTTAATATCCGTAGAAAACATACACGAAAACCTAGAGCTATTGTACACGCAGAGCGAAGAGGAAACGGTCAATTGTAAACGTCCTTGGGGCTTTATGGATAATTAACCACCGTGCCCGCGCCTATAAAATCATCGGGCAATCATCTGGGCAATCATGATATGAAATAATAATTTATAATAAAATACATTGTAAACGATATAAAATGTCAGCTTGCACAAAATACGAGAAAATAGATTAGTTATTTGGTAAACACACGAACGACAAACCGAATTATATTATATTAAACCGACGAGAGAAATAATAAATTATTGTTTAAACTATTTCGTACGTTAATATAATATATGTAAGTGTTTACGGCAAACTAACGGGGAATACTACAAGATATTGTGCGGAGATTTTTTCAACCATTTGAAAGGTAAAATAAACTATGAAAACGCCAGAGAAAATTTTCATTTCAGATAAACATAAATTAACACGTATATTTTGTATTATAGGCAAACTATGATAATAAACATCTTTCAAATCTATTTAGGATAGGAAAGTTTCATAAAATATTAACGGCTTTAATAATTGATTCGATTAATATTTTCCATTTACTAGCGGGAAATATACTTCATAAGTATCAACCGGTTTTGTTTCTTTTTTTTGCACATTAAAATCATTAGAAAATAGATAAATAATTGCTGCAATAGTTTAATGAAAAAAGAAAGATATTTTGATTTGGATACAACGATTATTAAGTGGGAGAAATCTGCGATTTCATCATTCGGTTGGTCATTGCAAGTAGGGAAATTCGAAAACGGAATAATCGAGGGGATAATAAATTGACAATATCCGCTGCTACAAGAGCAAATCGAGTGTTTCATTTGCTTTTAGTTTGTAGAAAAACTAATTATAAATCACGGACGATTTTTTCGAATATACACAAGAATAAACCAAAGTTTGAAATCATTAAATATCGTACGCAACGTGTACATACATACGTATAAAGACGAAACTTTAATAATATACACTGTGGTTAAACGTTTGTAATTAAAAATTACCCATTACAGGTAGAGCTCGAATAGTAGGTACAATAATAATTATCATTGATTATATTTTAGCTCCCCATTAAACCATGTTTCATGTTTCATTAGAAGGTACGAGTACTCCGTACGCGTAACTATTATTAATGAGATAACCTACATTTAAATAAGACATACTATTATTATTTAAACAAGTAACTACTTGAAAAATACTTGGCTAATTGAATTATAATTAGAAAATTGCTGTAAAGTAAACACACGCTTCATTGAAAATTGAAAAATTAAAAAAAGTATCGAAAATACAATAGTTTATGAGATATATCGAAGGATACATTTTAATACGAAATTACGAAGATACCTTATAAATAAATCGTACACGTAGCCGATGGCCGTCTATACTCCGCGCCACGAGAGAACGCATACGGCTCGCGCATTCAAATGATTGCGTTCGAACGTCTCGAGGCCAAATTTCCCCCACCATGCGACAACTTTCCCCCACCATGCGACAACTGGTCTCTGCATACAGCGGCTCAAAGTAATACAATAGCAACACGCACCGCACCGTGTCGTAATAATTTTTACCCGTAGTAAATCAAGACCTATTAGGTGAAAAAAACAAAATACGGGCGCAAAATAGGACACGTTGTCAAACAAAAATCGGTAAACGACTAACGACTTGATGAAAAAATGTTTTTGTTATTGTAATCGCAGTGTATATACCTGCCGACAAAATCGATGTGCTCCGAAGCGCTCCGACGGGTGACGATCGTGCTGGTAAAGTGGTGGGAATGCGCGAAAAATAACGTGTTTTGGTCGGCCGCCGTATGCGTTCTCTCGTGGCGCGGACTATAGTCAAAATTTTACACGCGACTTGACAGAAGAGAAAAAAAATCTAATTTATAAATAAAAAAAGATTGTCTATTTTTTAACGCAATTAAAATTGGTAATTTGTACCCCACCCCTTCGTATTTACCCAATTAATTGTATTAAATGCACACGAATTCATTAAAATCAATGATAATAATAATTATTGAGATTTGAGACATATCTGAAAGTGACAAAAGTAGTTTTTCCTTGACCTATACTAATATGATAGTTTTTGACCCAACAGAGTGTCCTTCAATTATTGCATACGTTTATGTTTTAACAATTATTTAAATAAATCGCAGAAATGAGTTGCCGTCGTTTATAATGTCCCATATATCAAAGTGTTGAGATCTTTATTTAAATGGTTTTAAAACGTTAACAGATATTGGTTATGTTGATATACCTAGGCAATACATGGATAGGTCTAAAGTAAATTACTACACAAACATGTAAATTAATGGGTACTTTTAAATTATTTGTAAAAAGTTAGTCGGGCAAGGAAGCATTTTTATAACTTATTACATAAGATACCTAACCTAGCCCGTGATATGATGATGGTCGATATTATTTTGATTTAAAACGCTTAATATAGTTTAAATTTTATATAAGAAATATATTATTATATTACGCGTATTAAAGGAAAATAATATTCAACGAAAAAGTAAACAAAACGATTTTAATGTTTAAAAGTTTAGATAATAACAGTTGAAAATTAGTATGTTTATTTTAAATAATAATAATATTAATATATGATAAATATAAATAAACGAGCCTCGCAAACAAGAAAACAAATATTAATGTATTATTGTGACGTGTCCACGCGGCGACTCTGGTGCCGATAAAAATAATTTCTTATTTTACAACACCAGAGAATAAAAAATTCGGAAAAATGAAAATCTCGTTTCTATCCGGAATAGATTTTAAAAAAATTACACCTTGTATTCAAATTCTAAACAAAATAAAACCGTTGAAAATATACGAGTATAAATGGATTAAAGTAATCGCTTGTACGTTGTAGGTGTGAAACGATTCGTTTTCATTTAGGTTTAAAACGTTTACAATATACGAAATATTGACGTGAATGAGATTACAATTCTTCATTCTATAATGGGTTTAACGGGTCAGTTAACATTTCATTGAAACCCCATTTATTTACAACGCGCCTAAGACTTTCTTTTCTTTTTTTTTTTGAAACACTGTCGATACCTATCTCTAATACAGAGGTTCCCAACCCGTGGTACGCGTACCACTCTAGTGGTACGTAGGCGAAGAAATTTTTTTTATTACTATTTGCATTCAATATTATTGATATAACTTTCATAAATATCAAATAGTAAAAAATGTAAAGAAATGAATGAATAATAAAAATATACGTTAAAAAAAATTTGACCCATAATTTAGTTTTAGAATTGAGGTGGTGGTACGCGTATTGATCATAAAAGTGGCTACTCGAAGATAAAAAGGTTGGGAACCCCTGCTCTAATATGACCACGGATATTTTTAATGGAAACGACCGAGCTAAATTTATATTATTTTGTGATATGATATTATCTCATCAAAAAAAATAATGACAATCTTTCCTACTATTGATATGACAACTTGGACAACTTAAAACCAACGTAAAAAACGTGAAAACGAAAATAATATAACGATATTATGAGTTGTCCGTCGAATAGAATATTTGAGTTCTATACGAAGAAGTCTGAAGCCGCAATCACGATGATGATAATTACAAGTACGTCAGAGGTCAATGCTCGATCACGAGGTGTGAATAGTGAAGGAGGAAAATTAATAAATCAAATGTGAAGAAAATCATCGTTCGTTTTCGTCGCGCCCAATATAGCCAGTTATTCTTATGATATTATGGTTTACCTCTGCCGGCCGAAAAAATCGAAATAACAATTTCTTGGAAAAACATGAAAAAACACGCGCGCGCACACACACAGTGGGCCCCGGCGGCGTTCGCAACGATAATTTGTTGTTATCCGTCGAGAAAACGAAGAGGTCTGGAGAGAGAGATAGAGAGGCAACCCCGAGTTGTTTTCCGTTTGAAAAATCGGTTTATTTTGTGTTTTTTCTCCTCGTTTATTCGTATACAATTGTCCATCGGCTACAGCGGCGGCAGCTGTATGCGAACTGGCAGCTGGATACCACGTCCGTTATTTTACAACAACGCGTTTTGTTGACGCACACGTTCAAAGCGCGATAAAATAACGCGCCTCGACCCGACGCACATACAGTATAGTGTATACAATATAAATATACGTTTCGACAAAAAAAAAACTATGGTCTTTAAAAAGGTTCGTGTGTGGAAGATATGGATTAAAATTTGGTGAGTAGCCGACATAGTTTATATGATATTTAAACGAGGCAATAATAATTTAATAATAATAATATTTAAAATATTAAGAAGATTTTAAAAGCTATTTATAAGCCATTCAAGTCGATTCAATCGATTTTCCAAATAAACCGACGACGAGGGCGATTAACTGATCGCGACGAGTCAAGGTATGTTTTTATCGAGAATCCGTTACGACGACGACGACGACGACGGCAGGAAAAAGATAAAATACTACTCTGGCGAAGTATTGAAATTACTACGAAACAAAATATAACAACGACCGGAAAAGATAACGCGCAGACACGTAGATGTAATGGGAGTGTGTAGGACATTAGGACCCGGTGGAAATGATAATATAATATAGGCTCAAAATAACTTGATTTCGAGAAGCCCCGACGTATTAATATTATAAATATTTAATTTAGTTTCAATACAATATAATGTAATTATATTAATACCGTTTTATCAAAGATTTAATTTTGCGAACTTATCGGCCTGTTTATTTCGGTAAAAAAAAAAACTGAGCTACTTTAAATACATACACTTTACAAAATTCATTTCGGAAAATCGTGTCTACCGATTTTACCACGTTCCGAGCGATTAGTAAATCTAACCTTTTATCTGGAAGTTAATCGCGACGATTTTAAATTCAAATTTAGGATACGAAATTCATAAAGCGCCAATTATTATTACAATAATTACACTCGGATTCTTCTCGTTCAATATGCTCCGTATTATGATAACGCGAGTAATTCGTGAACGCAGATTGATTATCGTCGGGTCATCGTGATTGAATTTGATTGTTATTCAATTATTATATTACGCACAAAACGCGTAATGTTTAGTTTTCAAAAAAGCTCGGTCCGACGGAGCAGTCGAGTGATAAAAATAATACGGCAAGTTCGTCGGTCGTTGCCCGCGAGAGGAGGAGAGTTTGTGGGAAAAAAAAAAAAAACATTAGTCTCGGCGCGGACGGATTAATTGGTCACGCCGACGACGATATGAGAGAATAAAACAGTAATTATTATTGTTTTGGACCACGTGTACGGCGGCGGCGCGCAGCAGAAAAAATGAATAGAGAAAAAAAAAAGGTTGTCGCGCGCTCTCCGGCACGACATTTGTACGAAACAATATAACGGCGGTGGCGGCGGCGGCGGCGGCGGCGACGGCGACGACGGCGACGACGACCGCCGAGCGAGTGCGCGCGCACGCCGAAACTCCGTTCCAGACGCGGCAACGACTATCGGACGCGATTTCGCTCTTTGTTTTTTTCCGAATAAAAACCGTTTTTCCCGCCGTTTTCGGCCGCCGCCGCCGCCACCACAACAACAACGTAATAATATCGATATTATTATTTCCGACGGTTCGTCCTATTTACGCCGTAGAATACGCGATTAAAAAAAAAATAAAAAATGTCAATTCGTCCTCTTACCTTATGTCCTCGACGATCCGTTAGCTGCTGCTGCGAGTTTCTTTCGATCGCGTACGTGTCGTCGTCGACGGCGACGGCGCGCGCGCGTGTTTAAAAGCACACAAAAACCGGCACGTTTCGTTTTTCACTTGCGCACACTAACCGCGCGATGGTTCCGCACAGACTGCGTCGGCAAGAGGCCTCGCCGGGTATCAACACGACGACGACGACGACGACGCCGCCGCCGCCGCCGCCAGTCACCACCACCACCGCCGTCGTCGTCGTCGTGACGAATCGCTCGGCGGCGGCCGAACAGACGTATTATTATTGTTGTTGTTGTTTCGACGGCGGTGGTGGGGAAGGTCGGCGGCGGCGGCGGCGAAGAGACCGGTACTCCGCGGTAGTCGTAGCGGCGGCGCGGCGGGCGGGGCGCGCGGTATCGGACGTCTCCCGCGGTCGCGGTAACCGGTAACGAGAGTGACCGTCAGCTGCTGCTGCTGCTGCTGCTGCTGCTGTTGCTGATAAGCGAAATCGAACGACGCGGGGTCCCCCCCAGGGGGGGGGGCATTATTTTACTCGAATCAGGGCGTGCCTCTAGACCGACTGTTATTGTAGCCAGAACACGGGCGCAATAGGTTTTCATAGTCGGCGAAACTCTAAACGAAAACGTCCCAAATACGCGATATGAATCGCTAAAATTATTACGTCATGAAAATATTATATGATTTACGACGAAAAATTTGTTCTTTTTCTGTTACGACGACGCGCCTATATTATTTGTTTTATTTTTAGAAAATTTAAACCGGCCAAGCCCAATAAATACAAAAATTTACAAGACGGTGTTGGTTTACAAGCGTGCGTGCGTGCGTGCGTGCGTCAATAAATACCGATACAAATTAGACAATATTTACATTATTTTTAATATTTATTTTGAAAACAGACAATATTATTATTATTATATAGATCGATATTGTATTTATTTATATGTCCCATTAAGCTATATCTAATGTATCGTGTAATGTACGCTGGAGAGAGAGATAGTAAAACAACAAATTTTACAAGGTCAAGAGTTCAGAACCAAATTATTAGGCAATTTTAAACGCAGGTATTATCGAGAGTCTACGGAAAACTATAATACGAATGCAACACGTATAATTACATATTATATTATTGTCCTTAAAACGTATTTATAATAAAGTATTGATATTAATTTATGGCTTTACCATCTGTGTATGTTTGAATAGTTTGGGAGGGTTTACATTCACGTGTGAAAAACTACTGATTGTCATTTTGGGTGATGAAGTGGGTACTCTTTCATATACTTTGTTCGATGCATATACATATTGTTTGTTAATTCGAAGAAATACATCTTATAAGAAATACTCCTTCAATACATTTAAACGAATTTAGAATGGAATAATATTTGATATTTGTGTATGAAAAAAAAAGAAAAGATTTTTATAAACGTAATAGTTAAACTAATAGGCGCTAATAAGTATACTCGCCTATATAGATGGGTAATCGTATATTTTATACTATTTTATACATAACTAGCTGAATCTACCCGTCTTTGCCGGGTTTGAGTATAAAAAATGTGTATGGCCCAATAATAATTGACATTTTCCCGTTATCGGCCGACTGCTATTATTATTTAATAGTTTATTATACAAACACACACCATGAATATATAGATATGGAATTTAAACGTACAAATTAATTTGTGTGTTATAACTTATAAACTAACTACCTAACACGTAAAAACGAGAACCTATAGGTATACTGCTGGCCTAATTTGATACTCAAAGCTCCAGCGGTTCCGGCCTGCAGGCGAATTTTTCTAGTTTCACCCTTTTTGCCGTTTTTAACCCCCTTAGGGGTGAAATTTTCAAAAATCCCTTCTTAGTGCGCGTCTACGCCATAACAGCTATCTTCGTGTGCCAAATTTCAACCCGATCCGTCCAGCGGTTTGGGCTGTGGGATGATTTCAAGAAAAAGCACGTTACTTAGACATTGTAATTATTCTAAATAATAATCTCAAGAGAGATTACGAATGGAATATCAATAATGCATTTTTTTTTTTTAATTACAGTTGCATTCCGAAAAAAGTTACTCATTTAAAATAATAACTAAATTAACTGCACGCCGTTACAGTAATTTCGTTACGGTAACGAGTATTGTACATACATTGCATTACGGTCCAACAAAGAAAAAAAGAAAAACATAATCATTATACACACACGCACACGCGCGAAAGAAAACAAGACGAGTCGAACCATACGTACACGCTCATCGAGAGAAATATCGTCCGACGTTGTTGCTATTTTATGGTAATAGTACCTATCGTTTATCAGAAACGCAACAGGAGAATTTAAACCTCGCAGTCGTATTGTGCGCGCACCTTATGACCGTTATAGTAAAATATTCGTAGTAAAAGACGGAAAGATGATAAAAAACCGTTTCGTTTTGACCGTCATTTCTATATACGAGTATAGTCTAGTCTGTGACGCGAAATGCCGCGAAATACCTTCGCGTTTCATTTCGCTTCGGTCGCGATTTAATTAAGCGACACCACCGTTCGGCGTAAAACAATTTCGCGCTTTATCCGTATAGTGCGACATTCTAGATGTGCGCGGACCGCGATCCGTCGGTATACCTAATGCCGTTTCCGGGGAAGTGTGGTGGAGCCGAATGTCCTTTGGTCGCCGCGGTGGTATATACACCGGCCTTGCGGTCTACACCGAGCCTGCGCGCGTCTCGGCAGGGATTCGACTATAGTCTGAAAAATACGACCACGGCGTTTTCGCACACAATTTTTTACGACCAACCCGTTTCAACAGTACCGTTTCGCGCCCGTGACGGACGGACGAACGGACGCGACATCGATTTGTTTTTCTCTCCGAAAAAAAGAAATCGACCGGGTTCGTTTCGCGGAAACGAGGGGGAAAAAAAAAAAGAAGGAAATATACGGAAGATAATATATTATTATATAATAGAGAATAAAACGTGTTTTATCCGTAGCGCCGGAACGATTTCTCATCGTTTGTTCTCGCTGCTATAACATTATAATAATTGACGTTTATAATATATTTTATTTCCAGGATCAATGCCAATCGGCGACATATAATAATAATTGCTATTTTTATATTTTTCACACGAGAACATCGTTAAAGGCATATTCCACGCGGTTTTCTCAAATAAATCCGAGCAACTAACTGTTGTTGCTGTTGTTGCTGTTGTTAAAGAGAGCCCCACGTAGATATCTTTTATTATTACGTTTACAAAGTATATAATAACGACCAGAATAACATAATTTATATTTAAAGTCGTTGAATTACTATTCTCCGCAGCAGCAGCAGACGCCGCCGCCGCGCCGTACCCCGACAGGAATGTAAAATATTCTCAAAGAGTATTTGATTCGAATGAAATAAAATTTAAAAACGGGCTCCTCGTACGCATCTCGGTAGAATTAGAATGAGAAATATTTCGAGCATTTTTCCTTTTCGGTTCGAAATTACCTGCCTAGGTATTCCATTGGGACGGCAACAATCAATAGCCCGGGGCACTTCTAGGTATATTTATGTAAATGTTTGTTTTCGTGTTCGGACTTGAGTCGGTCTTCACATCATAGTACACACACACACACACACACACTATTCAGTTGATAAAATATGACGTCACAAACACACGAACATCCTACCGTTATAGGTGGGGAGGTACCTGCTCGTGTATAAGTATAATGATCAAATACGTTTTAAAATGTTGGTTTATGACGTATCGAACAGGTCAAGAAACAAATAAGGTACGAATATTAGAATAACCGAACCCAATATATTATCAGATACTTGTGTATTGTGTACATTTATCAATAATTATTATTATACTGAATTTTTCACTGTCGAAATACTGCGTAGGTGGTATAGTGATCTATTCGTACGAATAAGAACATCTTTGTTTAAGTCCGAAAGGTTTATTTTTTTCCGTAATCGTAATCGATCAATCTGTTTGTTGTTGTTTTAATTTTTCATTTATGTAATGGACTTAAAATTAAAATTCAAGAAAATAAGAGTGAAATATAGATAGACATAAGTCATAAAATTTGAATTAATAATAAAAATTCAAACCTCAACTTTCACCAAACCTCCACACCGTATCTAATTTATTTCATTAAATATGTAAATAAATACCTGTTACATGTATTATACTTTTATTATTATACGTTAGTATACTCGTATAATAAACGAACGTGTGAGTCATTATTTGCAAATAGTCACCATTACCGCCCGTGTCATTAAATAATACTGATTTTTGACATTAAAAATAGTAACCAATAATTACAGTGTCAATTAGGTTTTAAACTATGTGTGCAGTATAACAGGTTAGCGACGAATTTTATAGCAACAATAATAAATTCTTCGTGATAATTTACTTTTTGTCAAACATTATAATATGTATACGAGTGTAATGGGTACATTGTGGTATACAGGGAAATTATAATTTCATGATTTGTTGTTTTGTGCACATCTACATTTTTAAAAGTTTTTAATCGAGGTTTGAACGAATAACGATTAAATGGTATAGATATAATCATAGGCTTAGAAGGAAGGAGGAGGTAGAGAAGTTCTACTATAAAAATCTAAGAGGACGATTTTGTTTTTAATTTTGTGTTTTTTTTTTTTTTGTAAATTAAGGAACTAATTAATATTATCTGAAAAAAAAAAAAACGAAAAAGCATTTATTTTTATATACTTTGTAAGAGTAGCTAAATTGTATTTTAAAAAAAAAAAAAAGGTTATTATAATTTTATAATGTTATAATAATAATTAGTGCAAGAATTCGGATGCTTATGAAACAAAAAATAAAAAAAACGACTCGATTAAAAAAAATAATACATAATAAATGCCTTTAAAAACAAAAATCCATTAATGCCAAATACAATTAAATTGTTTTTAATTCCTGTGATATGTGTTAAATATTATAATTAATAAACTGGTGTATCGATCGAGTTGAAAAGTTTCGATTTATCATAATATTGCCGTTATAAAAACACGATTATCATATAACTAAAAAAAAATCGACATTATTTTAAATACCTTCATAAAAATTCTGTATGAGGAACTTGAGCCCAATGAAAAAGAAATTAATCGTCTGAAAAACATCCGATTGCTAAAATAAACCCGAACGATCGACACTGTGTAAAATAACAAATAACTTTACCTTAATATTTAAAATGAGTATCTCGCTATGTATATATTATATAAATTAATTGTGTTTATTTAATTATGCCCGGGCTATAAGCCGCCAAGGCGCTTACTTTGTCGAAAATTACGATTAACGAAAAATATAAAAAAAATAATTGGTTTTAAATTTGTTCCATTGAAATTACGCGAACAAAGGACGTTTCATTTAAATGAAAATTGCCTAGAGACTAACGGGGTCCCAATATAATTATACGCGTGATGCGACGTTACCCCAACACCACATGTAACGCGAGCAACCACTATAATCTTGCACGTGTTTCAGTGTTTAACACGGGTTCATAACCATTATAAAAGGATAGTGAACGTTACTCGTGTACAATCGGGGAGAACAAAATATCCTGGTCTCTGAATTACATACGATTTATTGCGGCTCTTCGTCCCAGCGTTCGCCGAACGCCCCGCGACAACAAGCTATATAATCTCACGACACAGTAAGTAGTAGACAATAATATTAGTTATAGTGGCCGCAAAGTTCAACAGCGTTCAAGTCGTTGAAATATACGTACGTATAAAGGACGTAATAATATTATTAACCGTGATAGTTCAAACTGACGAAACGGAGAAAAACTCAAATTATTACTCTTCGTCGTCGTTCGCGTGCAATAAGCAAACAATATCCGACAGTTTAAATCCTGCTCAGGTATATTGTAGTATTCCACTCGTTAACGACTGACTGATTTAATACGCTCGCGTCCGTCGTTGACGCGACACAGTTTCACAACACACGGCGGACGTTTGTTTACTTTGATGTCGGAATTATATATAGTCTGCGCTCTCAAACGATGTGAACTAAAATCGTTCTTCTTTAAACCCGTCGAATTGAGCTTTTGCGAAAAATTCATTTTCAAAAATCTATTATCATCGGTCGTTGTGTTATAAACTCGATAGAACTTCATTGTACGTTTTCGTTCGTGAAGTCTAGACGTTTAAAGACACCAACGTGTTTATACGTTTTACATTAGCCACCCAAATCGACTAATTTTAGTTTTCAAATGGAAAACGACACGTTTTTGTGGGTGTTATGACGAAAAATATTTTATTTTCTCAAAAACCGGTATGCCATGGCGAAAATGTTGTCGACCAATTAGCTATTGTTTTAGTCAAAACCACGAAAACATCACGGCAGACGTATAAAAAAATAAAATAATTAAAATAACACGTCGCGCGTCGCGGTAAAATAACACTACATTCCTCGCCGTTTCACTCGGCGCGGCGTCTAAAAAAAATACAAGTATGAACTATTTTTAGTCCAATAAAATCGTGTACAACTATTATCCTTTATATATATAAAAGAACAGGCCTTTTTTATATGTTCCCATTTCGTGACTTTTTTCCGATTTTTCCGATTTTCAACATTTTGCTTTTAAAAGGTTGAAATCGGTAAAAATAATCTTCTCTTATATAATATTATGTAACGTGCTTTTTCTTGAAATCCTCCCACAGCCCGAACCGCTGGACGGATCGGGTTGAAATTTGGCACACGAAGATAGCTGTTATGGCGTAGACGCGCACTAAGAAGGGATTTTTGAAAATTCCACCCCTAAGGGGGTTAAAAACGGTAAAAAGGGTGAGACTAGAAAAATTCGCCTGGTCTTCGTTTTTACGCGTTAGGTAGTTAGTTTATAACACACAAATTAATTTGTACGTTTAAATTCCATATCTATATATTCATATTGTGTGTTTGTATAATAAACTATTAAATAATAAATAGCAGTCGGCTGATAACGGGAAAATGTCAATTATTATTATTATTCGGGCCGTACACATTTTTCATACTTAAACCCGGCAAAGACGGGCAGGTTCAGCTAGTATTATATAAAATTTTTTTCAAAATTCCAACCCTAAGGGGGTTAAAGGGGTTGAAAACGAAGGACGTTATTTCTCCCTCGTACCGGGAAAAACACTTTTCACGGGCTAGATTTCGAGATGCAACGATCAGCAGCGAGTGCGTGGTAATTTGCATTTTATAATATTATAAAATAGATTATTATGTCATCAAAAAAACCCGACGATCTTTACTCAAAAGGTATAATTTGGATTTTGCAATATCATATTATTACATAACTTTTACTGAAATCGCGTGCGTGCGATGAACAATAGAACGGATACAATAGAACTTTTTTCATTGGACGGTCGAATACGATCGCAGGCAAATCTATTGTCATTGGTCGATAGGCGTATACAATTGAAGCGAAGAGGTATGGATTTTGCAACGTCATATATTATTACATAACTTTTACCGAAATTGCGTGCGTGCGCTCTCCATTCCTCTTTCAATCGTAGACGCAGCCGCGAGCCGCGCCGTCTCCGCATACTTACAGTAAGTTAGTTATTTTTCATAATTCGAAATTCACTAGAAACATGTGGCAAAACAACGTTTGCCTGGCGAGCTAGTGCCATATAAGTTCGCTCTCGCGCGTTTGAAGTACATTTTACAGGTACCTATTTTGAAAACCGTTTTGCGATTATCGAAAATCGCTTTTTTCTCCAGTTCTCTCTGTCGAGCTTTGTTTCATTCACAACATTATAGATACAAACAATGTATTAATTTTAAAATCAATAATTAAAACCGATTAACTCGGATATCGGTTTTTTTTTTTTTTTACAGGTACACCCGGATCGCTTCCAGTCGACAATTATTTCGAAGGTACAAATAATTGGAATTATTAACATTTCCCATCGCCTCCTATCGTCATTGAGATGTCGAATACACTCGATAAGGATTTCAAAAGAACATAAAAAAAAAAAAAAAATTGTGAGTACAAAATAATATTATAATAGAAATCGTTATGTAATACGTGTGTTTTAAACCGATAAAATAAAGTAATAATCATTTTTACAGTTGGCAACAAGAAAAAATAAAACAATATTAATAATGCATAACATCGATGTCTTATGTTTTATTATCAAAATGTTAGGTACCTCTTTAGTTTTATTTTATGAAATAATAATTTTACTACTCAAAAACGTAATAAATAAAGCTATAAAACTTACGAGTCGTATTATTTTTTATTACTGATGAACCGACGTGAATAAAGTATTTATAGTCTAAGTACTAGAATTTTCTGGGTTTAAAACGGGTGCGATGGCTTTTGAAAAATGTATTTGCGAATTTTTTTAAATTTTTTTCATATTCCATAATAATAATATACGTATAATATCATATTGTGTACAAAACACTGGGTATGGTAAAATTATGTAAAAATCGAATAGAATAAAACGGAAAAGGAAGATTACATCGTATTACTTTCTCGAAGCGTCTATGTTCGAGAGAGGTTCGTCGTCGAACCAAACGGCAAAAAAAAACAAACTGTGTAATTCGGTTTTCGTTCGACCGCGGAACCGTTAAAAATCCTCTTTTTTTAATTTTTTTCCCTTTTTTTTTTTAAAATTATTTCTTTCGCCGGCTAAATTTTTATAACAAGAATAACCGACGACTCCGATCGCTTAACATCGTGTCATTGATGTGTCGGCCAATTCGATTTTCTCGAAAGTTTAATGATTAAAAATCGACACACACACACACAAATGCACGTTAAAATAATCACGCGGAGGAGGTACATCTCGACGTCTCCGAGTCGGTTTTAAAAACCGTTAGAGCCCACCGATTTGGCGGTCGATAATTATTACCGAATCGTCGACACGATCGCGTCGTACAACAACGACGACAATTATTCATAATGTTTAAACGTAAATAGTCGCGCGGCTAGTTTTAATGAAATATGCAGTATTGAAATCGATTTTCATATTTGCATCTGACGTTCCGTCGGCGCGGCGAGGGAAACCGGCTAATGCGATAAATAAATAATAAATTATTATCATCATGTTGTTTTATATTATAACGCGGAGAACATATACATGCACATTAAACGTAAATGGTGTTTTATTATTACTAACGATAAATCTTCGCGCGTGTGTACGTTGTATATAATTAACTCGAGGACGTGACATAGACGGCTGTTGTTTCAGCCTATCATTTAAGTACCTATACTATATACTACGTTGCCAATCAATGTTCTGCATAATCAATAATATAGTCTCGTTCCAGTAGACGTGTTAGAGATGGACGACGGCGAAACGAATTAATTTCTTTTTGGACAAAAATAATAAAATGAAAATCACGCCGGAATACGTGAAATGTCGTTTTGATTTTTGATTTTCTAAAACAAACGATGTGCCCGCGTTCTGTTAAATACGGATCTAATGCATACCTACTACGTATAATAATATTTTCGTCGCAAACTATATATTTTTATCTGAATATTGGAACGCGCTATCTAAACATATTTTATTATGTGCGAACACGATTTTCTCGGTCGATTTCAAAATATTATTATCAATACCTTTGTTTTAACTCTAAAACATCGACCGACCGACGACGATAAATTATTGTACTGCGTAATGAAAATTACGTGAAAAAAAAAAAAAAACGATAAAACAATACACCGAATTACACACGGCATTAGCGTTTTTTTTTTTTTTTTTTTTAAATTTGTTGCGATTCGGCGTAACAATATTTACAGGAGATCAATAACGAATTATTCAGCATAGGTTCTTTTTGGAGTTTTACACGTTGTTCATAAATAATGTCGTTGGCGTGGATTAATAGTTTGACGGATTACTAGATTCCAAGTCGGTTCGTTTCGCGTGCGTTCGAACAAATCGAGTTTGGTCGGTTTTAGATTATTTGATTTATTATTTGATTTTCGTTTTTTTTTTTTTTTTTTCGTTCGCGGGCGCGAGGTAGTTTTTATATTTTAAAAATTCAATTCCATATTCTCATCATATTGGCATTCGGTATGATGTACGACGTGTACGTACGTATTTTGTATTTTTTTTTTCACGAAAACGAAAGTCTCCGTTGACAAATTTTAAAATAAAATAATATGTCCAATGCTTATCGAAAAACTAATCGTGTATGCGTTACGTCACATTATATGTTTCGAAATATCATTTTTAATTTTTAATAATATTTTAAATACCTACTCGTTTTTTTTTTTTTTTTGACGCGATATTTTCTCTCACAAATTTATCGTTTTGACATAATATAAAACTCATAATAGCGCGTTGAACGATTAGATAAATACACGTCGTATTCACGAAGTCATAATATTTTCATACGCCTACTTTGGAATATTTTATCTGCAGTTAATTTGCTTGCAACTACTCAAATATACTTGTAATTTATTTTTAACGGGTATATTCATTCAAAAATTACAACACGTTTACACGTCACTTTATTTAATTCTTTGTCTTCTTTTTCGCCACTCGCTGCTTCCGCTATACGTATTTCTCGTCAAAGTCCGCTCCCAACGTGTGTCCATTGATAAGCTCCGTTTCTCATATCGACGGGAAACTATATTTTGTTGACGTCACACCCGTAATACGCGAATGTGTAATAATTATTACCAAACAGTTTCTCCGTCTACGATTATTGCTCGTGAAAATTATCGGTTCGTTTTTCGTTCGACGAAATCGCAGTGTGTATTGTTTATACGGGGCGCGCGTACTTGTGTAATTTTTTTTCCGATACGGATCGTCGGTTTCAATGTTTTATACGTGACTTTTGTGCATTTTCATGAAAAAAAAAACCGAAGTGTGTGAGTTTTAACAGTCCGTTGTTTCAATAACGTAAAATACTCGGCCTCATCTCTCGGAAATTCAATAACATACCGTCTACGTGATTTTCGTTAAATATTGGCAAAATATAGGTAGGCAACGGTGAATGCCAATTTCATCCGATAGTTGTACGTGTGTTGTTTCCTGGTTTCCCGTCGAGACTAATTGGAATTATATGTTTTTTTTTTTTTCGTTCGATAAAAAATGTAATATTTATACTTACGAGTATATCAATAATTATTGAAGAGGACAATATCCGGAAACGCGTATATTGTCATTTTTCCGAAAAGTATTTTTATTATTGTATTTTTTTTTTTTATCCACGCGCGGCAGTAGTTCGAGTTGATATTCGCAAAATGTTTTGTAATATTTGATTCGTAAAATTAATTTCGCGTTTTATATTGCCACTTCTCTGTAACGCGCGGTTCTTCTGAAATCTCAAAATGTAAAAACTCGTGACGTGCTGACGTGCAGAGTGCCGCGACATACGATGTAATATTACATAATATTATATCGCTGGCCGACGACGAGTGAAATATAATCGTTCGAATGATTTCATTATTTACAATAATTATTATTATTATTTCCTCCTTTTCGGGTACATTCTTTTGAAATTTAAATATTTGAACGGTTTTATGCGTTAAAGATTTAATAAACTCGCATTAAAATGTATTCCGTACAAGCACCTACAACACACAGGTACTTTATTATTCAATACTTAACTTTCGACGTTCGAGTAGAATAGTTTAATACTCTCTTGTTGATTTTACGTTACAGCCCCAATATTTGAGTAACGCGATTTGAAAATGCTTAACAAATTCCAACTGAATAATAAAAGTTTGACTTTGAAATTGTTTTTTTATTTTTCCGTTTTCTCGAAAAATCTGCAACCTCATCACGTCAGAAAAACAAAAAAAACAAAAAACAACACCTACCACAGCTAGTTCGCGTCGTCGTTTCCGATAAACGTATTCTACGGCGGCACTGTAATAGGTAAAGCGATTTTTTCATCATTTTTACATCGAAACCAGTGTCCGATACCGCGTCGTCTGGTCGAAAAGTTTCAAAGTAATTCGTTGGTTATTAAAAACAACTATACGTGGACGCGGCGGCGGTAGGAATTCGTATTGTCATCCGGCGAGTGATTTCTCTAAAAGTTATAATATATTCATCGGCGAAAATATTTTAAACACTACTGCGCGCGCTCGTGTGTAACAACATCTCGTTTCATTATGTAATTTCAGTTACCAATGCCAGTGGAGCCAGGTGCTTTTTCCACGTGTTCGACCGAATGAACCCAGAAAAAGGAACATCTGGCACTAGAGATCAACCGGTTCGAAAATCGTCCGGAAACACATTCTGTGTCTGTTCGTCTCTTCCTGTACACAACGTGTACTGCATAAAGACACTGTGCAGCGCTAAGGTCGTATGATTTCGTATTAAACGAGGTGAACTGTTTTCGATAAGTCTATTTATTTTACCGGTTAGGTTAAATTAGGACTAAGAATTACGATAAATATAGTATTATAATATAATTGAAAATATTTAAAACATTATTAATCGCGACGTCGTCGAATCATACCGTTAGGATTACTAAGTACGTATTTTGAACTACTCAAATACCGGATATTGTTGTAGACGTAGTAAATCAAAACGAATAGTACGAACGTTTCGCACGAGTATTTGCTATTTTTTTAATATAGGTAATAAATTTTGCATTTCCGTAGATAATATTGTACTTACGTTCAAAAATTCCAAATATTATAAATAAGTATTATAAATTATTCGACTTTGAATTTTAGGAAACTATAAACGCGATAATGTTACTTTGTGCAGAGCGTGTGCTATGACGTTATTGTCACACTCGAAATGCATTATTGGCGTTTTATTGTTTTTAAAATGTCCAATAGACAATGAACAACGATAATAACGGAAACACACGAGCAACCCACACACACACACACACAGGGTAACAATAAAATGTTCAAGTACCTTACGTACGTATTTACACAATTTTAATGTCTCTTGATAGACACAAGATAGCAACGTTATTTTAATGTCGCGTTTAAAACGATAAACATCGAATAGTAAATTAAAAAAAAGTAAACATATTATTTAACGGTTTGTTTCTAATTTTAATTTCGTTTTACGATAAAAACCCAAGGTCGAGCCAGTTCGTGATAATATACGCGTATATTCGTTATGTTGACTTTCAATCGTGTGTCGACAATCGAAATTAATAAAAAGTTTCCCCGAGAACGAGTTGAATTCAAAATAAATTTAATTGATATTAAACCTTTTGGTACGCGTTTTCGATTAGTTTTCGAATTTTTTTTTTTTTCCAAAACAGTAAAATTAATTTTTTCCCACACCTACACAATGGTGACTTTTAAGAAGAACGTCATTCGATCTTTCTACGAGCGAATAAAAGTATTATTTCGACGGCAATAAAAATTGTTTGAAAAACGTTACGTCACTTTTACCGAATAAGTAAAATAAGTCGCGAGGAGCAAAAACGAGTTGGTGAAAACCAGTAGTGCGGTTTGGTGGACTTTGTAGAAGAAAAAAATGACGTTAGATCGAGTTTTTTTCTCCCAAAACGGTAGACGACGAGACGTAACTTCTCGACAAACGGCCTCAATATGAATTTAAATTTTACGATATTATTCGTTGAAATTCGCCCGATCGATCGAGCGATCGATCGATCCGACTCCAGAAAGCGATTTACCGGGCCGACGACACGTCTGCCCAAGTCCCGTTTTAAAACTCTAAAAATAAAACTTTTTAATAATTACTTTGTACCATATTATGTTACAACATGACTTTTGCTTTTAAATATCTTACACTACATACGTAAAACCAATATAACAATAAAATAACAAATTTTTGTATCAATAATAAAAGCATCATAATATATTTTTATGTCTCAACATTTGTGTATCAATTCTTGCATAATATTTTAATTCATAATTTTATAATATTTGTTCATTACCTCTTCGGTATACACATTGGGACGACACTGAATGTTAGTGGTAAGTTTGATACCCCTCGTGTAAGAGGGGCCCGGATAAGTTTGTCCCTGGGGCCCTTGATTTCTCTCCACGGCCCTGCGTACCGGAATCGGTTTACTCGAGTTTTCCGGTAATAACCAATAACGCGACGTAATAATATATAGTCTGACGAGCTGTACAGTAACAACGGCGAGTACCAATAATCATCGACAGTCACGGTCGGACGTTTAATACGGATAATAGCTCCAACACTATAATATATCATACGATGATAATGTGTATACGTCGCGGATACGGTACACACGGCGAGTTTTTATTCGAATTTATGTGCGCGCGCGCGCGCATTGTATAATATTATATTTGGCCCCTTAATAAATAGCAATTTCCGTTCACCATAATGTACAACGGAGAGTACAGCGCGCGCATTATAGTACGTCGGTCTGGTAAAAAAAAAAAAAAATGTTAACCCAAATAAACTCTTTTTATTGAGCACCGCGCATAAAGTAATATTTTTATGTTTTTGCATTATTCGATTTCGTACATATTATGTATATATACGTACGTCGGTCGGTGACCGGTAGTACTTTTCTCATTTTTTATAACATTATCGTCGTATGCACGTGGAATACGAATAGAGTCGGTAAGCGCGTACTATATACGCGGCGGTTTGGAATATATTATAATGTATACGCCGCGCCGCACACACATCTCCTTTTGTTATTGATTGTCCGATTCACATTTCCGCCGGGGCTTGATTTTCATCAGTGTTTTTTTTTTTTTTCCCCCCCCCAAGACATTTTACGGAACATTAAAGCACGGTAAATATTATAATAATATATTGCGTGTAGTAAGTACGCCTCTCACGTCGGCGACCGAGTTTTTTTTTTTTTTTAAACGAACGCTCGCCGTAACTCTTTCCGTCGACTAAATCTTACGAAATATCTATACTCACACTGTTCACAATTGGCACGCGCTCGTACGCGTAAACGCTTGTACGGCCACAAAAATACTTACACTTATCCGTCGAAACAAAACCGAATATGCGATCTTTTTTCATAATATACGATGTCCATGATCCATAACATCTCGTCTCGTTGCAATTTTTTTTCCGTCTTCATCGCGGCATTCGATTTCGGCCGATCTCGTATTGTTATTTTCATACCAGAGACGAGACGACACCGCCGCACGTCTCGCATTGTAACGGGATTGTACTAATTAGTTTTAGAATTCTCTGCGAAACTACATATGAACCAATACGGTTTTACCATTACGACGCGTGTGTACTCGGACCAGAATAGAAATGGTCTTATCGTTGAGTTCGGGAAGGGTTTTCGGTAGAAAATGTCGTTTGGTTAAAATACTTCGGAGGGTCGGGTTTTATAATATTCCCTCTGTGCAGGTTCTTCCAGAGTTCGGAGGTTTGCGAAAAAAATGACGAAAAACCTGCAGCGGTTTCGGAGTAAATCTAATTTTCGTCCTGCGCTCGGGTATCGTTTTCCTAATAAAGCGATTGGATATCATGCGAGAGCAGACGATCGGTTCGAAATTCAAATTACCTGTTACTGATCCCGGAATCTCGTATTTTTCGTCGGCGTTCCGTCTCGTCGGGACGACGTTTTTTTTCCCCGCGGATAAAATCCGCGCGCCATCGATAATAATCTACAACAGTCAGTGGCGTAGCAGCCAGGATTTTTTTTAGGGAGGGGGGTTTTTTGTAATAAAACGTAACTTGAATTTACAAAAAAAATAGTATTTAATAACATATTATTATGTTTTATAACAGTCTAATGTGGCGACTCTTTCTGGCCATATTTTCAATAACTTCTTCAACTGTTACTTCTACATCACGGTGAATATTCATTAATGCTAACCCGTTCAGTCTATTTTCAGTTATTGTGTTCCTGAGATATGTTTTCAAATTCCCCTAAAGCCGAATTTTCATCAGCTTCAATATCAACTTTATAGGTTTTCAAAAGTACCTTAAAACATTCATCACTATTTTCTTTATCTTTCACCAAACAAAGAAAATTACTCAAAATCGATTTGTGTGCTAAAAATCTGTCATTCAATTATTGTTGATTAAAACTATCCAAAAAAGGAATATACGTATAAAGAGACTCTATAATATGACTCAGCCGAATCTGTGATCACATATTTTGTTCTATGACACTGTGTGCACTATTTAAGATGAAGTTTATCTTAAACCGTGGTGGTGGTGTGTAAATGCGGCATAACAGAATACATTTTACCACGACCAAATGATTGTATTCCTATAATATTATAAACATTATATTTTTGATATAAATACGGCTGAGGGGGAGGGTTATAACACCCAAACCCCCCCCCCCCTGGCTACGCCACTGACAACAGTAGTGGAATTGTTAATGTTCGGAGATTTCCCATAGCAATATGTGAAAAATGACGTTGTCGCGCGTAAGTGACGAGAGTGTTAACAACTCTCTCGACTTTATGCGCGTACATCAGGATAAAATCGTACGAGCCGATATCATCGCGAGACAGATCACGGTGATATTCTTCGAGAAGAAAACATATACGTCTGTCGTATGTACAATATTATTGCAGTCGCCGTGTGATTTTTTTTTCGTATCGTTCGGCTTAACGTATTCATTTTTATTTTCACGAAATTCGATACAGATTTTTCAACGCCATTCGATAATACGTACGTATAACGCGTCGTCGTCGTCGGGTCGACATAGGGCCCGTCTCACTGTCGGAAACTTTCGCCGGCGCCATACGTCAGGACGGGACGATCTATAACGAATTCCATTTGCACGGCGCGGCGGCGTTAAAACTTTGAATTTCGATCGTATTTTTTGAAATCGGTGAACGATTTACCGGCGGCGCGTGTTTTCCAAAGCCGCGCAGCGGTCCGTACGTAATGATGCGGCGAGTTTGCCAGAGTTTTTTTTTTTTTTTGCGAAAATCGTTTTACTTTTCTGAATTTTTCGATTTGAATTTCCGTTACTATACCTCGTTATTCGGGAAAAGCGCGTTGGATTTCTTAACGCTCGAAATTAAATTTTCCCACTGAAATACATCGGAACGAGCGCTCGGGTATACAGGGTGTTTGAAAACGATTCATCCGATTTTAGTAGACTATAAATATTGTTCCTGTAATTTGAGGTAAACGAAGCACCAACCATCTGAAAGGTGAGGTTATCGAGTTTTTTATCGATTGCTCATAAGTCGCGATAATGTGCAGTTTAGTCATGTGACGTAACTTAATTAGTTGTTATCGAAATGTCGACCGAGCAATGGATCGGTCGCTGTAGTGCTAATGACGCTACATTTTGTCCATCGTCGGATCTTACAATCTGTGATTTTTTTCTCTAGGGTTACATAAAAAGCATTTTTCATGTGCCTCCCCTTCCAAAAGATCTCGACGAATTGAAAATAGTCGCATTACAGACGCCATCAGCTTGGTTACAGTCGACACGCTTCAACAGGTTTATGAGAGGAATTCGAATATCGCTTAGATGTGTGTCGTGCAAGTAAGGGGGGTCGTATTGAACATTTATAAGTAGGGCTAGGATTTATATGCAATAAAAAATGATTAAATATGCATTTGGTTTATTAAAAATATGCAAAAATATGCAATAAAAATATGCTTAAATAAACCAAATAAATATTATTTGAAAAACACATTTTCTATAAATTTTTTTTAAATACCAATTAATAAAAATAAATATGTTAAACACTTAATTATAAAAACATTAAAGAAATTCTAAAATATTAATTGATATAAAATTGATAAAGCTACTCGAATGAATTACACGAAACAATTACATGATGTTTTAAATTTTCAAAAATGAACGATCTTCTGTTTGACCTTAGTATGTTTTTGTATTTGCTAAAACTCCGTTCGACATCACATGACTTAATTTTTGCATATCTAAATTTTGTAACTTCCCCAGGAGTTAGATTTGGAAAATCTTCATCTACATTGTTGCCATTTAAAATATTAGGTATCGTAGACATAGCTTTTAGCCCGGTATTTTATAAATAATAAGATAAAATTACATTCGGGCATTTTTGTACTGCGATAAAAAATGAATTGTAATGAAATATACTATAAAACATGCACTTTTTGTGTTTTTGTAGTCGAAATGTATAAAAATATTCATTTTGTTCGAAATATGCAAAAATATGCATTTTGTCCGAAATATGCAAAAATATGACAAATAAAAATACCACCATTTACAGTCAGCTAGAGCTAATTCGCGGACATTACTTACAAAATAAGTAATCAGAAGTTGCAGAAAAAACATACCAATGCATATAAATCCTAGCCCTATTTATAAGCATTGTACCTAAAACTTAAAATAATCCATTATTTTAACGTAATCAATCAAATTTTACAATAAATATGATTTTTTGAAATCGGATGAATCATTTTGGAACACCCTGTATATTTTTATCGGTGTGCGTGCCGCGCGGCGGCGTAAATCACGTCGTGTAGGTGCGCGATATTTTATATATGGTTTGCGCGCAACCAAACACCGCTCGTCTGTATAGTAAACATATTTTATGGACGGCGACGAGGGGCTGGTGCGGCGCGACTGAAATCGCGCGCAGGACGATAAAGAAACTCGCGGTGCAGCCTCCGCGCGTTCGAACTTTAAGTGGCCGTTATTAGTTTGCGCAGTTATTAAACCGTTGTATCGGGTCGCAGTTACGCGCGCGCGCGCGCGCGCGTTATTCCGGTGCAATTATTATTACCATACGCGCGGCCGTTTGGAAGTTTTTCCAACGTTTTCGCCGGTTATCTTTCGATCAGCCGCTCGAAACCCGCTGGCGAACCGATTCGCCGTGTAGTTGTTATCGTTCGATATATTATAATCATTTAACGCGCAGGCGAGAGGTGTACCGCGCGTCGAACTACTACTACCCCGCGCCGACAACGAACCGGCGTGTTTGTCATTTACTAACGCGCACGAGATTACACGTATTCTCGGATGTTGGCGATCATCATTGATACGCGAGTTCTATTAGTTGCGCTCCGGAATAGTTCTACTACTGAACTTTTTTCGAACCATGTTCTGAGGTTGGCTAGCCATGATGTTCTTCTTCTTCTTCTTCCAGGTGATCTTTTGCTATTTATTTTCCCTTGTAGATGTCCTGAGTACTGGAGTTTTCTGCATTTGACTGTTATCATATTAATTCTTTCTCCTTTCCCCATTCTACGCAGTACTTCAATATTGGTAATTTTCTCAGTCCATGATATTTTCAAAATTCTTCTGTATAACCATAGTTTGAATGCTTCTAACTTATTCGATGTGGCTTTGGTTAGAGTCCATTATACGTATATACTCGTATTTATATGTACAGATATTTCGACGAATGAATTTTCGTCCGACGACGTTTCTTCCGTTCGCAGTGCGGACGCGTTAAGAAACGTATACCTCGTGATTTCGCTCTTGAATCGCCGTCGTGGGTTTAATAATTTTACACCCGGCTGTCGTCGTCGAAATAATTATTAATAATCGAGTACGACGACTCGCGGTGGCGGATCGGCCCACCGCAGGGAATTCGGGTGTTGCTTTCCAAAACATAACGCGCCGTCGACTACGTAGTATTGTTTGTGTGAGCCGCGGATTTCACTCTTTCGATTAGTAGATAATATGGAATTACAACAAAACAACCACTTTAGAAAGTAAATAAAAATAGTTAAAAAATGCCCAAAAATAGGAACACAGAGTTTAGATTATTCGTTTGTCGTTCTGAACGTATTTCAGTTTGAAAAGCATCGTCCGGGACGTCGATAGATAAAACGCACCGCGACATCACGACCGAAACTATCTCAACACGCGTAAAACAACACGATATTGAACTTTCGAAAAACATTAAATACGACTTTCTTCGTCGTTTCGCAATACGCATACACGTTTTACGATTATTAATCTTTTATACCATACAAAACAGTACATTTCGAATAAGCAATCGAATAGGGGAAAATATTTCGATTTCGTTTCGTAGTTAAATTTAATTATTATACATTCAGATCCATCATAACAATAATTACCGAAACGTCCAACGCTATTTCAAGTTTTAAAATACAATCCGACGGAAACAGGTCATCTATTATATTATCTACCTAACAACACTGCGTCATCGTTTGTCTTCGACTATTGTTTATTATTTTAATCTCTCTTCTTTTTTTTTCCAACTGTTATCTATGCAAATGCACTGGATATAATTTACTCGTCGTTTATATGGCTCGATTAATCGCGCAACGGCGATCAATAACTTCACAGCGGTAATAGCATACATCTGAATTGAATCGATATTATCGTTTGAATCCATCAACGTCGGTCGCAGATACCGGCGGCGGCGCGGCGTTTCCGCACTGTCTGTATTTAGTTTCGAATCGATTTGCCTCAGGTGTTCGGGAAAAATGCGCGTCCGTCTCTTCTTTTAATTCGACGCGTTCCTTTACGCCGCCGCGCCGGATAAACGAGTCCGGCCCGCAACGGCTCGTCGTCGTTCGCCTCGAACGTAACGAATTCAAAACAATATTTTTAAATCGATCGTCGTCGGTATAGAGATGTGCGACGGTTTCGTTTTTGAATTCCATCGTATATACTGTGATATGAGATCATTATTATGGGAAACATATTTTTATCGTCACGTTTGTGCAAATTATTACCAAAAATAACCAAAGCGCAATTGGATCGCAACACATAGATAACGCGGTTATTGTATAGTAGCATTTTGTTTTATTTCTCATTTCTCGCCGAACAATTAATATATACAACATGATCGGCGTGCGGATTTTACTTTCTGGATAAAGAAATTTAAACGTTTCCGTAAAACGTGCGTACGAAATGCCACGAACGACGTTTCCGGATTATTTTTGAAATTATACAGTGGCCGCGGCGATGGTAATACTTCCATTTTTCCACAATGAATTATTATCGTTTTATGCAATTTTTAAATTTATCAAATATAATATTTGATAAATATTCCGCGTCCGTTTGTACATTTTCGTTTCGACGAGAAAAAACGCGAGTTATACTCGAGAAAGCCAAATTGAAAAATTAAATAAATCGTTTTATTTTTTCCTACGACGACGATGGATATTTACACGAGACAGTGACGATCGAGGTGGACGATTATACGGCCCCGTTTCGAGATCTCGATCGTTCTATATTAGAATACTTAACTGTTTATACGATTTATAAAATCATTCCGAAACCGAGTAAGACAGTAATATACTTGTTTAAAAATTCGGGCTACCGAATATATGCTAAGAAGAACACACTAAGAACCAACATACTTATCGACTATTGTATTTACTCCGAAGAATAAATACAGACTCCGCCTCACTTACCTCACCTTCTAAGCCACCGCTGATTATACCAATTGTTTGAAGTTGACCGAATGCGTTACGTGTATTGCAATATGAACGAAACAGAGTTTGTCCACTCCCACTACCGAAAAAAACCGTTCGAGTTACGTCCGTTGTCCTCACGACAGAGTATTAAGTACTCACCGTAATATACATAATATAGAATATTTATAGTAAAAAGATATCAAAACTTAGGTCCTTATATTGGTTATCCTTAACGATGACAACGTCGATTGAAGCAGTCGCAGCCGTCCGTATATTGTATCTTGCCACCGACGGTTGAAATATGAATGTAAATATGAATGGCTACACAAACTGTTTTCGTCTTTTCCGACGGATATTTTACGTGGATTTTTTATCCGTCGAATTTTTCGACCTCGTAGTAATCTACGTTGGAATATTTTCGTACCCGATTGAATAATTCAAACGCGAAATACCTATGCGCGAGCTGTCGGAGAGCATTTTAATTTTGAACAAGCGCGCGGGGTGAAAAAAAAAATTTGTTACGGTCGAGGCGAAGGAAAATGTTTTCAATTTTAAAACTACACTGAAAATTAGCATAATATCCCCCGGTAACCGATTACATTAATGAATTCAAAAAACACGGTTAATGGTCAGGTGGATCATTAACCCCGCTTACCGAGCCAACCCGCTTCGAATTTCCCCCCCTCACCACATTCGTCTCAAAACTCGAACGTTACCGATAATATTTCAATATTGTATAATCTCGATGATAATAATAATAATCGTAATCCTCGAGTCGTTTTCTTTCTGCCGATAACGTGGTAAAATCAGCGACAAATCGTTATCACGAGGATTTTACGATCGCCTCGTGCTGTCTCCGAGGTCCTCGCGCACAGGTCCTGCGCGGAAAATTCGGACGCGCAAAAAGCGATTTGTACGAGCCGACGACGACGACGACGACGTTCGGACGGTACGTGCAGTGCGCGACGATTGTAAAAATATGCGCCGCGACGACGTTAGTCGGGATTTTTCCCGGGACGAATAATCGAATCCGCGCGTCCAGCGAGGCATTTAGATTCCAGTCGTCCGGCGGCATCCGAATCTATTTCCTCGACGAATGACTAATGATGTTATTGTGTACCGAAATAGAGACACATGCCGTAGCCTGGAATTCGGAGAACGCGGTCGCGCGCGCATTTTATTGGCTCCCTCTCGCGCGCTTTTATTTTTTTTATTTTTTTTCCTCTACTTTCTTTCTTTGAATTTTATTTTTATTATCGTTCGCTCCGCGCTCTTTTCCACTCCTCTCCGTCGCGTTCGCGCCGTGACATTTCGCCCCGCTCGCCGTTTGTTTTCGCGGGTCACCTCTGGCGGGCGTGCGTTTTTTTCCATCCCGTCCACACACACACACACGCACGCATACACATGTAAAGGGTGATTTTTCAATCGCGCTAGTCGCGTTTTTTGTTGTTTTTTTTTCCTACCATTCGACATTGGCCTTTTTTCTTTTTTTTTTTTCACTTCGTAATCGACAGCGCCGCGGCCGTCGATTATTTATAAATAATATACATAAAGTTTAGACGAGAGCCATATTGTATACACACGCGCGGCGCGGCGGCCGCAGGGGACGTCCCGCTAAATATTGATGGTGCGCTCATCTAAACTTTAACATCGCATGATGCGCTCATGAATAATCGACTGCGTTTTGTTGTGTACAGGACTTTTCAGACGTACGTTATTATAATACAGGTCTAGAGCACGAAATTAAAAACCGCGCGGTCGTTCGGGGGAGAAAAAATAAAAAATAAAACACGATGAACGAAAGAAAAAAAAAACCGAAACGTTTTATAATTATTATTACGGGGGGGGGGGGAGGGGGAAAGTTAAAATCTCCTCGTTTTCGTTACGGATTTTGCGCGTCGAAATCTATATAGAGCGCCTCTGGAACGCGAAGTAAGCGTTCGCGACCGGAAACGCGGCGTGACGCGGTGACGCGAACGGGGAGAGAACGCGCGCGCGTTCTCGAAAAGTCACCCCGCCGCCGCGCGCCGATAGCCCCGTTTGTTATTAGCGTTCGGTATTATTTTATCGCGAGTGCGAAATGATTTACGCCTCGCGGATTAAAACCCGAACGCGATGTTGTCGTGCCATTGTGCGCGCGCGTATATCGGTCGGTTTTTTTTTTTTCGCTGTAATAAGCACGCCGCCGCCGCCGTTTCGACGTACAATTTATAACGCCGCCGCCACCGCCGTAAACACAATAGTATATTAATTATTCGTTAAAACTGCGCTGACAATTCGTTCGCGCCACTCGTTGCCGCGCGGACGTGCAGTCGCTCCGGACGTTCCGTGTAGAGTGATTTTGTTTTGTTTTTTGTCAACGCGAATCGAGCTTTAGCCGCATTAACATATCGTACGAGCGACCTGAAAAACAGAAATCTAAACCGTCTCTCTCTCTCTCTAAACGGTCTCTCGCAGCAGACCGAACGTTAATACGCCGAGTTTTAGTGTTTCCGAGCATGTGTAACGCAGCTAAACATTTACGCAGTTTTGTTTTCTCGCCGAAACAACGGTTTTTTTTTTTCAATGGAAAAACGTGAAATATTTAACAACGAACGTAATAATCACACTGTGTGCGACGACGTATCGATTTCGATATAGCGAAACATACGAACGACCGTCTCCGTCGCGGATTTCTCGGAATTATTAAATATATGATATAACTAGCTGAATAACCCGGCTTCGCCCGTGTGCAGTATAACTTTTTATTTTATCAGTTTTTTTCATTTTTACCCCTTTTACCCCTTTTAACTCCGGTAGGTGTCGAATTTAGGAAAATCATTTCCCATGGGGTCTCCACTATATAAAACGAAACTGCTGACCAAATTTCATACTCAAAGCTCCAGCAGTTCCGGCCAGGCGAATTTTTCTAGTTTCACCTTTTTTACCCCTTTTAACCCCCTTAGGGGTCGAATTTTGGAAAATCCTTTCTTTAGGGGCCTCTGCTATATTAAATGAAACTATTGACAAAATTTAATACCACAAAGCTCCAGTGACTCGGGAGGATTTTTTCCATTTTTACCCCTTTTAACCCCCATTAGGGGTAATTTTCTTAATAATTCTCTCCGTAAAAACCATCCTCGTACTTCAAGGAATATTATAAAAAAAGAATTAGCGAAATCGGTTCAGGGGTTGTTGAGTTATGCGCGCTTACAACACATTTTGCGATTCATTTTTATATATAAGATATACTCGTATACCTTATTTTATTCGGGACGTTATATAGAACGTGCTCGTTTTTTGTCGGGATTAAAAGACCGTCGTTTTTAATGAGATTATATAATATGATCGCGTGAAACATAATAATAATATTTTATATTTATTATAGAAAAAACCATCTCTTTTTTAGAACGACGATGATAAATTAAAAATCGTAGGATACTAAACCGTTCGAACGACGATATTAATTCTCAAAGACAATAACAATGTTGTACAGACGAGATTACGATCGTACTAGATAAACGCCTAGTAAAAAAAAAAAAATGCCTCCGATAAAAATAACACACAAATCACTCGCACTTTCCCGTGGATATAGCACCATGTAAGTGTATGTAAATAGAAACAAACGTGCGTGCGCTCACGTCGTCGTCGTCGTGCCGGGCGTGCTCGAGCATCAGCCGAACATTTTAATAGACCTTTTTTTCGTTTTGTTTTTTAACTATTTCTTCGGAATGCCAGACGAAAATAGTACCTACGTGTTTCGTACAACGCCTATTATCGTGTTTACTTTTCTTCTTTTTTTTATTCCTCTCGATTCGAAGTTTTACGATTTTTTTTCTTTTTTATTGTTACATTTGGATAATAATAATATACGAATCGTCAATAAAAAAAAATGGTGAAATTTCCGCGGAGCGTATAAAAATCGATCGTAATAACCGTTTGCTGATATTCGAAAACCAACGAAAACATTGAAATTATTTCGAATGTTCGGAAAGGTTAGAAAACAGTCTTCCGAATAAGAAAAGTGCGCTTATATGGACGCCGTCCTGTACATACGAGTGCGTCGCATAACGATTGTGTAATTTTAACATTCAATTTTATTGCATTTAACGCACGACGACGCTAATTATCGCGTCGATACTATTATTACGTTCGTTACGATAGTATTATAATGCATTTTGCCTGTCGTCGCTCTTTCATATTGTTGTGCCATCGTCGAACGTTTTTATAGAGCGTTAATTGCAGAGTGCTTTCGTCTCGTCATCTCGCGTTCGCTCGCCGGACGGGGCGATATCATTTGCAGATTTTCTTTGCAATCGATTATTACAGAAAGGACCCTAGAGTCGGGTATAATAAGGGCGGCCGCCCGTTTTGTTTTCGAAATCGAGTCGATTGTATAATTCGTGGATTCAATATTGTTGCGCTCGCAGAACAAAATTCGAACGTATAGCTGTGCCTAAGTACAAGAAGGAAACAAATACTTAACATTCATTATATTATTATGAACGTGGTTTGAAGAATTAAACGAACGATTCAAAACGAACGACATTTTAACCGTCGTCGCACGAGTAATTTTCTTCGATTTACGTTATAAATAGGGAAGTCATCGATGGAAATTTGTAACCGCAGAATTGCAACGTCTATCAGAACGGACGCGAAATTTGTAAATATTGTAAGAACAAAGTACGGTCGAGTAGGCCACGAATAATCGCATTTGAGACCGTTTCCAAAGCGCTGGGGTTTATTTCACTGTACAATAATGAATTGTAAGAGACGCGCGCGCCAATCGTTTTGGGTAAAAATAAACGGCCGACTCCTCATGTCGAGACGTTTCGCGTCGATTTAACGCTTGGTCAAACGAGTTGTAATTAAAAATCGTCGATCTCGACGGACGACGCCACCGAAAAGCATATAATTATGTCGTCGCGGACGACGGATCTCCTCTTCGGTTTTCAACGCAACAGCAAACAACGATCACATAATATGTTTTCGGTCTAAACTGTAATGATAAAAAGAGACTTTGTAGGCGAAAAACGATGACGATAACGAACTCGCCGTCGTAGTCGAAATGCAAAGTCGTTCGCTCTTCGGCTATGCCGCGACGACGACGTGTGTGTTTATTTTCTTAACTCCGATACGTTTTGGTAAATCGCGTGGTCGCGCCAAGGTCGAGTCGACGAGAAAACGGTCGACAAATATTCCGCTCGAGGCGAAATCGTCTACAAAAGTCGAAAACGCACCGAACGATGTACGTATAGCATCGTTCTAAACTATTATACGTAAAATATTATAATAATATGTATTATCATTGTTCTGACACGATGGCGCTGTTGATATCTAGGTGTTTTGACAAGGTCAATGTTGTATACGCGCATATTTCGCGGACGTAATTAATTTGCGCTATCAATTTTAATAATCACGCGCGATGACGGTATAATAATATGTATACACAACGCTAGATAATAATAATACGTGTAACACATTACGCCTATAAACGCACAGTCGACGGCGGCGATGTCAAACACGGCGACGCGTTTAAAGCGTAGGCAGTAGGCACCGATGACGTGGATAAAATTAATAATAATAATAGTATTAAAAGTAATTCAAACGTATTATTAATTACTAGGGTTCGGGACTTGTTGCATTTGCATATTGCTTAATAATGACTGCAGAATAGTCTAAGTAAGATTTAAATTTGTTTTTAAGTCATAACGGATTGAAATACAAAAATTTTCGCATATTTGGCCGTTTTCTGAGCAAAATGCATATTTGCCAATTTTGTGCAGTTTAATATTGTTATTTATAGCATATTTACACAGTTTTTGTTTTCTATTAAGTACGTCATTTATTTTTAATATTTTAATTATTTATTTTATAACTTTATTATTTTTTTCTACTTTCGTGCGTTGTTCAATATACCTAATCAGTTTTTAGTAATCAGTTTCTCCGTATAGCTCGGTCTACACAGAGTGACTGAAACAGTCCGTATTCTAAATCCTAAAGTTGATAAAATTATTGCCAACGTAAAAAAATCTTTAAAAAAGCTCCATCCCGCGTTCAAATTTTTAAAGATATTGCTCCACATTATTACCACTGCCACCTGAACCAATATTAACGACTTTTCATGGTAGGAGAAAACGAAGAAAATGAAATCGAACATACACTTTAGTAATATAATGTTGATAGTGTTATTGTTGTCAAAAAATAACTAATTACAAAAAATTGTCTAAATTTAAATGAATAATTCAAATTTTTAGTTGCATATTTCGGTTATTTTAAGTGCATATGTGCAATGTGCATGCATATTTCCTACAATTTGTGTGCAATAAGTCCCGAACCCTATTAATTACTATTGCGTTTACGTGGGCAACGGAGAATTATTGAAATACGTACATCATACTTTATATTATAATCGTTATGATAATATGATTAGGGACTTTTGAAGAAAGCAGAGTAGATAATATAATATGTATATGTGTATCGATACAAGTCTCGATCAAACGAATCAGAAGTCGAGGTCGATCTACTCGCTCTCTGTCGCGCTCAAAATCTCGTTTCTATAGAGCAATAGTAGTATTCAAGGTTTTAAATGTAAAAACAACTCATCGATATCAATCGCCCGTCACCTGTACATTGTAATATCTCATCCGAGCATTGTATCGCAGTCGTTTTTTTTTTTTCCGTCTAATATACATTGAAATAAACGTAATTCTTTTTTTACAGGGTGTCGTCCTATGAAGTCCCTCGCCACCGTTTCACGGCAATTATTCGTGTAGTTACCCTGCGAAAATTCCCTTAAATATAAGGCGCTCGGCGTTATCGCGGTCTTTATCGACGGTTTGGATTCGACCCCGCGGGTACTTGGGGGAGATTGCCCGCGCCCACCTGACTGTGTCCTGCGGCGGCGGCGAGGAAAAAAAACGAAAAACATTAACATGTGAAAATGGAAGGTCCCCGGCTATAAAAACGGCGAAACGGTCCCGGACCCGGGGTACTGCTTTTATGAAATTACGCCGTCGGTTTCGGTCGAAATATTATTACGCATAGAGGTAGGCGCGCGCATACGTTATTTCCGGTCGTTATTTTATCCGCGTGTACGGTTTTTTTTTTTTTTTAAATTGGTCGTAATTTATTAATCGGTATTTAGGACCGCCGCCGCCGCCGCGGCCGTGTAAATAACGCGCGCGAGCACACAATACCCATCCGCGCCGCGCCCCGCCAAGGACCGCATCGATCTTTGTGCGTATATCATTGTTATTACTATTCACATTATTGTTATTATGATACCGCGCGGCGGCGGCGGTCGTCGGTCGTTCTCTCTATTCGGGTAGATAACGGTTTTTAATAACACGAATATAATATATATATTATGGTTTTCGAAATACAACAATCATTCTCCATTAACTAGCGCGCGTGATACATTATACGCGGCGCACGGCAAAGTGACAAACGGTAATGGCCGAGCGCGAAGAGAGAGAGAGAGAGAGATCGGGGGACAAAAAAACAAAAAACAACAAAAAAAACGCCGCGCGCGAAAATCTTTTTCAAAGGTCATTAAATATTTCGTCCGCCGGGTTCCGTTTATTTATGTTTTACATATACGCGCACGAGTGTTGTATGTATTATTCACTCGTCATTTAAACAAAAGCAGGGACGTTTTGTGAATACACGCGCGCGCGCGACGCAGGTATTGTGAAATATTACGCGCCCCGGTCGTGTGAAACAACGCGATTGTAATAATTATACTTATTATTATATCGAAACACTCTCGAGTACCTACACTGTACAACTCTTCGTCAAACGACACGGTGTGCTGACCGGCGAATGCTGCGTGGTCTTGTTCGTCGTCTTCGAAGGAAAAAAAACGAAATGATATATTTAAAAATCATTTTTCCCGCGACCTCACGCGCAACGTGTTTTCCGCCGGTCGAGAGCGCAACAAACGAGAGGCCCCGACACTGGTTCCTGGATCCTTACGCGCGGCGCACGAACGTCTAGGAAAGTACTTACCTTTATATTCCACACTATACTGTAATCTTGTTGTGTCGTTCTATTTCAGTAGATTTATTATTCGAGAAATAGCGTGCTCGACAAAAAAAACAAAAAATGCAATGTCGATTTTTTTTTTTTTGACTTTTATGATTATAAAATATTAACGATGATACTGAAAATATTAATATTAATGATGATGATTTTAGGAGAAGATTAATTATTCATGATCATAAACGTTATGTAATAAAATTATATACATAGATTTTACTTAATAAAGTTAGGTTTTTTGAATCTACGAGTCATATGACCGTTGATATCATTGCGCGAATCGCGTCTAATATTTGAGTTAGGTACGATAATTGATTTTCGTTTAAAAACGTACGGGCGCGGGGTAATATTGAGCTCTCGTGTTTGTAATATTATTATAATACGTAACGATCGACAGTCGCTGTTGATGTCGAAATTTTCCAAAATTTGCCGACCGAAACTTACTAAACAAGTAGGGGCATGCCCTCTAAATCCGACCCTGGAAACGCGATGATCGTCGCGATCATAGATTGTTATCTAACGCGACGACCGGTCGGGGAATCGCGTCCGACAACAGAAAAAAAAAAAAAAAAAACGCCGGGCGTGGCTGCGGCGGTTTTCACGCACGAACGCTTCGAATCGAACCGACCGGGGGGAGGGGGGGGGACCTGTAGGCGACCGCGACTGGACCGAAAGATCAAAACGGATTTCCGGTAGTCCGTCGTCCGTCGACCGGAGTCGCGGGTTCAGACCGCAATATTTTTAAATTCGATTTAAATCGTCCGGTCGTTCGTAACAATAGCAATAATAATAATAATAATAATAATAAACTAATGGGCCCGTCGTGCCTGCAGGACGTGCCTTCGTAACGTTCCCGATCGACGTCAACGCTTTCGGGATATTCTCGCGCGAACGGTAATAAAATAACATTTGCGATGATAATTCATATTATACGTAATGGGCGATTCCGTCGGACGAGATGGAGACAAAACGTTTTCATCATAAATGCCGAACATGTTTTCGGGCGGGGTTTTTTCCTTTCCAATAATGTCAAATTAATAAAATCCTAAAACGAGTCGAACCACATTTCTAAAGGAGTTTGCGACATTATATCCCGTACGAGACGCGAAATTTGCAACGCGATTCCTCGAAAACCAATCCGCGGTGTGATTCGTTCACCCTTTGATGTACACCCCGTTTGCGGTTTCTTATTATTATTCCCGAAAACACACATTCGACTGTTTACGATTCGTAAATTTTCCTCCTCGCAGCTCGCGCGGTGCGTTTTGTTCTTTAAAATTTTTTCCCAGTCCTCCGGAGTAATAAAGCTGCACACATCTCGGACGACGCGCGACGGTGGGTGGTGTGGTTTTCATCGACCTAAATATGCTTTTGGATCGGAAACGACTTTTTCCACTCGTCGCCGCCGCCGGCAAACCGACGCGACGAATATATTATTATTTACGTTTCGCTCGTTCCAATACCGCGATGGATTTTCGCGTGATGTTTTCTTCGCGCGCGATTTATTATTTCAACCGTTGCCCCCGGCTACCGATATACGAGCGTTTGTCATAATAATATTACGTTACCGTAGATACCACGTTACCCTTGGCAACCGGCTCGGCAGAACATAACGCGCCGAACACATTTGGTAGACGACGATCTAGGCCTTCCGCGTGCGATTCAACACACGGTCATTTCGACTGGCAACCCAGTCGTCTACCAAACACCAAATTACTACGTACGTGGAAACTCTCCGAAGCCGATGAAATTAATCAATGGAGAATCGTATTATTATCAATGAAAATCACTTTGAACACAGTAAACATTTTAAAATGGAAATCCAGTCTCGTTCGCGTTACGGTGTTGCGCGAATATATTACCCTACCGACACACAATACCGATCGACAGAGTATTTTCGAGTAAGTGGTCTTAACCTTCGAAACTTTTTATCGAATCGCGCGGCCTTGAATAAACAAATACGTATACATTACGCGTTCAGACAGACAGCTCCTCCTCTACTCGACGAAAATTAAATTGAACACGTGGTGTCGGTGAAATTTTAAGTGCATTACAATTGAACCAATGACGAAAACATCAACGCGACGATTTCTCAACGATCTCGGCCGTTTTTCACGCCGAGCACAGTGAAATAAGTTCATCGAGTGGTGTCCGCGGCGAGGCGCTGAAGAGATTTATCATCTAATTCGATATTTTTACACAACGCGATAAGAAATATAGGAGAATTCAATAGGATTATATCGATGCAACCCAAGCACGAACCCGTTTTATTTACATTGGTTTATTTTACATTTTCCGGATTCCGAGTGCAAGTTTAGGTCTCTTTTTTTTTTTATCTTACACTTTTATTAATTCTCGGCAATCCCATAATATTTCAATACACGTTTTTAATTACTTTTTCTCGACGATCATATCCGCACTGTTTATAATATACATAATTTACGCATCAACCGTGTGGAATTTTTTTTTTTTACTTGTAGTGCGGTTTTTTCGTTTTTTTTTTTCATGTCGTCTTTAGACGATTTTTTATCGTCTTGTTTTTAGGTATTTCAGGTCGTTAAAATCCTATCCCTAATGATAAGTATATAATTTTATTATCACGACTGCCGCGTGTGTAATAATTTATATTCTGTTTCAAACTTTTATCCGTCTGTAACCGTTGATGCACTGTCCTTTGTTTTTTTACACTATCAGTTTTCATTGTTGTTTGTTAATAAATTTTACGAGAAAAAATCAACCTTCTTGGAAGGATTTCGCGCATATCATGTTTATAATAATAATTTTTATCGTCACGATTCAGTATTTATTTTATGTTATTTTGTTCTTTTATAAAATATAATCGTTTATCCGTCCGTTCTTGGAATAGAGTTTGCGGTAATGCATTTTACTCTCGTAATTATTTTCATCATCATCATCATCATCATCGGTGAAATACAATTTTTAATTTAATTTTTCCATTAGGCGGTGGATATTTTTCCCTGATAATAAATAAAAATATTAATAAAGCCTAAAAAAAAAGGGAAAAAAAGGAAAAAAACACTTAAAAGTCTTTGTCGAGGAAAAAAGAGAGAAAATACAGCGATATAATATTATAATATCGATAGGATTCCGGGGAGAGAGGAAAATAAAATTATAATTATATTTTATCAATTTTCTGTTGTTGTTGTATTTTTCCGATTTTGAGTTTTTAAATATTGAAAAAAAGAAGATAATTTCAAATACTCGTAATAATAATTCACGCCGTGCACGTCGTACGCGATAGTCCGTGCACACCGAGTGTCTGTCAAACAAAATTATCAAAATAACACAAAACAACTCGATGACGTTCAATACTACGCGTATAATTACACATAAACATCGCGGGGCGAATCGTTTCTAGGAGATAAAGCAGACGACGGAATCGCGGACGAATGCAAATTCGGTGAGAATTTGAAACCAAATTTCACTCGTGGCACCGGAAGATAAGAAGAAACAGTACCGCGGCGAGTATTCGCTCATCGAAACGTCGTCATCTCGTTTTCGCACGACGACTGCACGCCCTGTCATCATAGTATCGGCAGAAATGAAATTAATTTTTCAAAAAAAAAAAAAAAAAACAAATAAACAAACAACGCCGGAGCGGCGGCGACGCGATATTCCTCGCAAATAGAATATCTTATGACGCCCCGGAATCGCTTCTATTGTTCCGGACTTTGTATCGCCTTTTCTCCCCGAGACCGTTCCCCTCTCAAGTATTTATAAGTGTTTGCGCGAAAGTCGAAATAAAACGCGCGAGAAATTCTCCCGGCCGGCTTACGCCGACTCTACGAGCGACGACGTTCGAGAAGACAAACATCGCGCTTATAACATGTGAATATAACTTGGTTGGAAAATTAATTTCGTGTTTTACTTTTATACATCCGATTTCGCGTGATTTGATTTATTCGTCGGCAGAATATTATTAAATTACACACACGCACGCGCACACTTTGTTTAATGTTTTTCCGTCAAACCGAAAGACGCGCGATTATTATTATTATTATTATTATTATGGAAAACGCTTTCGAGAGCGATAATCGCGTTTGGCTTTTTGTCATATTACGTTACATTTAAAATGCGGCCGCGCCATCGATCGGAAAGTAACTTTTATATATAATAATACACTGCGCGCGAATAATAATATATTTTTATCGAGTTTGAATTACATTCCGTCTTAGTTTAGTCTTTCGTCGTCACGTTGAAAAACGTCGTTTGTCGTCGTCGTCGTCGTCGTCTCTAAAACACTAGAGTCGCGTTTTTTTTTTTCTGCAACGCATTCGTCTCGCAATAATAAATTACACTTGCACTCGCTCATTATAATATCGAATTTAATAGACCCGCCGCCGCCGCGAAATACGTACTTTTTCGTTTACAATAATAACGTGGTCGATCGAATTTCGTCTCGAACACACAATACGATTTCGAGAGCTTACAAACTCGCGTACGGTCTTCGCCGGCACATCGCGTTGCGAACAACACCTAACCATTATTGTTATTATCGCAGACATCCGCCGTAACGGCGGCGGCGTGCAGTCGATAAAACCACGTCGTTCTCTCGGTCTCGGCGCGCGCGTATCCACCGATATTATTATACGCGTGTATATGATCATCATACTTATTTTTTCGGGAAATAAAAATCCGTCGACGCGATAATCGTAATCGTTTAACGACGCGGAAACGCCAATACAGTCCGGATCTTGTTTTTCGCGTAGGTAGTCGCGCGGTATCGCGCGATACGAAATAATTGTCGACCGACACGGCGGCGCGCGGAATTGAGACGGAGAAAAGAAAATAACTTGTAAATTCATACAGCACCGAAAGAAGGAAAGGCGACGAATATACGATTTACGTTCTGTTTTGAAGACAGCGCGGCGTCAAAAGTGAGGAAAACGATATTGGGGCGGCCTGCCTGCTTGGATTTATTAGTGGAGAATATTAGAAAGCGACAATCGGACGATATATTTTAGAAATAAAAAACTACGCTCGCTGGCGCACTCGTTAACGGTTCGGGAAATAAAGCGGAAAAAAAATACAAACACCGAGTTTGCCCTTTTTATGACGCATTACCTGTTACAGATGCGATTGACACGAAATAACGGCGGCGTGTATATCGGAGTAATTACTTTTTCGAGTAACGTTATGGTTAATAACTCTGTTTTTTTTTTTTATATTTTAGAGTAAAACGTAATTACGTCGGTTATTTGTAAATAACTCGGCGGGCGTTGTGTTTTCAAGAATAAAAAATGTAATTAATTCCATGGAATTCGTCTGAAACTGGTGATCAGTGATCATTACAATTTCGGCACAATAACGATGGTTATTTTATCATTCATGCGTTTATTACTGGTTTTAAAATTTCTGGTAATAACGATTTATAGTCCAAGTATAATATACATAAAAATAAGTTAAATTTTCAAGAAAAATATGTAAAAATTAAGAAAAAATAACCAAATAGGGGAAAAAGCAATAAAAAGCAAGTTTTGTGGAAAAAAGCAAAAAAAACAGCAAAAAAAAGTTTACTTCATTGAAATCAGAACGATTCAAAACGTATTTATCAATGAGAATTATCTTTCTATCACACACCCCTCAAAAGAAGCATTTGCTACAAAATCCGAGCCCTAGTGATCACGTTTTTACTAAAACCAGACGACATTCGGAGCAATCCGTACAAATAGTTCATTCAATCGAGTAGACGAAAACAACAGTTTTCACATTTTATAACAACATGGTGTTTTTGAATATTTAAAAACATTGAAAATAACGTCATGGCTACTGATAGTAGGGGGTTGGTAATTTCTAGTTCGGAAGTTAATTTAACGCTTTATATTACTTTTATACTTGGCAAACGAAAAAGTAATCCGACTACAGATTTTTATTTTGTAATTAGCAACGCGAGTTACTCGCGTTACTTGTTAAAAGTAGCTTATCCAACACAGCATATCGTTAGTGTATAGGTACAATCGGTGCTTTCGGGAGAACGAGCAGACTATAGCGAGAAAAAACCAACGACGACGGACCAACGTGAAAACGCGATATTCAATTCCTCGATATTCAGACCACCGTGGACGTATTTCGCAGCTGTGAAACCGTCCGGTAAAATATGATTCATCAAAATGTGTTCACTTCTCCGCGTGCCGAACGTATCTTTCTTTATGAGTTCCGTTGCGAATTCCAATCAGGCCCTTCGACGAGATTATCGTCACTTCACACGCTGCCCCCGGTTACTTCCATATCCGTCTGATCGTCGACCAAGTCTAAATAGTATATTATAATATAGTTTCGCGCGCCCGAGCGTCATTGTCCGCCGGGCGATTTCCCCGTTCGGCTATTCGATGTTTGGCATACGTTTCCGTCACCGGTGTTGGCTAGTGGATTAGCGGTACCTAATCGATCCCCGTGCGAGTTGATATTCCCGAGTTAATTTGGACCGCGTACGATTCGATTCCCAGCAGGCCAACAGTTGATTCTCGAACTTTAGCCTATATTAACTAGACGCCGCGCGGCAAGGACAGTCTTGCGAAAGTTTTTCTCGTGTTGAATTTATAATAACTACTGCGACGGAGACCTATCCGAGATAAATCACACCCGAGACAAAATATTACCGACCGAAAGGAAATCGACGTAACTTTTAATAATTAATTCGCCGATTTCGATGTAGATGCTCAACGTAGATCGTACACTTCGAACACGCCAGGCGGTTTGAACGATAGAAGTCAGAACTTGACAAGAAAATAGAGCAATTAAAAGATTAGAACATACTTGATATTTTTCCTATTTAAAACGATATAGTGCAATATATAATTGATAAATAATCGTTGAGCGGAAATCGAAGATTTTTTTTTATTCTTTCATTTTTCTTACTATATAATATAGTTGGGTCGTCCCATCGAACGCGAGATCGACTCGGTCGGCGGTCAACGTTTATCGTCTCTGTGCTTTTGAAATCATATTCGTCTCAAACCAACGAACAAACAACCGGCGGCGGCGCATGGCGTTCGAATGGCGCGGACCGACGACGACGACGACGGCGGGAAAGAAGACAAATAATACGACCTCCTCGCGTCGTCGTCGGGCCATCGGGGTTTCTAAAACAAAAAGCTGTTGCATATTTTAAGAAACCATTATTACGCGGTTCGCGCACCCTCCTTTGGCGTATTGTTCGCCGCGACGACGATCGGCGCCCGGTAAAATATAGGGGTTCGCGCGAGTACGACGACGCCTGCACATCTCGCGGATCCCAGATGGCCGGACCGCCGAGCCGCGCTCCAACACGCATTATGTGCGCGGTAATCGGTCTCGTACATATTTCAACGCGTTGAATTATTTAAATAATTTATTATTCTTTGTCGCGCGTGTTCGTTATTCAACGCTGGCGAAAACAATGCGCGCGCGCGCGCCTAATTAGGTCGTCGTCGTCGTTCGAAACGACAGACGAACGCGATATCATAATAATATTATAATGTCGCGTACGATAGAATATAATTGTCTCGCGAACGATTCGTCCGGGTCGTGTTCGACAGCGTCGTCGTCGTCGTCGGTCGATGAAAATATTTATTTTTCGATTGCTGCGTCCCTGGAGCCCCTCGAATCGCGCACGTGCGTTGGTGCGGGTTTCGTCGGCAGGACACCGGAGAAAAAGGTGACGTTTTTCGGGGGCGGTAAAACGCTGTTTTTTAAGCGAGACGTTTCCAGAGCGTTACGGCGGCGTTGCCAAATCCATAAACGACTATTTTATCTAAATGTTACCGCTTTTTACGAGTTTGTGAACGCCGCGCCGCCGCGGCGGACGTCTTGATTCGATTGGTTTAATTGGCTATAATATACGAGTATAATATCGTACGAAATCGATCGCTTGTCATTTCGTGTATAATGAATTCTTTTCTCGTATTTTTACCGTGCCGTTTACGTGTTTTCAATTCCGTCGCGTACGACGCGAGACGTCGAAAAACCTATTCACGAATAGGTATATCTCGTTGTTCGAGTAAACGATTAAAAATGTAAAACATTTGATTTTGTTTGTTGCTAATAATTTCTTTCTTCTTCTTTTTTTTTTTTTTTTGTTTCAATCGTTTGAAGTTAAGACTAAATCGATTCGCACCGTTAAAATTAGGCAATTATTATCATTTGGCCAAAGCAAATAAAAAACAAAAACTATTTCATTTTTTCTAGTTTCTATCGTTCGGAATTTCCAAATTTCCGTGTTCGAACGAAAAATACTCTAGTAATGTACGAAAATATGTTCATTTCGTAAAATATTTTAGTGCCGCGATAGCCCACCACACTATGTTGCTGTACGTATCGTATTGATTTGTCGATGAAAAAAAAAAAAAAATTGCCGCGCACACGAAAACGTTTAAAAAAGGCAATAGGTTTTACGGTCGGCGAAACGAGTTCCCGGTAGCCGAGTATGTAAAACCATTAAAATTCACTCGATGAATTCATACCGAGTAATTGGTACATCGTGTTCAGTCGGCGCGGGGACGAGTGAGACGGGTCATCGCGTGTCCGTTTGTTTAACTCGTCGAAATATAAACGTAACAGATTTTCGACGAGTTCGGGAAAACGAAGGTTTTATTTTATGCTCTTCTAGAATAATTTTCAATTTTTTGTTTTGTATCTCTGATAATCGGTTATTATTTCTACCGGGATTTAAGGTGATATTATCGCGGGACTTTGGTGATTTCCACCTATCCCGCACGAATCGACAAGAAATAAACAATATTACAATTATTGTATCGTGTCGTTGTGATTTGTAATTTTTCCATACCACACTCGTGTGTTGAAACGAAAACAAAAAATCCGGGCGTTTTTAAGCCGAAATATATTTCTGCTGGCGGCCTCGCCCTAGAACTAATATATTATTCTTCTTCTTCGTCGGTTTTTAAAGGCCATCGAGGCCCATTACCGCAACACAAACTTGCTTCCATCTGTCTCTGTCCTGTGCTATTGTTTCTCCATCTCTTATTCCAATCTCTGCTAAATTCTTCTCCACCTTTGTTTCGGCCTGCCAAGTGGTCTTTTTCCCTGGCGTTTCCATTTTAAAACCTCTTTCACAAGACCATTCGACCTCCATACATGACCGGCCCATGCCATTCTCCTATTTTTTCTTTATATAATTATTGTTGTATTTCTATATTATTCCTTTTCTCATATTGTTGTGTCGTGTTATTTATTTTTGGCCCAAATATTCTTCTTAATATTCTTCTTTCGAGTATTGCTAATTTGTCTTCGTCTCCTTTAGTCGTCGGCCATGTTTCACACGCATATAAAAGCACTGGTCTGATAATATTACCTTGTTTATTGTAATTTTTGATTTGAGTGATACCTGTGTTTTGATTTTAGTAAACTCGTTACTCCGTAATAGCGTTTATTTGCTGCAGTTAGTCTTATTTTAATTTCGTCGTGATTATTATTATTGCTATTTATCGTAACACCCAGGTACTTAAAATTTTGCACTCTTTCAAATTTATAATTCTCAACTTATTCTAAATTTTCCTCGTGATTTTCTCGCCCTAGATATTACCATATATTTGGTTTTTCCTTCGTTTATTTGTAATCCAATGTCTTTGCTGTTTATTATTATTAGTTCTTTGGTTCCTGCTTTGACTTCTTGACTGTCTGATCCCTATATGATAATAATATCATCTGCGTACGCTAGTACCCCGCATTGTCTTCTGTTCTCTTCCAAGTTTACCCCAACCATATTTTTTTTTGAGTTTTTCTAACTACCATTATTATGTATTAACATTATATTAACAATATATTATTATTATTATTATGTAGTATTATATCGTCGCGAGTACGATAAAATATTGTTCTCGACATGTTTTGCGTGCTCTTAGAACGCGCGCGCCCGACGGCGAAAAGTCCAAAATAGCCGAGGTAAAATGGTTTTATTTTATACGCCGCCGCCGCCGCCGCTACTAATATAATTTATTTTATGTCGGAGAATAATACGTTTCGGATGTTGCCATAAGCACGTGCTTATCGGTAGTGTATTTTTATTTTTATTTTTTTCTCCTGCCCCCGCGCGGAAAGCGCTCTCGAAAACTATACACAAAAACGTTCGATAGAAATCTAGTTTAAAATAGAGTAGCCGTGCTCGCGCACTATAGTCGTCGATCGAAAGGAAAAACAAATTGTCTAACACGTGTGTGCACCGCCGCCGCCGCACACGTTGTACGGGCGAGCTGGCGTAAAATTTAATGCAATTTGTAGTGAGTGAAAAATATGTTTGGCGATATTGGACGGAGAAAAAAAAAACAACAACAACACGCTGCAGCGTATTCGAACACATATTATTATCGAATAATAATAATAATAATAATAATAACGATAATAAAAACTTTTCCAATTACGTATTATACATTTTATCAAGTGGAACGTGCGTCGGGGCGAGGGCACATAATAATATTATTATTGAAAAACATATTAATTTCGCACGTCCACTCGAATATTCATTATCATTCGCGAGTTTTAAAAAAAAGTATTTCTTTTCCTCCCACGTTTTGTCGTATCTCATTCGAGCGATATAAAACTACGATCGATCTATTTTCGTTCGAGGACCCGTTTTTCTTTTATTTTTCCGGTCGTTTTTAAAATGTTTCAGACTTTGATTGGCGTTTTTGTTTTTCGGTCTATTAAAATACAATTTTTTCGGCCAAATGATAAATCGATATTTTATTTTGCATCTATTTTTAGGAAAAAGTATTGATAATCGTAGCAACGACGACGACACGATCGAAATCGTCGAAAACTCGAATCATAACATAATATACGTATATTGTGTCAGATATACGGTTCGGTTGTTTCGATAGTCGTGAAGAAGATCTCCTTTCAGTCGACGTTGTGGCGAGCGCGCGTGTAGATTGTGTAGCGGACCGAGCCTGTTGAGTTGACGAGTGAACTATGGAAAGTTTTCGCGCCGACTCGAATAATTTCTCCCGAAAGACTCCCCCGGGGTCTTTGTAGATTTCCGTATCTTTTTCAACCGGAGAGAGCATCTGCTTTTATTCATTCTTAGTACTTTGTTTTGAAATATTTGAATTTTTTTTCGTTGATATTTTCCACGCGCGTCTATCCCGAACCGGGCACGAGCATATTGTGTGAATAACGGGCGTGAGATTTGTTCGTATACGAAAGGAGAACGTTATTTTTCTCGTGTGTCGTAGATTTTTAGAAAGGCGTCGTCGGAGTTCGGTCGATTTATTATGGGGTCGTCGCGTCAGCCTTTTGTCCGACGTTACGCCGCGCCGCCGCCGAGACGAGGTGTTTAACCAACGCGGTGGCCAATAGGTATGTTTCGTTTTGAAATTCTCATCTGATCGGCGGCGACTACACGCAGACTCGAGCGGTGCAATTAAAATGACAACCCGTCTTCATACGAGTTGTTATTATTTTATTGTTTGACGGTTCGACGAAATGTGTTCGTAATCGGGCGAACACGTGACTCTGGCGAGGACTACGATGACGATTAAAATTGAGAATCACGTTTCTAATTGGAAAGTAATTTCAATCGAAAGCGGTCGCCTTTAGAGAGACAGCGATGATGTAACGCGCGCGTTATATTTTACGAGTATATATTAATAACTCGTCGAGTATATTTCGATATAATTTTTTTTGAAGTGTGATTTTATCTTTAAAAATACAAAAATATTAAACGAAAAAATCCGATTGAATTTTCACGGTAATAGACTTTGTGCGTTTAATTTTTATTTCGTGTCTGTTAAATTTAGAAAACGGTTACGTAGACGTCGTCGGTCGTTGTTAAATCGCGAAAAACGAAAAAAATCTGCGAAACTTCCATCACAAATACAACATTATAGCTGTGCCTGATTCGAGAGGGTTTGAAATATTTCGTCGAGAGTATATTCGTTGTACAAAAGAGTTTTCGACAAGTTTTATGCGTGTGAACACGTGAATACTACTACGTATATTTCGTGCAAACCGCAGAGTTGGGATTTTCGGAGGCGGATCGGCACAAGTGTTGGAAATTCACTCGCAGCGGCACTTGCAGGGAGAGATCGAGTTACGGAACAAAATGTAAGTATTTAGAAATCGAACAAACGCCTCGATCTATTCTCGAAGCTCCCCCCCCCCCGCGCTCTATCTTCGTGCAACTCCAGAGATTCGTAGAAATTCATGTACTACCAACTCCTATAGGAATCGTCATAATATATTCTAATCTGATGAGAAAAAAACATTTTTCGAGTTACGCCCCCACGTTGTCGCGCGATCGTAGGATTTTAGAAATAATTTTCAAAAACTAATAGTGAAAACGACTCCTACTCTTTTCTCTCTACAGTGTCGACGTTGGCACGATAATCCGTGATTTCATTGCAATAACAACAATATAATCACAACGTGATATACGACGACGCTCACGCGTCGCGGGTTCAAAACGATCGGCGGCCGCGCAAATAATTAATGTCCGCGTTTATTATTTTTATTATTATTATTATTATTATTATTTTCTTTCACATCCTTCGCGACATAAATCATCGGTTTTCTTTCGACGACGGCCCGGTGGTATTTTATTTTGTTTTTTTTTTTTTTTTCATCGCCGTCGTTCTCCGCCCCGCCGCCGCCGGCCGCTAGAAACACTACCTTCCGCCGGGCACGGCCGCGCGGGGATGGCGTCGTCGAGCCATATATTATATTATTATAATTTCGCGGCGAACGACGAATCGTCTTCGCGCCCGGAGAACGTGAGAAAACGAGATAAAACATTTTAGCATTAATCTTTCGGACGAAAAGAAAAAACCAGACACGCGCGCGAGAAATCGTTCGAATAACAACAACAACAACAACAACAACGGTAGAACGTGCAATATAATACTCGCATTCTATACCGTTGTCGTAGTATATTATGTACGACGGCCAAATTCAATATTATAATATCGCTTATTATCGCCGTGACAAATTTCGAAAAATTCCGTCGTCGGTGTTGACGTGTCCAAGACTCGCGGTGCGATACGAACCGACCGGAACGAACGAATCTATCGATATTAGTTCTGTTTCCTGTAGGATGTACTCGTATCCTGTAGGTCACGTGTACAATATGGCTATGATATCGTGATTTTTATGTAGCCGAAAGATAAACCGACACAGGTTCGGTGAACCAGGAAAAGTTTTAGAAACCAGTTGATCGACTCTTTCGAGCCGTCGCGTCGTCGTCGCCCAATCGTGCGGCACCGAGTCGTCTCAAATGTCGTTCGGTAAAATTCGATTTTTGCACCGCAATCGATTCGTATGCGAAATCGCTGTGCTATTACGATCATCGTGTTACATCGCCGTTGTATCCCCCCCCGAAACAACGTTCTCGTCGTTTCATGGCACGCGTATTACATAATAATTATACGTATTATATTTCGATTTGATCGCTGGCGTCTGGCTGGGTCGTCTCGCGAAACGATGTGGTTTTACTGCTGTCGGTACACACTAACGGCGGCGGCGCGGCGGCCGTTTTTAATTAATTATCCGTCATCGTACATGACGTATTATGCGTGTAGTCGTCGGAGCCCGACTCGAAGTCTCGGTGTTGGCTACCCTTTTTGGTAGTTTATCAAAAAATCAAATCAAATCAATTTGTTTTAGTTATTGAAGTCGATAATTACCGACGATTTTACTTCTTTTACTTCAGCGGTCGCGCTAAACTTTTACAAACCGCGAGGTAGATTAGCAGCAAATAAATAACAACTATAATACGTATAATAATAAGTTATTTATTGCTCTATTTATTTATTTATTTATTATCTGTTTATTTATCTATGCGTGTCGTTGTTTGCGAGATTTTTACAAAATAATCAAATTAGTAATTTCGACAAAACGAGGTTTCGTCCTTTTCATTTCTCGACGGATACTATTCTTTTTACGATGAATTTTTTTCACGCGCCGACGGAAATATCAACCTTTTTTTTTTTTTTTCAAATCGCAACAGTTTCTTTATTTTATCTCTTGTAATAGCAGCGCTTATAATATTATTATGTTTGATTAAAATTTCGAATCGAATATAATAACAGACCGCCGCCGCCGCCGCCGCCGCGGTGGTAACAACGAGTATAGTAATAATAATAATAATCGAATTTCGAGACATAAAAACTGCGATAACAATCGTTTCGTTAATAAAAAAATATTACGTATTTTCCTTCGCGCATGACGGGACATCATTAGCGCGTAATGTTTCACAACGTTTTCCGTTGTACGTTTTAATCTAAACTCCCATTGTACAATAATATAATCGCGCCGCCCCGAACTGCAAACAGTTATAACGATAAATACTTAAAATAACATCTAAACGAGATTATCAAATCGTCGTGTGCATTATAAATGTTGCGCTTTTATTTGTTTGCGAGTTATTTATTTTGCACGGCTCTGAAGTCGCGTTCCTACCGCGCGCTTTGCCGATTTAAATCTCGCACGGCCGCCGCACGATCTCCAGTCGTATTCCACGAGCCCGTGCACAAATCTGCGCAAAAACGATTAAAGACCATCCCAATTTAAAGGTAGAAAAAACTAACTATTTAAATTCGACCGAATGACGAAATAATATTATGTCTAGTCGAATAACATAATCGGTCTCTTTTTCGTCTCCGTTCTCGATAGGATATTTTATTACGATTAAATAATATTATAATATTCGGGGGAAAATTCCCGTGTCGTCTTGTTCGCGCGTTACGATAGTGTTACGACCGTTACGTTTCGATTTGTTTATTTTTTCAACCAGATTATAGACCACGGAACAGGATCATTAATGGTTTTTTTTTTTTTTAAAGAGTCGTTCGTCGATAAAAATTCGCATTGTTTTCAACGTTGCGATTACGTTTCAAACCGAAATAATATCGTTAATTACTCGAAAATAAAACACCCGCGGCGGCGTAAAATCGGGAGAAAAACTTTCTACTTTCGAAAATGTGGTATCGCAGACCGCGCCCATCAGCCAATGGAGACCGACCTGCGCGCGCGATCCGGCCGTTTGTCGGAGCGAGTCTATAATCATACTCCGAGAAGCGGCTCAGTCTACGACCGACGTTCAAGCGAAGAACACTTACGTTCACGTCGTCGTCGGTTGTTTTTTTCCTTTTTAGAAAAGGAAATTGTTTTTTCTCGTCGACAGCAAACAACAACAATTATTATTCGAAAATTCTGTCAGATTTTAACCGCACACAAAACCAAAGTTTCGCAATCGAACCGACGCAAATCGCCGTGGTGAGTACGTTTTTTTTTTTTTTATAATATAGTAGACTCTGGGCGGTTCGAAAAACTCGATAAATCGAACCGAACGCTCGATCCTCGTATAGAAATTCTTTATATTTCGCAAAAAAACTTATGTATTTCGGTCCACTTCATTAATCAAAGCGCGACGATTTTTTTTCCCAAAACACTCGATAATTCGTGTTTTACAAGTACGGTCCGCGTGATTAGATTTTCGTCGGTACTTCAGACAGGTTAAGCTGGAAACGCACCGGCTGCAACATTATGTTGCAAAACGTCTCGCAACGTAGTTCAATGTTGCACGTTCCGCATTTTCTGTAGAATCAAATGATACTGGTGCACACTGCGTGCAACACTGACTTGAAACGTTGTGCAACGTATCGCGACACGAGGGCGCTGTTGCGCTGCCGAAGACCTCTTGCATCAGTATGTTTGCAACGCCAATAGAGCATAGTACACGTTTATATACTTAAATATGGATCTTCTCAGCTGGAATACTTCTCCTAAAATTTGTATTCAACTTCTTTATTCTGTCTTCCACTAGACTCAAAAGCTCATAAAAGGTTGTAATATTCATTCGGCAGTAGTTATAAAATTTTTCTGGATCGTTTTTTAATTCACGAATAAAACCAGAAATATTTCTCTTCTGGTTGATTGGGTGAACCCAAAATCTATTTTGTTTATCATTTTCCAATTCCAAAAACTCCAAAAATTGCCACAGCAAAATATTCACCTCTACTTCTTTATCCATGTTTGGAGTAGGGAAACAAACTAAACACTTGTAATAAACTTAATACTTAAACTTAGCACTTGTTACTACGACTGATAATCATGTACTGAAATAATCATGTTGTAGTAAAACAATTTCAAAACGTTGTTGCAGTCGGTGCGTTTCCTTTTTGTTTCGCAACATATATTTTGCAACATTATGTTGCATTGCGCAACATAATGTTGCAGCCGGTGCGTTTCCAGCTTTAGATTGTCGCGAACGATTCGCCTCGCGAGAGGAGAAGTCGGATTTTCGTTTTAATCGAATGCATAAAATACATAATAAAAATGAACAAACAGTCGACGTTATAACGTTGCTAAAATTGGACCGGAAACGCAACCGCGTTCCGTTTCGAGGACGCCCGCAGGTTTTTTGTGGCCGCCCACGTCGTCGTCGTTAATCGTCTCTGTTGCGCGCCACGTTGGTCGTCGGCGATATACGTAATATTATTGGCAACGTCCGTTCGATAATAATTCGATTTGTCGGACAGTTTTCACCGCAGATCGTTAACTGCCGCGACAACGCGAGTGTTATTATAGGCGCGCTACGATTTTTCTTTTTTTCAATTACCATCTATACGTATTTTGCCAGCCGCAAAAGGTTAATTTCGATCGGACACAATGCTGACTTTGGCTAAAAAATATATGGTCAAAGCGACAGCGATCGCATATTATAGTAGTGTAGTATTCGATATAATTATGTTTGAGGCATCAGAGCGTTAATTAATATTTTGCTGCAAAAAATTTCGATTTTACGTATTTCCATTGTTTAACGTTCGTACCAATATGTAATACATAATAATAATATCGAGCGCGTACTTAAATTCGTATGCAAAACTAATCGATCGAAACACGTGACGTGTTGAGGTCAAAATAAAAACAGAATCTCGTGAAAAGTTTTTTTAATAAAAAGACATTATCGAGTTCACTTAGCGCCGATCCGCTAAACTTATACTAAACTATACAGAAAATTATAAATGATTGACGATAATAATTATACTATATAAAGTCGATGAAATTGTGATCGATTTTTGTCTGCTCGCCTCTTTCCAATCGTTACCCATACCAGGACCGCGTTTGTGCGCAATGCACCGCGGTCTCGAGGCGATCGACCGGAAGGCTCGAACAGGACGTTAGTGGTTCGGCAGGATTTCGCGTCGTGTCCGGCGAACAACACGTCCGTATTGGTGCGTAGCGATTTTTAAAACTCGAAAGCGAGAGAATTCGAAAACCACGCGGCGCGCACTTGTGGGGGCGGCCGGTCGTAATAAAGAAATCGAAAAGCACACGACGCCACATCGTCGTCCGTCGTCATTGTCGATTGTCGTCACAATGTTAAATTAATTCACCCGCTGCATTGATAATACTATATAATGCGGACCACAGCGCTGGGGGCGACGGGGTCAAAAACGTTTACAAAGAACGACCTACGGCTGATTTGACGAAACGCACGACGCGTCCTATCGCGACGGTGACTTTTTTTTCAATTCAAGTGTACGTAACACGTATTATTATTATTATTATTGTTATTAACCGTCCCATTGTAAACTTTTTAACCGCCATTCACCGGCTCATTGCGGCGACTTATTGTGTCTCGGGAAACGTTGACGTTTTCGATTAACGTTTTCGAACGCGCGCGCGCTTTTATCTAAACACTCGGCGAAACGGATCCAGGGCCTGCTGACTGCTGCACTCGTATGCATTCATGACACATTCGTCGTCGACCGAAAACGGTTCGCGTTATTGTCGTCGATTGAGAAATCAAACTTTTTTTATTTTCAACCGTATTACCCGTTCGTAAATTACGCGAGACGAAAACGACCGCGAAACTATTTTAGATGAAATTAGAAACATTTTCTCGAGCCCACGAGCTCGGAGGACGTTCGAAACGGATCACGATAATAATTATTATACTCACTACTGTAAGGTTGTTTTCATAACATAACGCCATCGCCGCCGTTATCGTTACGCGAATTTCAAAATGAAACTATGTATTGATCGGCGCCAGTTTTTGTTTGAACTATCGTTTTCAGTTGTCGAAAACTACTTATAATTATTATCGTCAAAGCGCAAATTTAGATCAAAACTTTGGGCGCCCGATAAACTAGAATAATTATAATATTAATACTGATAATAATAATCACCTAAACGGTTTATTTTTTCAGTTGGTTTTCATTTTAATATAATATGATATTTTCTCGACGCAAATAATTCTTCAATAAAACGTGAAAATAATAATCGTTCTTCTCCTCCGTAGGTACTGTTGTTTTTTTCTTTCCGTAAATAAACTTTTTGTTTATTTCAACAAAACGATTTTCTCGTACCGCAAATTATATTATATTTGTTTGTTCGTTTTTTTTTTGTTTTTTTTTGTGTGTTTACCACTGTTCATACCGATTTCAGACGAGCACTAACTGAAATGTGTGATATAATGGTAATATATGTTTGGACAACCGCCGAATTTATTAAAACAAACCATAATTTTTAAAGTTTCGGATCTCCGAAAAGTCGTGTAACCACGAAATAATCGTACTTTTTATTTAAACGTTTGTTTTCACTATTTCGTACTGCAATTATAAATTAACATTTGACTGATCGTGCTTTTTAAAGTACTTACTTATTTCGAATCGGAATAAAAGCCAAACTTACGTCCTAAATATTGTTATTTTCAAGGCGTTTTCTCCACGCTGGAAATAAACAACGAGTTGTAAACTCGTGTCGAACTCATTTACAATCGGTCGTGGCTGAATACTCCCGCCACGAATACGGATAAAGATATAATTTTATTGACGTGTTCCGGTTCTTTCTCTCGACGGAATTATTATTTCGACGATGCGGCATCGGTATCGTATCGTTTATTTTTTTTTTCATTCGCTTTTTCGGAAACAAAAACAGGCCGGTCGTATCCAAAGCCGAGTCGCGTCGTCGGATTCGTCGTTATTTTGTTTCCTTGTATTTTTCGTTTAACGCGAATCTGCGACGAGAAGTAATAATTTGCAAACTATAATATAATATATATATATATATATAGTTGTTTGTCGTCGTATAATATACAATATTTATGAGTGGCTTCTCAGACGTGTAACGAGTTTGTGCATTTACTTCGAATGTATATGGTAAAGTTTGCACCGGTAACTCGGTAAGTACCCCCCCCCCATCTCTCTCTCTCTCTCTCTCTCTCTCTCTCTATCTTTCTCTCTCTCTTTTTCTCCCTCTCTATTATGTATGTACTATATATATATATATATATATATATATACGTATATTGTATATGCACAGGCAGGAACAAGACATGTGGGCGTATGTGTGTGTAATGTTGTTATTGAAATGTCTGTTACATTTTGATAAGCTTTCGGCTTACACCGGAGAGCTAAAAGTAATATTCTCAATTCCCATGTAAGAGGCACAGACACAAATTGCAATACTTGTGTTCGTATATTTTCCGTGAGCGCGATTTGTTTTTCGCCTAACAGTGTTCGTGATATTCGGTTAGTGGGGGAGTATATAAATAAAACGAACGCATATCGTATATTTACGTACAAAAGTATATACGATATACGTATAGGAATATAATTGAAAACGAGAATCTGTCTGTTCGGTAAAGGCTGAAAAACTATTGAACATAATATTTCGAGACGCTGATTTTTTTGATTTTTTTTCTCTCGGTTTCCCTTTTAAATATGGAGCGATCAACGAGTATAACAACGAGTCGTCGTCGTCGTCGCGGATCAACCTAACGAACGCCAAACCTACCGTTATCCTGAGATTATTCCATATGGATCGTCATCGAGGACCGCTCCGATTTAAATGGAAAAATTTTATCGATACGGATACGGTTTTACAGGACCTTTAGATTTGAAGTGAAAAATATCGTTCGCCCGGCACACCTGCAGGAAAACGGTAAGGAACCTAATATTTCAACTCGAATAGTTTATCGACTGTTTAATATCGTATTCGCTCCGTCTGACTTCGCGTGTACGTGTATTAATTAAGCTAAACTTTAAACTAATACTATAAATTGCACACTCGTATTTATTAATATCAGCACTAAATCCTACTCGGAATATCGAGTATAAAACACGCCGTGACTCTTTGCGTTCGAACGATGCGCGAATACTATATTATCAATATTAATTATCTCGGCAATACCTGCCCGAGCTGTCATACGACGCGCGCCGATTTCGTATATATTGACAGCATCACGTTAATCTACAATATTATTGGTAATAATAATCGTCTCCTCCGAATCTCCTGTGATTTTTGCTCAAGGCCGTAATAAATAAAGTAACAGAGCGAAACCGTTTACGAAAAAATGCAATATTCAATTATGTACAATATGAACGTAACGACGTTGTTAAAACGATCGTTTTTCTTTCTTTTTTTTTACCATATTACCTGATTGATTAACGCGTAATACATTTGACGACGAAAGGATATTATTCGTCGTTTTAATATTTGTGGTGCCGATTGCAGGTTCGATTCTTTTACGCATCACTGCGGTTGTACTAATATTTTCGACAGCGATAACGGCGAAAACGACGCGACGACGACGACGGTGGTTTACGACACTGATTTCTTTGTTTCTGTTCGCGAATTTCGCGTAGTACTCGTGGTACGTATATCCGGTTCGGCCACGTTACGTGTCTGCGCGTTTCATAAACCTATTTCGCGTCGTGCGAAAACGACGGCGAAAAAGCGCATCGTTTTCGCGACGACTCGATAAACTACGTCGTCGGGAGCATATTATGCGCCGAGGAAAAAAATTCACGCCCCAACTTTTTTTCGGATTCACCGATTAATGCGCTTTAACGTGAAACGCGTACGAGAATAATATTATTATTATGATTTGACGCGGTAAACATAAGTCTCGCGTAGTAATAAACAGCGTCGGTTAAGTTTTCAGATTTAAATCCGAGTGAAATGTAATTGGCTTAATATCGCGTAACACGTGATGACGTAATGAATATCGCGCGGCGATGATGATAATATGTAATAAGCCGCGCTCGCAGACGGACTGTTTTAACCGACTTTACGATGCAAATATCATTGTGATACCCGACACGCGGCCTTGCCCCGGAGTCGTGTGTGTACGTACGTGCGAGTAATTCGGGTCGCGTACGCGCTTCTCCGAGCTATAAAACGCGTGTTTACCCCTCCGAATTCAATTATTCACCATAAAAACGGACACACTTTCGACGCGACCGTTTGTTCTCGACGGTTTTTATTTTTTATTTCGCTCCTCGCGACGTCGTTTAATATCAAATTATCTCGAAGGCCGCGTTCTCTCTATACATCATGACGCATGGGCACTGCGCCGCGTTAAACGGCTTTTGCGTTACAGGTATTTGCCGTGGTGGAAAAAAAGAAAAAAGTAATTCACAAAGTGGCGCGCGCGCGTTCCCCTCGGAGATGATTCGATAGAGTACGTCGTTAAATTTACGATTTTTTTCGCGTTTCGCCCACTATAAAATGTCAACTATCTTCGATCTATAAACGGCGGCGGCGCATAATACCGACCTTTACAATACAACATATCGCTTCTCGCACGGCCGTAATAATTATTGCCGATCATAGAACGTAGGTAATAAAACGAACGACACGTTTTTATCATATTTCGCATGCGATTCCCGGGCGGAGAAGCGTTCATCATCGGCGCGGCGACGAGCAAAGCAGACGGACGTGTGAGAGTTTGAGCGTCGTTGTCGTCGTCGTCGAGACGCGATCGTAGTTTATCGTCGAAAGTTCTACGAACGGATTATTCTTCTCGGCGTAATCGAATACAGTAGCGCGATCGTCGTTTTACATTTTTTTTTTTATGACGTACGCCTATATTATGTAACGCTTTACGGCGTATAAATCGTTCGGTTTATGTAAAGACGTGAAATACGTATAGTAGACCTCCCTGTGGCAATAGCAGTCGATTCGATTTCGACTGTCGAGAGACGCCGCCAGACGGGTTTACCAAGTTTTTTGTTTTATGTAGAAAAACGTAAGTCGAGTCCTAAAATCCACGGGTAGTTTTTATTGTTTTCGCCCCCATCTCGAAGAAAGAACAGCGTGTCTCGACTACAAAACACACCGTAGGTAATAATATTCAAATCGAAAAAATTAATAATAATTACTTTATTTATTTTATTTTAAATCGACGACGAGCGAATAAATTACACGTAATATATTATTATATTGTTTCGTCGTATATTTACGACCAAACTTTTTCACGATTTATATATGATTCGAGGGAAGAAATTATATAACCCGACGCGCGACGACGGATTCGTAAAAAAAATAAAAATAAGCAAATTATAGATAACTCGTGGACTACTAACTCGTGGAATTTTCAAACGATTATCAACCGTCGTCGTCGTCGTCGCGATTTAAATATGGCGAATTAAATAGATTGACGTTTACTATTTTGGTCGTACAGGAGACACGCGCGCTCCACGTCGATCGATCGAGCGCAAAAACACGTATAAAAGTTTTCCGGTATTTCGATTGCGAAACGAGAAAAAACACACTCGCCACGGCGCGGCGCGGCGCCGTCTTGCGAAAGTCCGGAAACGATTGTTTTATGTTTTTTTTTACACACGTCCGCTGACATTTTCGGGATGCCGAAATCGGCGACAACAATAATAATAATAATTAAAAATCAATAAACCGAGCGAAATGACCGGCGGCGGCGGATGATAATGATCGGCTGTGACACCGCGCGTGTTTGCCGCCGAGTAAAACTATTGTTTTACCGTAATTGATAAAACGTTACGAAGCGCACTCGATCGGACACGTGACAGTAACGCGCGTTAAAATAATAATCGCTGCGGTCGGGAAACAAAAAGAAAGAAAGAAAGACACTCTTTTCTCCGAAACGGCTGATCGTAGAAGGCCCTCGAATGAAATTCGCGTATACCCGGACAACTTGGCCGTTTTTATTTTGTCTTTCACAAAACTGCGTGCTCGATATTTCTTTACGCAAACATCAAATCTTCGGATAATACTCAACGACGACGTCTGACGATTGAACGTGACGAACAAAAAAGCTCACCGTCACTGCATTTTAGTCTCGACGATTGAAAATATTTAATTAGTATAGGCGTGTTTTCCTCTCGTAGATTCGCTTTCGATCAAATAAAAAGACCTAATAAGAACGCGCGTTCTTTGAAACGATTACGAATTTTAACGTAAACTGTTATTAAATTTACTCGTCCGAGTAAATAATAATAAGCGCTGTTATTATCGTCGTGTGTCGGTGCTCCGCGATACACGCGATCGCCAACGTTTTACCTTTTCTACAACCCCATCGCGAACAAAAAGAAATAATATTTCATAGCTTAATGACAAACGATTCCAAACGTTGTCTATCTATTGTAATTTTATGAAGATAATACTCGTAAATACCGTAAATCGTTACGCGGCGGCGAATTCGAGTAGTGTTTTTCCGACGACCCGTCGTCGAATTCAGTCGTTTCCCGGACAGCGTGTGTCAAGGATCAAAACAGGATCAAAATAGCATAGCGTTTGTTCGAACGGAAAACTTTAAAACGATATTATATTATAACTATTGAACGCGTAAAAGAATATTATAATGAGTAATAATTTGAAAACACGTTTAACTGATTTTATCCGTAGACGAAGTTGATCTGTTGATGATAATTGTTTCTTTTTACAGGAACGCCACCGACGACGGACGTCGTCGTCTTCACAGCTACACGCGAGCGATTACAAATATACAAAAGATAAAAATGCTCGCAATCGTTAGATCGAAAAAGGAAAAAAAACGCTCAGCCGATATCTACCATACCGGTTTCGGGGGTCTCGACGAGACCGTGAGCTTCGCCGAGTATATTATGAAAAACGGACGTGGATTATCATCAACGTTTATTGATTCATTTGTTTTCGATAATCGGGCGAGCGCACCTCGGACGGCGAAATCGTTACGTTCGATTTTTTTACGCGCATCGGTTTCGCCGTCGTGACTCAATGCTCAGGGCGGGCGGCGCGGCGTCGTCGCGGTTTCTCGAAGAACTCGCGGCACAATTATTGTTATTATCGCGCCGCCCGTTTAATAATAACAATCGATCGTGATGCGGCACTTTGGCCGCCAAAGTTTATTGTACATCCGAAAGGATTTGTCATTGTTTTCCGCCTCCATCGCCGCCCGAAACGTATAGTGAAAATCTACGCGAAAGTCCACGCGAACGCGCGACGAGAAACGAATGAATCGAAACGTCTCCGGGTCTGAGAATGGCTTTCAGTGGCGCCGATGTTCGTATACGCTCTTCGTTTCACGGCGGGGACGACGAGAGAAAATCCTGCGAGGCGTTGACGTCGCGCCGAGTGAAAAACATTTCTAATCGTTTCGAAACGGACGGAAGGAAATCACCTCCTCGCCGCGTACGACCTCTGTCGATTGGTCGACGAGAGGATCGACTCGGTCGAAAGTTTCGACTCGAAACTCACTTGTTTTGGCGGGCCATTGAACTCGGCGGATGGTTCTGAACGTTTTGAAGCCAATCGCTTTGGAAAAAACGAATCCGAGCGAAACAGGCTGATCCGTTCAGCTTTTGTTTTCAAATCGTCGCATAGAAATAATTCTTCGAAATATCCTATTCCGTTGAATTTCAATTTCCAACAACGCTTATCAATACGCTCTATTCGCTTCGTTCACGAGCTACGGAACACGATATACGCGGCGTAGTCAGAGTAGTCGAAGCCTCGTATATCGTAATATAGCCTCGTAATATCATTAAAATTAGTTCTCGGTACTCTTTTAAAAAAATCAAACGAAATAATTTCCGCGAATATTGTAATCGACGACATTGTTTTCCAAGTCGTCGTTTCGTACGACGAAGCCATGTTTTCTTTTGTTTTTTCCTTTTTGTTTATCGGACTGTTTGTACAACGAAAAAATCAAATATTATTACGAGTCGAAAATACTGTTTTCACTGTCTGCAGCGCACGTCAAAGTTTTTCTCGGATCCGGGATACATTTCCAAAACCGGTAACCGCGTTCAGAACTAGAAACACAATAATGTATTCTCCCTTTATTTTTCTACTCTGATGAACGTGGCGTTTTGTCGATTTCGACTGTCGGTAATCGCGGGTAATAGTATGATATTTTTTCGGTCATTCTTTTGTCGTCGAAATAACAAAAACAAAAAAACATTCGCGTCCGTTTCGGGACGGGCACGCGATAAATTCAAAACTACGATCGTTTTTTCGTTTTAAATTTTTATTCACACACCTAATTATATGTATTTTACCGCGTTAAATCATCGATAGTTTTGAAATATATTCCGCGACGACGTACGCGCGTGTTACATTTTTTTTTCATCAAAACCGTTTAATTCTTCGAAATGAAAACGCCGTTTCTGTTTGTTATCCGTGCACGAACATGTTAATATGCGTTTTATTTACTACTCTTTTTTCTTTTTTTTTCCAGTCTCAAGAAGAATATAAATAAATCGAGAATTCAGACATCCGATTACAGATCGTTTAGTCGTCGCCTGTCTCGTTATTAAGGTCGTATAACTCGCGTAGAGTATAATAATTATATTATTATTATAATATGATGTTTATCCCGAATTTCATAACAGACACGACGGAAATATTTTTATTTTTTTTCACACCGCTCGTGGGACGACGGCGTACAATGTTGTTATACCGCCGAACGCGGTCTGTAAACGTACGCAATTATCGTGTTGTTGGACTTTGAAATATTTCTGTTTGACACGGAAAACGATTATAGAATTTTATGAATAACACGTTAGCACGGCCGTTATTTTATTACCAGCGGTGAGGTATGCCGGGTGTGAAAACACTCGAACGATTTTCAATTTGAAATATTGAATTTCGTCTGGCGCGTATTAAATCAAGGATTTGAACAAAAAATATATAATATAATATACGCTTCGAACGCGGAGAAAAATGTGTCGATCGTTTTACATCGTCGCGACGACGACGACGACGACGAATGCTTTCGTTTGGGCGGGCGGGTATTGAGAACGGAACGAGAAAAAGAGTAAAGACTCGAAGAAGAGACTAAAAAAATTAACTTTAGAAGAAGAAGGCCGAGAGAATATATTATTATTATAATAATTATAATAATAGAAAACGAGGATTTCGAGAGTGGATCGGAGGACAAAGTGAAAAATAAAAATAACACTTTTATTAGCGGTCGCGAGTCGGACGGAATAAACAGGACGACAGGCGAGATGGACATACGTATTGTTATTGGTATGTTGTAAGCGCGAGCCGCGGAATTCGCGTCGGACGGCGAGCCAATAGGAGATTAAAATAGAAAGGAACTATAAATGCGTATATGCTTGACCTACATGACGGTCAGATGATCCGCGTCGGATTGTCGTCGTGGCGGATGTCGATTTTGAAAAAATCGGAATCGCCGGGTAGCCACCTACGGGGACGTTTGCGAAACGACATACTCTCGTACGAGGTCACGGTCGTACGACGGAGACGTTTCCCGGCGAAGCTCGCGATTGTCGGAAAAAAGAAATTCCCCCGGATCAAACCGTAAAAAAATTACTTCGCAGAAGCCGTCGTCGTATATAATAATTTGAATAACGCGATAGAGTCAAAAGTATATTCGAACCGGCACGACGTAAATGTTTAACATTACTTTTTGAACGCGGAGCAGAAAAAAAAACGAAAAAGAAAGCATTAACGAAGGTAAACCCTTATCACTAAACTGTGTGCACGAATATCGTTTACGTATAACGTACATGTATAATACGCGCGCGCGTAAGGATATGTATTTTTAATATATATATGAGTAAAAAAAAAAAAAAATATGCAAATATTATAGTTTAAAAGGATACGGCATGAATATTTTCGCGTGTTCTTGTTTCTGTCGTTTTCTTTGTATCCGATGTAAATTGATAATACGTATATTATGATAATATAGTTTTAAGTCTTTTGTATTCGATCCCCGGTTCGCCGGTTAGACATGACGTAAACATACGACGCGTCGTATATATCGCGACGATACGAATGGCCTTCTTTATAATGCGATATCGATTGTCTCTGGTGTTTTATTTGATCGCGAGTGTCCGCGTAAAACGGCAAACTACGCGCGCGTCGTCGACGATAATATACGAGTGTATTTCTCGGATGTGCGACGTCATGTCGGCCGGCCGGATACGTTTTTTCGCAGCGAAACTCGCTTTGATCGCAAACGAAATCGCCGACTCTGTACGTCTCAAACGACTTCCGAACGGTCGAAACGTTTTCGCGGTCACGATTTCGCAGTCCGCCTTCAGTGCCGCAATTATGAATTCTGAGGCCCGTGTGCAAGGATTTATTTAGAGGCCCCAAATTAATAATATATATTTTATTACTTGATCTTTGTATTACTACAGAAATTTTTTAGTACTTAAATATTTGACGGATTCGCGGAACCGATCAGAAGAATAAACTATGTAAATTTATAAAATTTGAGCTTCTAAATACGTCCTCCTCTATAAATTAGTATAACGAATAATCAAAAAAATAATGAACAACTTAATTCAGTGATCCGAGTCTAGTATCCATAGAATAATTATTTGAAATATTTCGCAATAACAGAGAGGGGCCCCTGCGATAATGACTATTATTCTACAAATTATGTCATACTTTATAATATCATTTTCGCAATTGTATTCCTATAATAATTTGTACGTTTCACTATAAAACCGAATTATTTACAGATCCAATGAAGCTTGCATGATATTAATTATTATTATCTACTTATGCTAATAATAAATTCATTGAAAACAATTACAAAAAAATCAAAAAAAACTTTCGAGGTACGAGCCACGAGGAATTAAAGAATACCAAAAGATAGGCTAAATTCATTTTGAAACGGACAATCTGAGTCCGCCGCATTGTTTTCGGCCACACGATTTCCCCGTGCTCTCTCGACGCAGACGGCAAAATATACGCGCGCGTTCGTACGGGAAACGCGTACCGTCGTCGTTTTTTACAAGGCGTTTTTTTTTTTTTCTATATCTTTTTTTCGTCGCAAAACGATTCGAAAATCGTATTTCCATGTTATTATTTTGATCTGGTCGGCGGCGCGGCGGCGGATTTCAACGCTCCGGTTGTTTTTTTTTTTCACGGTACGTCACGAATAGTTTTTTAACGAGTCGGATAGAAAACAAAAAAAAAAACGTGTTTATTTTTCCACCGTATTTTGTATTCATTATCGTTTCATTATATTCCGCGGTGTTACTATAATCTCTTTATTTTTATGATAATAAAAACGCTTTCGCGACTGACTGATGGGCGGGGGATCAGAGAGTGTATCGTTATTGTTTTCCCCCTGAAAAGAAAAAAAAAAAAAAAAAACAACTCCATTTTCTATAGTTAGGTATACTACGGGTATGCTCGTATATACGTATAATATTCTCCGCGTTCTATTGTTATTAGATTTTTCGTTTTTAATTAGTTAATTTAACAAACGTAAATTTCGGTCGGACGACGAGAATTTATTCAGAATTAATTGATTTTCCACCGGGATAACGCGCGGCGTTTTGATTTTACGATTTTCTCCGTGGGCGAGAGTGGGAGCTGGGGATCGGGGGGGGGGGACGTTATTAAATTTAAAAAAACCGAGTGCTAGGAGGACCTGAAATAATAGTTTTTTTTTTTTTTTTTATAATAAGGAGTAGTAAATATAGTAATAATAAACTGTTATTAATTTAAAAACTTTAAAGCCGTAGGCATATTTTCGTTTTAGGACGGAAAAATGTTTAATTAGTTTAATAATCTGACAAGAGGATGATTTTTTTTTTTTTTTCCCCATCGGCTTTCAATAATTATTAAATTATTACGGCTCGATTTGACGGTTAATCTAATTGAATTTTTCGTCGACGAGTGCAGACGAGTATAGACGCCGAGTAATTTTTCCGATTATTTTCAACGGCGAATCCGTCTCGCGTCGTCGTCGGCGGCGCGGCGGTCCGCTCGCGCCGGCCGCGAGACCGAAAACGATTAATATTTTAACGTAATTAATCATAACACACGTCGTAATTATTATTCCGCGGTTAACACTGCCGTCATTGTTGTGCCTCATATTATGATACCTGCGATATAATATTTTACGAGATGAGTTTCACGTGCGAATCGTCCGCCGGTCTTTTTTCATCCTATCGCCAGAGTCGAGAGTTCGGCGGCGGGCCGAGACGAAATAATAATTACCACCGTTTCGGCTTGAACACGCGCGCGTTTTGTATTCGTAACGAACGGACACTTTATCGTATACGCTTTTTATATACGCAATGCCGCCTCGTAGTCATCATACTCGGGACGATCTCAAGATTTTTATTGATTTTTTAATCGATCCTTGTCAAGTGTACAACCACGCAGTAATGTATTTACGTATACACGCTAGTGGTGGGAAAAATCCGGATTTGCTGAAGTTCGAAAATCCGGATTCTCGAACTTTGAAATCCGAAATCCGTATTTCGGATTTTGAACATAGAATTACTATTCTTTTATGTTTTAATTATATTAGAGCCTTGATAAATACTCATTTTTTGTAATAAATTAATATACATATTTAATATATTTATTGAAAAACTTTTAAATCAAAAAATACAACAACAACAACAACAATAATCAATATTATCGCAATAACATGTAGATTAGACGACCTAAACTTAATTTATATATGAAATGAGTAGAGATGTTAAAATTCAGAAATTTCTAAAATATATGTTTTTTAAAAATTTAATTTTAATTTAACTTTATGACTTAAATTTTTTGTAAATTAGCTTTAAAAAATTTAATATTATTCTTTAAATTTAGACAAATATTTTATTCCCTAATTTGATCTAATTTTTAAACGGTATCAGTAAATTTAATTTAAATAATTAATAAATAATAATCAATATATTATACTTTTTTAAATAGACATAGACTCGATTCTTTATTATTAGTCTTATTTAGTCAAAACAATTTATTTTATTTTATACTTAAATAATAAAAATATTATTCAAAAGTTCAAAACAAGAAAACAAATATATGGGAAATTTAACAAAATTTTTTTTAGTAATTTTAGTAAGGTGAATACACTCCCCCGGATCTTCTTAATATACGAGTATATACCTGGGACGATGGGGGGCCCGTTGAAAATTTCGCTCCCGGGCCCAAATTTTGAAGTTACGCCACTGAGAATACAGAAACTTTCAATGATAAACCCAAATCCGAAATCCGGATTTATTAGATTTTCGAAGAATCCGGATTTCATTCCCATCACTAAATTACACGCACGAGGTTACACGTCGTCGCGGATATCGCTTCTCGTGACGTTTTCGGTTTTTATTATTCCGTCGCTAATGGGGGGGGGGGGGCCCAGTGTGCGCGCAGAGCTACAGCAAGGAAACGGCGCAAAGGACTTTGCCGTTTTGATTATTGTGCCGTGGTGGTCGTATATACGTACACGCACGCGAGCGCGAGCGAGATTTTAACGCATTAGATAAATATCGCGCGGCGGCGGCGTAAAATTCGCTATTTGTTTTCCGTGTTAATTTTGATTCGAGCTTTTCCCCTATCCCTCCCCCCAGACGATAAAAATGAATTATAACCCCCGAAACGTGTAATTTAACAAAGCAATGTTTATCGTCGTTTAGCGGCGTTGTAAAATAAATCGCCGGCTCTATTAAAAACGTAAACATTATTTTTATTTTTTTCGTTTTTTTTTTTCCACGTTTTATTATTATTATTATTGTTGTGTACGTCGCGTTTCGTTTACGTGTGAAATCGTTCCAAGGCAGCGCGCGCGCGTGACGGGAGAGGGGACGGGCAACATTCGTCGACTACCATTGCACCCGCCGCCGCCGCGTGTGCCGCGTGCTGCGGGTGGAGATTTTCTGGGACTCGCGCGCGCTCGCCTCACGTGTCGCTCAGAACTTTTGCACTATCGATTGTAGAACTCGCGCGACCGCGGCGGACTCGTCTGCGTGACCTGTCGCATACAGAGTCGTCGGACGGTGTCAAGTCGCGATCGCATCGCAGACGACGACGGGAGATCGAAACGAATCGAAAAGCGCCTGCGAACGCGAGAAAAACGAATTATTAGTACCTATACGAGTACGCCGCGCCGCGAAATTGTTAATTTTTCGGTTTTTTTTTTTTTTCGCGCGGGGGACATTATCCATTTATTATTGTTTTGTAAATAATTTTTTATTATTATATTATTACAATAAGGTACTCCTAGCTTTCGCTATCTATACCTAGAGATGATATTATATTTTGGCGTATTAAGTGCGATAAATAAATTACAATTTTTCGTTAGATGATAACAGAAGTTAGAGACTCAAGTCAGATAGTGTTGAGGAATTAGGTCATGCGGGCGACGTCGTTTGAGACGGCGCTGTGGAGGTGGTCTGATGTTGATGCGGTAGTGCATTGAGCCTGTTGACTTTTGGATGGATTTGAAGAAGCTCACAGCCGTGAGCTTGATGTGCTCTTGAATAGTTGGAATTTCGAGGTCTCTGTGTATGTTTGAGTTCCTTTACGAACCAAGGAGCGTTTGTTATGTAAATAATAAATCGTACCGTATCGCGCGAGTTTTATAGGCCGTAATTATTTTATATCGCACACTGTTTTCAGATTTATTGAATCGAAAACGCCGAGGATTTCGAGAACGCCGCGCGGAGTGAGTGGCTTCTCTGCGCGCGGCGCGGCGGCGGCGTCGCAAATCTGACGCCAACGAATTTCGGCAAAACCAGATAAGAGTAATTTGCGACTCGGCATATACGTATATTATATACATTTTCGAACGATATTATTGGCTACTCATCCATGTAAACATTTCGACAGCAGCGAATAGCATTATATAGAGTATACTTTATGTCTAGCATAATTTCACCGCATTTCGGTTCTTTTTTTTTTTGTAAACTTTTTCTCTCTCCTCTAATAATCGATATCAGACACAATAGGTATATTTTCTATAATGTTTCAATGAAAATAAGCGAACAAATGGGCCGTAAAACGAAAGGACGACGACGACGACGAAAAGAAAGGAACGCCGCGCCGTTTACATCATAACCGTCACGACCTCGAGCCGGCGCGCATAGCACGACGAGTACGTAAGCTTTATTACGATCTATAGACGTGATGAAATCTAACGACCGCGCTTCGAGTCCGATTATATCCGGCGAACGTTTGGACGTGTGACGTGCGAGTATATCATATCCGTCGGGTTCACGTAGATCGGGGCTGCATTAAGGGTTATCGTCGACATTTCGTCTCAAAAACCGAAAGCGAAATTTTAATATGACTTGGAAAAAAATCTCCAACTCTAAAATTTAAAAAGTAAATTAAGTCAATGAAAAAAAATCTCGTTCAAAATGTACTTGTAAAAAAAAAGTCTCGACAGTTTGAAACAACATAAAAATAGGTTTTTTTGCTCTCCTGAAAATTTTGACACACGTCGCTTAGCCCCTCCTTTTGTCATCGATTTCGTGCGACGACGCTCGCGGAGAAACTATCATCTTACGCGATACATATTATTTAGTCGTGGTGATATTGTCAAGATATTATTATTCTGCACTAGTTTTGTGTTTGTTCGCCACGAGAACGCGCGACTCAAATCGAATCGAAAACTTTCCGTCGTAAATCGCGGCGAATCCGCGCGATACCCATACGATATTGTCGGAACCGATTTCGTTAGCCAAATCTCTTTCGACGTTTGTCGTTTGTCGGAGCCGGTTGTCGGCCAACTCTCCGGTCTTTCCTATCGAGGAAAAACCACGTTCACGCGTTATTGAACTCGCGGAGATAATGATTGAAATACGTTCTCGCTGAACTACACGTCGCATACTCCTCGTTGACGATAACGAACTATATAATATTTCATAGTAGTCTGCAATGACGACTTCCCCCCGAGTACGCGACCTACTCGTACTATATAATATAATATTATAATATTATACGGTTCGTTTTAAAGTGCCTTTTTTTTCTTTCTCCTCTTCTGTTTTACATTCGAGCCCGTCAATTATACTCGTGAAAACGGAACGACGGGAATGAATATTTTTCTCGACTTCCGTTTCCGGTCGGGGCTCGCATTAATAAAAAAAGCGTCTCCCCCCCCACCCCGCACCTAGCAATTCGATTCGCGCGCGCGCTTGTGATTAGAATACTCGTCGCCGTCGTGTATATAAAAACGATCTGAAATCACAAACACTTTGGACCTGAACGAACGTTCGTCGGTGAAACGTTTCGGGGGCGCTATAGAAATCCGGCGTACGTACGTAACGGTTGCGCCATCGTCGACGGTCTTTTATTTGATTTTTGTCGTGCGCGGTAGGTGTAATTCGCGCGGACCCGAGGACGATAACCGTTAATGATAACGGCTAATGAATACTGGCCGTCAACCCCGTTTTCCGCGACCGATTAAACTCCATCGACCGTATACTACACGTAACGTTCGCGATCGTAATAATTAGGGCCCGGATTTCAATGCAAAGTGCATATTTTTTTGGTTGATCATACACAATGCTTTCTAAGTACATAATTCGTTTCATGTGACGAGTGTTTGAAAGCTACAAATTTTATTTTGCATTTTTTTGCATATTTCGACGTTTTTTCATTTTTAGAGCATTTTTAGCATTTTTAGGGTCATTTTGTTGGTTTTTAATGCATGTTTGTTCAATATAGATAATATAAAACTTGGACAATTCAAAAAATTATCTTAAGATAAATATTATTTTCTTGATATTTAAGAAAATTATTATTTAGTTTTTATCTCGTCTTAATTTATTATTGACTGTAGATCGTCACCCGTATTCGGTCAAATAACAAATAATCAGTATATCAGTATATCAGTAATAAAAAATAAATGGTATTTTTAAGGTCGTTTTTGTGGTAAATTGTATTTTTTAAAGGCATTTTTGGCTATTTTTTAGAGCATATCTGTATGGTTTTAAGTGCATTTAAATCCGGGCCCTAGTAATAATATATCCGAACGCCTGTATATCATCACCTCGTTTCACGGTCCGGGGGGGATGGGGAGGGGAGGAATACCGATTTCGAGACGCGAGCAGACATCGCGCGGCGTCGTTGGCTCGTTGAAAACTTTCTCGTACCGGAACGATATAAAAACACTCTTGGCTAACCGGACGAACCAAGTGGAAAACAATACGTTACGATCGCGTGGCGCCTACGGTTTTCGGAAATATTGAAGTTTTCATTTTCGGGCCGCGGTCTCGTTCGATCGGTTTTCCTCATTTTCGCGACGACGCGCGTTCGTAATACTGCACGAGTGTGCGGGCGTAGTTATGCCGCCGTAACGTTGTGTATAAATACGCGCAGCGCGTCTCACCGCGCTCGTTTCGCATAACCATTTAATCGCGCCGGCCCTGAGTGCAGTAATTTTCGTCGGTTTATATTATATTATATAATATTATTATACCGTGCGAGTCGCGTTATTTTCCGACGCGGTTCGCGTATACACACACGTCGCCATTATATACGAGGTCGGTCGGAGTGAGAGAGAGATATGGAAGCTGGCGGTTGCGGTAACGTCTTCTCATTCTTAAGGCTTGTTTACATTAGAGTGGAAAATATATCATAATGCATATAGGTGTGTGTGTGTGTTATGCGTTATAACACATACGAGTATATATACTCGTGTACATGTAGCGGGACCGATAAAATTGTATCCGTACATTTCAATGAACACGTGCATATTATACACCGGAGCGAATACTCGTATTATTGTGTGTACGACTCACACGCACACGCGACCGCGCTCTCCGCACCGTAGTCGTGCGCGTCTTTTCGGGGCGAGATTATATCGCGAAATCGATACCGTGCGGTGCTCAAAAGTTTCGCCACCCACGCACGCACATTTTCCCGCTCTCTCTCTCTCTATCTCTACGGCGCGAACGAGATTTCGCGGCCCTCTCCTCAGATACTAATTTCAGATAAAAATAATTTCTCCTATATAGCGTGTACGCGCGCGCAAGCGCGTAAATATTATTGCCTACTATTATATTATTATTGCCATCACTATTATTATTATAATTATTATTATTATAATTATAATCGTCTGCGGCTAAAGATACACGGGCGTACGCGTCGACGATGATATTATTATTATAATAATAAAATAACGGTCGTGAGCCCGGCACGGCGGCGGCGGTATCGGAACGGAATGATAACGACGACGACGACGGTGGAAATAATTAGAGCGACGACGGGACGAAAACCGGACGGCGACGGAAGCGGACCGAGACACGGTATATAGACGGGAAGATCCCACCGTCGCGCCCGGCAGATCTATCTATCAAAAACGATCGACAGAGCTACGACTTTGAGTTCAGACCGTAAGAAAAATACGTGTGTGCAACCCTTATACTGCACCGTAATACGGTGTTAAATATAATAACAACACGTCCAATCTACCGTGGACGACTCCGAATTCCCGTAAAACTATGCTTTTCAATGACCAGGGTCAAGCATTGAACGTTGCGGGTTTACGCCTTTCCCACGGTCGACTGTACGTCGTGGTTGTCTCTGTCACGTGGTGTCAAACGAAATCAGCTTAATAGCTCACTTAACGCGGTGTACCCGGAAATATTGAAATATTATAAATTCAAAAACGCAGCTGCTAGTTAAGGATAAAGAAGGACGCCGAGACGACGTGGAGCGGGTTCGCGGCCGATCGTGGTAGGCGCGCGTCGATATCTCGCGCAGGACATTAGCCTCCGCGAGCGCGCGCGATTTGGGTTAAAAAACCTCGTCGTCTCAAGCGCGTATCGTTTCTGCCATTGTTCTCGTACTGGGCGTAAATCGTCAATTTTGAGAATTCGGAAGAGTTCATAGATTTGGTTTTCAATCGAGCAGACGGTCGAGTAAATCTGGTTTAACTCGAATTGAAATTCAAATTTTAACATTCAATTGTAAAACTGTAGAATATTTTGATTTTTATTGCACCGATAGTAATGGACTAAAACGGAGATATTTGTTTATCGTGTCACGCCCAATAGATATAATATTACTCGGTTACTTAATGAAAAAAATGTTTTTTTTTTTTTTTTTGATTACACTAATATTATTACAGATACGTAGATTAAATGCGCTGATAAAAAAAAAGAGTAATTTCGAACGATCGTTGTTACTTTCGATTTATTTCGATGTAATAATATGCCAGCGTGCGGTTTGTTCTCGAATATTATTATTATTTGTTGTTTGTGAAATGAAAAAAAGCAATACATTTTCGCCGATTCAAACGTGATAATAAAATTGAAATTTAACGACTACCGCGGTGGTGGTCTTGAAATCGTTTTCCCGACGAATCGATTTCGGCGCTCCTGTGTAGTAATTTTTAAAACTATTAGGTGCTTACTACGGGACGGTTCTAAAACAAAACGAACAAAAAAAAAAACAAAAGTACGATATTTTTAGATGCTATAAACGGTGAGTGCGCCGGCGGGAAAAATCAAAATCGGAATATTTATATTTAGTAGTTATTTAAACATCTATAAAAGTGTAGTATAGTTTCTCATCTATTATAAAATAGCATATAGAAAAGAAAATCTATATCGCGTCAGAGCTTTATATTATAAATCTTATATATTATTTTTTAAATAGGTACATGTTTGTTCACTCGACTATATCAGTGGCGTGTACAAAATAATCGTCTAAAAATTATGATCGTTTTTACGTCGACGATTTCATCTAACGGTCGATAACCCCCCCCCCCCCCCCGGGGCAGAGGGGGCACCCTCGATAAACGGATCGATAGTGTTTTATTTTTTTCAACATCCATACGATTACGTTACGGACGGACGCGCGTCATCGCTATATTATATAGTATATGGTATGTTCTCGAATTCGAATCGAGTTGTGCGGGGCTCGGAAAGTTTTACTACCGACGACGACGACGACGACGGTCGTACGTTTTTTTCGCGCTCGCCGTCGTTATTGTATTTACTATACGTCACCATTCGCTATTCGAAAGACTCGCGCGTCCTATTATCCGGTGCCGTCGCGATCTCGTAGAAAGACAAACTTTGTATCGGCGCAGAATTTTCTAATTTAAATGTTTTACGCACTGGTGGTGGTGGTGGGGGGGGGGGCGGCGGAACAGACGGTACCGAGACGATAATATTATTACTGTTATCGGATTTTTCTCCCAGCACAACGAGTAATTGGATTTAGTTTTTTTTTTTTTAATTTACAAAGGCCGGTTTTTACTCGTACGCAGTAAATTTCCACCGTGTGCGTGTAAACGTGCGTTTTAAATACGCGCGTTTCTTTTTAAATTTATCATCGCCGCGCCGCCGCCGCAAACTCTTTTGATAATATTTTCATTTTCATAATGTATATTTCGGATTTCTTCTCCGAGTGTTTCGTTTGACGAAACCGAAAAATCCGCCAAAACAGAGAGAAAGTTTTCACGTCACGGTTTCTCGTAATAATACGTATTTTACGCGACGAAAAACGATTAGTATTAATTGTAATATATTTTGGTGTTTTTAGTCACCGTCGCGCGTCGTAACGAATAAATACGATAATAAATGCGATAAAATCGCACAAAGTCATATTATCCGTCGCTCTACTCCGTCGTCACAACTTTTAACTCGTCGACAATGTTTATGATTTATTTTATTTTTTTAAACACATATCACAGGTACGATCGCGTAAATTGCTTGTCAATTGATTTAAAGCCTTCGAAGGCGAGCTGCAAAACAAAGCCGCTTTGAGCTCATTATTATTATACTCAACGAAACGAAGAGACACCGAAAAGAGCAAACGTAATACCGTAGTGCTCGACGTGAGCGTATTATCGTAATTCGCGTGTAGAAATAATAACGGATCCGAGTCGACGACTCCGCCGCCGCCGTCTGAAATTCGGCGTTCTTTAAAATTCGACGAGCTCGCGCAGAAACGACGCGCACGACATAACATTACGTATTTATATTTAAATATATCGTCGACGGAAAAACAGACGCGTCGAATCTTCGTCGGACTATATTTCTCCTCCGTTATTACGCGTCGCGATCGCGAAAACGAGTAGATACGAACGCCCCACGTTGTTTGTGAGCGTCGTCGTCTATTACGGATCGAAATATTATTCACCCGTCTCGTTCCACGTACTCGTCTACAACGGTTTCGTGATCGCGTTCGAGAAGTTTGTCGTACCTTTTTCTTGCCGAGACCAACTCGCGAAAGCGTCGAATCCAATGGTACCCAAATACGGGACATCGACGCGTGGACGATGTCAGCCGATTTTCTACTACACAAAATCCTCGACTACACGTGGTAATAATAACGAAATTACCTGCGAAAAAAAAAACCTAGGTTGACAAATCTAAGACGAGCCAAGCCCACCCTATAGCCCTCCCCCCTTCCACGTGTGCGTACACTATTTCGCTAAGGGCCGATCAAAATCGTTTACGAACAATACCGACTGATAGAGAATAAAAAAGAAAAAAATCGTCCGTACTATACTAAATAAGTACTCGAAAACGTTTGTCCGCTGTTCGTCAAGGTAATATTATATATTCTAAACATAACGAACATATAGAGACACGGGCGTTTTATACTAGTTTTCAAAACTTTACCTAGATACTCGTATTTCCGGTGTTCTGCGCGGCCTTCTCGGAGGAAAAGAGTAAACAATACTACCTGTAATCGGTATAGTAACAATCGATCGATTGTCGCTCGTGTGTCGTCGTAACGTTTGGAATCGAATAAAACGATTTAGAGATAATAATATCGACGAACCTCTCGTACGTTAATCAGATTCAATTATTATCGTTACACTGGCGGAGGCGAATTAAACACGAATCACAGTTTGTAACATAATTATTAACGATCGAATTGTTCGAATAAATTACTGTCGACGACGGTTACGTCGTGTTTACGTCTAGCAGAACAATTATTATTATTATTACATATTATTATTGTTACAACGATAACGCCGCGCTCTCGACGCTGAACTATTATGGCCATTGGTGAGAAAAAATAATACGGTCAAGTGGTCGTGCCGTTAAATTAATAATACTCGAAACCGTTTTTATAATATTATTATTATTCGAGTCTTATATTTACTACTCCGAGTCGGCGGCGTCGAGACGAGTTAACGTTGAAAAGTTTCGGGGCCGTTTGGCGATAGGATAATATTTTCTTTTTCAAACGATCTCACCGCCGACAACCACTAGCCCCCGAGATCCGAAGCCCTTCTCCGCGGGCCGCCCTCGTTAAAGAGTAAACGCGTTTCGAGGATGTTATTATTCTCGTGTAGAACAACTCGTAATCATTATAATGTATACATAAATCAGAGGCCGGTCGACAGTTTTCGACTTGTACGTTACGATTCTTATTAAAGTAAAAAGACGGCGGCGCGGCGGCGCGGTTATTTATCGTTCGTAAACAGCGATGACGGTGTGTATCGGTTATAAAATATTGCGACGGGCGTGTGCGTTTCTCGCGAAAACGAACGCGAGACGTCGCATAATATTACAATAATTATCGGCCCTCGACTCCCGGGGCCACGGGGGGGATAACCGACGACGACGGGTAGAATTTACGTTTGCGGTCGAGTTAAATCGTAACTTTTTTCTTTGTTTTTTTTTTTTTTTACGGAGTTAGGAAAGATACGCTCCGCGAGTGGAAATTGTTGTATTGTTTCGTTCTATGAATGCAACGTTCGCGTTGCGCGCGTCAGTCGATTTAAATTTACACGATCGGACCAATCTGCAGAGCGATTGGTGAATGGCGACGATTCGAAATATCTGCCGGTATACTTTTGCGGCGGATATCGTGTCATCACTAGAGCCCGGATTTATATGCATTTAAAAAGTGTCAAATATGATGCAAATATGCAAAGAAAAAGTGGTTAAATATGCGATCATATGCATTATGTTACTCTTAATAAAATGTGTTTTTTTTTTTTTTAAACCACACTTTTACACCGAGGAAAATTTTGAATATTTTATCAAAAACAAAATAAACGATAATATCCACTGCTATATTATATTGAAAATCATTTAAATTAATCTAATTCTTTATCAAAATCAAAACCAAAATAACAAGCCTTATATTATAAATATCTTAAACATTTACAATCAAAATTTTAAAATTTGTCAGAACAACACTTAAAATGAAAACATGTGATTTTTTTGTTATTAATACAATAATACCTATCATATTTTTATTCGTGCTCCGATCTCATTACAGTAAGGCAATTACTAAATTGATTGTAAATTCAAATAGATAATTTATTAAAAACCAATTAAATATGCATTTTATATGCATTTATGAACAATTATGCAATAATCGTCGAAATATGCAAAATATGCAATATAAAATTTGGCGTGATATGAATCGTGGACATTTTAAACCCCCGTAGACGTGCATACACTCAGTACAAACATGCAAATGCATATAAATCCGGGCTCTAGTCATCACGTATACGCGACTAAAGTCGTCATTAGACGACGTCGCGGTGCTCGATCGCGACACGCCGTGACCGCGGCGAGAACGCGAGACGCTGATTGCCTATGCGATAGCACGCACGACGACGTCGCGTCGAATGATTTTACCGACGAGATACACACTCACAGAGAGAAGGAAAATCCTGTCGCTAAAAAACGCGATAATATACTCGGTCGTTCTGCCCCGTTATTTCGACGGCGGCCAACGACGGGCTCCGGTCTTGGGGCGACGACGACGACGACGACGGGCCCGTGAACTCGCGGTTTCTCTCCGCCGAATTCAATTGTTTTTAAACCGAAAAGGAGGTGGGCTAGGGGGACGCGCCTCGTGATTTTTTTTTTAATTTTTTCGCGCACGTCACTGCCCGACGCGTCGGGTATAAACACGCGACGCGACGCGTTCTTCGTCTGAATCGCATTTATCCGTCGCGACTCGTCGTGTGTGTGTGTGTGTTTTGTGGGGAATAAACGCAGCCGGAGAATTACGTCGGATCCGTTTGCGTGCCCGTCACAAGGATCCGCGAATTTCGCTAATTACTCGGCGGTTATGCGCGCTGCAGCATTCCGGGGGAAAACTAATTATGTCGGGCAGGTGTCAAAGAACTTTTCCAACTCTCGTCTCGCAACCGTTTCGCAGCGTCTGCACGCGATCGTTCTTATTTTCACTCTCTCTCTCTCTCTCTATCTATCTATCTATCTCTCTCTTCGCTGTTTTTAATTCAAACGATAGTGTTATATACATATAATATAATTCGCCGCGAAAAATCGCGCGATACCGTGCACGAATCGTAACGATGTTTTTATTCTTTTTTTTAATTCGTGAGTTGAAAACACAGTTTTGATTTTACGATTTGAACAAAAATTATTACAAAACGCGATGAAAACTTACTCGAACACATTATTTCAACAGTTCGGTGACAGTTTCGGTTCGTTCTTTCGGGCTTTACTACACAACGTTTTCGACTCGCTGGTGATTTTATTTTTCTCGTAATCTGACACCGATTAACTGAAACGTTTATCGCGTGCGGGTTAATTTTGTACAGATCCTTGTGATCAGAAATAATGCTCTTAACGCGTACTCAAAAAGTCAGGACAACTACGGGGGAGACTTGGTTTGTTTTTTTTTTCGAGTCAAAAGTAAAGGGTGTTTCACTGCGTCAGTAGCCCGATCGTTGTTCACGACGCAATGATGACAAGACAACCAGGATCGGCACAGAATCGGTTTTATATTATTCGATAATATATAGCGCTTTGATTTTATATAATTTATTATCGTCGTGGGTATTGGTCTCGAGGAATTTCAATAATAATCTATTTTTATTTTTTTATTTTTTGCTAGCTCGGAAAAAAACAAAAAAGGTACTCACATTGTCCTTTTTGTTCGATTATCCCGGTTCTTTGTATATTATGCTATCCAGTGTTAATCCCGAGAGATTAAGAAGGATTCTTTGAAGTTTTTTTCTTGTTGAACAAATGTTCAACCGTTTAGATTCATGCAGACAACAAAGGATCGCGCGCACACGCTGTTAAATACATAACTTTCCTTTTGCAAGGCGCACTCAGGTATTTAAAGATCAAAGCGTTTTAAAAACACTAATATTACCCCCGAAAAACGGCTTATTAATACGTATTTCAGATTCTGGGCGGAACGAGGAATGTATTGATTTTACTATCGCGCGCGTGTTTTTAATTTTCCTTCCCACCGTCTGTCATTGTCGTGGTTTTCACTCGGATGATATTTTTGATCAAACCGTCGAAATTCACGGACGGTTTCTGGACGAACATTTTGTCTAGTTGGCGAATCGAGGAAATCGTTTTTTTTTTTAATTTTCCTCAAAAAAACATAGTTTGTCGCGAGTCTGCGGGTATGAAATAGAAATCATTCGGCCGTGAGGTCGATCGTGTCGAAGTCATATTATAATATTACGAGCGAAATCAATCCGGTTGTTGTTGTTGTCACAGGAATAATAAAGTAAAATCGATTGGGACGAACATGTTTCGTTACATTCTTTTTGACTATACCGAGGGAATTTATAAACAACTAATTGGATGTTTTCGTTTTTTGTTTTCGAGGGAATCTCGTTTCGAAAAAAAATTCATTTATTTTTTAACGCATCGAAATCCGCGTCGAGGTCCGTTTCGTGGCGCAACGTCACGCGATATCATCAATTCGAAACAATGTATTTTGTTTTAATGACAAGTGATAAGTGGCGCCGAGTTATTGTTTCTGCGGTGACACAAAAAGGAGCTCAGGCGAAACGTGCTTTAGTAATGACATCGCGATGATATTTTCGCCAACAAGATCGAACTACTCCGAAAAAAAAAAAAAAAAACTACTAATCATCATCCTTTCGGTGATATTTACGTCTTGTTGTTCGATTTGCAAAAAGTATCGATCGCCTTTTTAAATTTTACCGGGGGGGAGGGGGGGCAAATCCTCGAAATTCACATCTATACGCCAAACCTACGTGTACGCCAGTAGGAACACGCCGCCGCCGTAACACGTTTTATCCAAATGAAATTATCCACGCGCGCGCGCGCCGGGTATACAATTCGAATAGTCGTAAATGCGCGTTACATTTTTAATGTTTTTAAGTTATTTATAATAGGGATGTCGAACATCGCGAAACCCGATCCTTTTGGGTGTACAAAACCCCATTATCTTCGACTCGACGCTCGCTCGCACTGAAACGAAAACATTAATGTTTTATTCGTTTAATATCGCGTCGCGTCTACATTTTTCGTATTCGGATGCAATATATATATATATATATATATATAGTACGTAACAAGCTCAGCTCGCACTCGGAATGTATACGTATATAAGTTGGCGCGCGATATTCCTTAATAAAAAGGATCTACGGTATGTATGTGTATAGAAACGCGTGCTCGCCGCGCGCATAATATTATACTCGTATCGGCGGCGGTTACGCAGACGCGCGCGGGGCGAAATAATAATACCCGCGGTATTACAACGACTGCGCCGCCGTGTTTACCCTTCATTGACTATCGCGGTGTTTTGTTTGGAGAACAAACTTTTCTTCGGGGCGGTTCTCGTTTTCGTTTTCGTCACTAATTTGTTTTCATATAATATAACAGCGTATTCGTTTCACTTTAAACGCGCCGCACGCTATAATTCGCGTATACGCATACTATATTATGTACCTCGCGGCCGTCGAAACGCAACGGACGCCGCCGATCGACGAGAACAATAATACAAGGACGAATTCTCAGTCACGTCGTCGTCGTCGTGAAACGTCCTGGTAAAAAAAAACCTCGGAACCATGCAGTATGTACGTGTACGTGTATATAGTCGCGGAAGGAGTGAATATTTAATAAACAAAATGGTATTCTAACAATTTATTTAGAAAATCGCGCGTGTTGAGGACGCGCGGCACCGTGAATCTTTTAGTGACGTATTACGGCGAAATCAAACGTTTATACGTCCCCAGGCAGGACGGCCGACCGCTTGGGATTTTCAGTTGCTGGTCGCACACTATACGACGTACGTATATTATATCCGCGCGCGTCTTTTCTGTCCGTGACGAGTTTAACGAGGTCGAAAATGTCGCAGAGTCTGCGCGGTGTACGTAGTGATATACGTATAGTGATTAATCGCGAGCGCAGAAAAGTAGATAACTCTCCGGGGGGAAGACGTTTTAAAGTTCGCATGGGTTTTTTATTTGTCTCGTTTCCCTCGTCGACGCGCACACGAAACTATAATATTCTTATATTCGAAATGAAACCGAAATCAAATCGAAGCGCACGACGAGCCGGAAACGGATCGGATCGTTTCGCTTTGCCGAGAAAAGTCGGAAATCTTCGGGAAAAAAAATCATAACATATTGCATACAAGTTTGCAATGATGAAGTAACACATTTTATGTCTTTTAGTACAGTCATAGACACGGACACAAAAAAATTGACACAATTCAATATACAATATCGCACGTTGTTTACTCGGTCCAGTGGCCGTCGGCGGTGACTTTTCGGAAACGGTCGGTTTTTTTTTCGCGCCTTGCGAAACCGCCGCCGCGTTTATCGCTATCGCTCCGGCGTGTCAACCGTGAAAATCCCGTGAAATCGCCTCGTTTTCCACCACGTCGATACGCGCGCGCCCACATACACTTCTCCGCGTCCGAATCCGTCGCCCCCCCCCACCCCCCCTTACGACCGGGATTTGATTTTTTTTTTTCAACACGAAAATACTCGGTGTGATCGTTCGAACATCGGAGAGATACGGTAGGCTCGAGAATCCCGAGGGTAGTGACGCGTCTCACACGGTCTCTTTCTCTATTCGACTATCGCAAACTATCGAAGAACCCGACCGTCGAGAATCCAAAGGTCCAAATACCCTCGGGTTTATTTTTATCGTCCTTTATCCGATTGTCGCGTCATCGATCAAATTTAATTTTTACGGATTTACTTACGGGCATTAACACTTCTTTCGACAACGTCATATCTCAAAAATCGGCTTTTTCGAGTTATGCCTATTTTCAGAATGCCCTTAAAGAGTAATAATTGCACATAGATTTAGACATAGACACGGTGACTAAGTCCCTAACGGTTGGCGCGCGGCGGCGTTTTCCGTGGGAGCACTCGCACTTTCGGTTTCCCTTAGTAACGCTGTAACGCTTTTCAATAACGCTTTTCGGTAACGCTTTTTCGGTTACGCTTTTCGATTCTATAATGTGCCAAAGAAAAGACATAAAATGTCAAAAAAAGTCAAACCTATCGGCTCGGTATTGTTGGACATTTGCTCGGACTGTTCTCGCAGTGTGTGCGGCGCTCGTCAGTCGTCGCGACGACGACGACGGTTTCGTTATTATATTGTATTCACGCAATTATTGTCATTGTGTGTGTGTGTGTGTGTGGACAAAGGAAGTGCGCACGAACCTTGGGTTTTTGATGACACTCGTTCTTGTGCGCGGACGTTTCGTAAGTTTTAGATAAACCGTGGCGTGCACGGGCGTACGTACGTACGTACGTATGCAGCCAACAGTGAAGACATTAAGATAATTGTGTCCGCACAAAGATCGTCCTGTAACGTAAACAATAGTTTTGAAAATTCGAGGACACGACTCGTTCTCGGTCGATCTCGGCGGCGTACGAAATCATATTAATATCGTTTCGCGAAACGATTGGTCGAGTCATATTTTTCGTTCGAGCGGTATACTCGTATACGACAAGCGCGCGTACGTTTTTCTTTTATCTATTCTTTTCGATTATTATTCGCGCCGCGACGAGACCGCGTTTAATAAAACGCGTTCGCTTCTCGACGACCGTCACGTCGGGGGGGGGGGGGGACGGTTGAAAAAAGAAAAACAATAAACAAAACGAACGAATGGTTTATCCCTTGAAAATACGAGCTCGGTCCGGCGGAGGTACGCGGGTTATTGTTTGTTTCGCGATCCGGATGGCTTCAAAAGGGAATTAAAAATTTATGTATTTCCTTATTCTCGGGCTGACAATAAAGAACGGTGAATTAGTGACCGTGCCGGTCGGCCCCGCGGCGTGTCCGCCGTTATTCCGATGTCGTCTTTATTATTCCGACGCGCGGTATAACGTGTTGCGGTTCTCTCTTATATTCTTTTTCTTCGTTTTTTTTTTTTTTTTTTTTTATCGCCCACCTAGCCGTATAATAAACGGCGGCGGTGCGTCGACGAAAACGGCATTTCTCCGCGTCATATTGTCGGGCGGTGAGCGCGTTTATATTCGCGCGAGACGTAACGATGCGAGCCGAAAGAGGACGCGACGTCTTTAAGCCGGAGCGGCACGCCGGACGGTAGGACGAGTCGCGTTGTTTTCGGGGTTAATCGTTAGACGTGATTTATATCATTTTCTATCCGCGGTCGTCGGCCAGGTGGGCCCGGGCCTATCCTGTTTTTGAACGCTCGAAAAACGTCGATATATTAATGTTTGACCGACGAACCAACTATAGCGTACAGTGGCGAGTGTAAAAAATTCCCATTCGGACGAAAATGCCAATCGAAATAATATCGTACGTGGCGAGGCCGACGAAACTTTTTCCCGACATTCCTCCGTCGATAAACGCTTTTTAATTACCTTTTTAAACGGCGATCGCGCGCGGGTCAGGCCGGTGGCGACCGTCGTCGATAGCGGCGGCGCGGCGCACACTTTTGGCGGGGTTCGCTGTAGCACAATGGCCCGCTGATTAAAAAGAAAAAAAAAACTTTCTAGCGCTCGACGTTAATGTTTTCCTTTTTTTTCTCGAACGACATCGTCAAATCGAAACGAGATACACACGGGTTCGGATTTATTTTCGCCGTTTCAAAACGAATGTCGAAAACACAATCGTCGTTTAAACGCGCCACAATCGTCATTTCGTTTTCATTTTTCTCATTTATCGTCGAATCGAATAGCGTTTCTGATAAAACAAAACGTCATCTACACGTTATTATAATAAACCGCATTGCGTTTATATCGCGGATAAAATCATTTTATGGATTTTTTTCTCCTCCTTAAATTCTATTACGTCGTCGTGTAAAACGTTGTGTTGTTCGCCACTCGTTACGCGACCATATTATTATCGTTTCGACGATTCTCGTCGTGTTTATATTAAATTCCGCGAAAAAAAAAAAACAATAAAACACGTGACGAAACGAAACGTACGATAATTGATAATGCTCTCGGATCCTTCCGTTTACCGATTGAACGTGTAAAGTCTCTCTAAAAGATCCATTGTTTTTCAACGCACGCGTCCATGTCGGGAAAAAAACAAAACGTAATGTCACGAGATCCATAGAGAGCCGAGCGCTATCGGTTTTTCTCGCGTGGCATTGACCTTAGTAAAAAAAAAAAAAAAAACCTACGCGTTTTCACGGCCATTATGCGCGACCAATCGATTGAGAATTCGCAGTAGATTTGTCGATTTACGCCGTGCCCACCACCACCTGTCCGAGTGCGATGTTATCACACCGCCGCCGCGCGGTGCGTGTAATAAATTCGGATCGTTCGAGATTTCAGCGTCGAAATCGTAATAATAAAATTAATAATAATCGCGCTCCGAAAGCGTTTTTCTCGGAAATCGCATCCGACGACAAAGGAGTATAATAATAATAATAATTATTACGACGACGACGACGACGCGAAATTGAAACGTACATTCGAAATAAAATAAATACGCGGGAGATTCGTTTTATTATTACCACGACGACGATTATGAGTGGAAAAAAAAAAAAACAAATTTAAAAAACAAATAACTCTTCGAACAAAGATATGCGTGAGGGGGGGGGGAGGTTGTACCGTCTGCGGAAAAACTCTCGCGATCGAAATGTAATTTTTAAATATTTTCGTTTCGATATTAAATAACTCGGCCGCAATTCTATTACGTCCGTTTAGTTTGTGTGTGTGTGTGTGTGTTTCGCGAAAAGCAAAATTCTAAAGGATGATTCGAGTGCGCCGCCGCGGTAATACGATACCGCCGTATTTACATCGCGATAATATCGCGCGCGGTATGCAAATTGATAATGTTCCAAAAACCGCATGCGCCGCCGCCGCGGCGTTTTGGTAAAATTTTAAATACTCTGAAACGCGTGCGGCGCGGCGTGTTTATGAATTTAGAAAGACTGATATTCGAGACGGGATCGTGAGAATTTAAGGTTATTCCGGTCTATTGCGGTTTTATCGTCCGCGCGTCGAATAATAACAATATGCAAAATATGAGTTTTTACACGTCGCCGCCGCCGCGCCGTATAAATTGCAATCTAATAGCTAAACGTGCATTATTGGATCTTCTTACGCGCTGAAAATAGCACTTTGCATACATTACAGTCTATATTAGTTTGTTTTGTTTTGTGTTTTTTTTTTCTTTTCTTTATATACGTATTGTTTTTAATTTCCATCGCGGCTATATTATCTTTATTGATTCAGTCGGTAGTATCGTGTTAAAGTCACGCGGGTTTTCACAATAACCAAAACTAAAAAACTTTATCCTCCCCGTACTCGCCTGCACGAACGCCGCGCCGGCCGGAATTCTAGCCGAGAACGGAGAAAGAAACAAATTCGCTTCTCGTTGTTCACAGACGCCGCGTGGTGCCGAAAAATATTAATTCTAAACAGCACCGGGAGAACGTCTGCGACTGTTTCTAGCGTTTCAGCGTTTTATCATCGGGTATCGATGATTTCAGGGGACGCGCGTTTACCAGTGCCGCAATTATGAGGCCCGTGTGCAAGGATTTATTTAGAGGCCCCAAATTAATAATATATATTTATTACTTGATCTTTGTATTACTACAGAAATTTTTTAGTTTTTTTTTAGTACTTAAATATTTGACGGATTCGCGGAACCGATCAGAAGAATAAATTATGTAAATTTATAAAAATTTGAGCTTCTAAATTATAGCTCCTCTATAAAATAGTATAACGAATAATCAAAAAAATAATGAACAACTTAATTCAGTGATCCAAGTCTAGTATCCATACAATAATTATTTGAAATATTTCGCAATAACAGAGAGGGGCCCCTGCGATAATGACTATTATTCTACAAATTATGTCATACACTATAATATCATTTTCGTAATTGTATTCCTATAATAATTTGTACGTTTTACTATAAAACCGAATTATTTACAGATCCAATGAAGCAATTGCATGATATTAATTATCGTCTACTTATGCTAATAATAAATTCATTGAAAACAATTATTACAAAAAAATCAAAAAAAACTTTCGAGGTACGAGCCACGAGGAAGTAAAGAATACCAAAATATAGGCTAAATTCATTTTGAAACGGACAATCTTCAATTTTTAGCTTACGGTTTGGGAGGCCCCTAAGAACCGGAGGCCCGTGTGCATCGGACACCTTGCACACCCAATTGTTGCGGCACTGGCGTTTACGAGACGCCGAGTGGGCCACGCGAAACTTCTGTGAGAGTTTGGCAGTTTTTACACAATATCTCAATGTGCGTTTTATTGTTTTTATTTAATTACGATCTCTCGTCGTTCGCGTTTCGCAGTGTTATGCGCGGCGGCGGTGAACCTTGAGACCGCGGAGAAGAAGATACTGTTGTTATTATGTTATCTTAAATCGGACTGGCGACGTTACGACAAAACTATATATATATATCAAAATATATGTGAGATCGTTACGAGCGTGCTAGCGGTGTACGTCGTTACGAGACGTTTACAACCCGTTTTTTTTTTTTCCAGTACAAATAACGGACGGACGTGATATATTGCTTGGAATCTACGAATTTTTTTTTTCACCGTTTTTATTGATTTTCATCTGCGCGCCCGAGTCGTTTGAAAACAACAAAATACGCAAATAATCGTATCGCACGCCGGACGTTATTCGCAGGACGATCGTTGAAAACGAGAGTGACCAGCGAACGGCCAACGTTTCGGCGAACATTGATTTTCTGATTTTTTCCCCCCCCCCCGCTTTTCCCCAGGAATCGCAGCTGAAAAGAACGTTTATTATATTCGTACGTCGTATATTTCCTAGAAACACTCGTGTCTGCAGGATTTTCATACTTGTCGGTATACCCGTTTTACGTGCCGAAGGGGACGTAACGTTTCTCCGCGGAGGTGGCGGGCGTACACGTGGATACGTGTTATTATTGTCCTGACGTGCGTTCGTTCTCGGAACGTACACTACAACACCGCACACTCGTCCCACCGCGCAACGCCTCCGCGCACCGTCGAACAGTGTGACGATGGTAATTTATACGCGCGCGCGCGCGCGCGCGAAACATTTGTCGCGCGAGGTCGGCAAACTCTTTTCGAGAGAATACGCAGCACATGTGCGCGCGCGGTATCCACGGTTCTCGGCAAAGGCGCCGAAAACGTTCGAATCGCCGCGGGCGTCGGGCGCAGCAAACGAGGCTAGTTACCAAAGCCACTGCCGGCTAATGCACATCAAAGACGCCGTCGGGCCTCGAGTGAGCGTGCGGCAGAAAGGGCCGATCAATTCTCGCGTTATTATTATATCGAATTGTTATTTCTCGAGAGTTGATTGCCAAGAATCGTCGACCGCACGTATAGTAGCTGCCCGGCGCGCGTAATTCGTATAAACGTACGTATATATAAAACGTGTTTCGCCCGAGCGTTTTACCGTAGCGCTGTGCTCGGAGACCGTGTCGGCCGATAAATAAAAATTTGTTTGTGTTTCGACGCAGCGAAAACAAAAAAAAAAACAATCGCACAGGTAGAAATCCATCCCGACGACGTGATCGAAAGTAGCGAGTGGGTCCAATACTTTGCCCGTAGTTTATCGGGCAATACTACTCGAATTGAAAACGAAAATTACCATTCGATTAAATCGTATTGAAAATTTAAGAAATAGTTTGACTATGCAACAGACAATTTAGTATATTATTATGTATTGTGTCTGGTGTAGTTTTTCCGTGTCGGAATTTCTCGGTTACTGCGCGGAGGACGCGCCCGATCGAACAATCTCATTACGAGAAGCAGTGAGAAAATATTCAAATTTAAGAGCACGGGGTTATGATGGATGTAATTGCGTTCAAAAATGTGCAAATAATAAATGTAAATGGTGAGGTGGCGGAGATAAAATGTAATTCAAAATGTCCAAATGCCATTCCGACGACGATAATAATTATAATCATTATTGTTCAAACGAATAGTTTGAGGTAATAATATTCAATTGATAAAGAGTAATAAATAAGTTTGATGACCTTTTCAAAATAAAATGTTATTTATTACACATATTATATAAAAAGTGGGTAATAAACGAGCAAGTAAAAAATATTGTATAAAGTACGTAAGTGTATATCGTTCGTCGAACGATTTCGGTTGAAAAACAAAAATCCGACGCTCTCCGACGCATATATTAAATAACTAGCTGAATAACCCGGCTTCGCCCGTGTGCAGTATAACTTTTTATTTTATCAGTTTTTTTCATTTTTACCCCTTTTAACTGCGGTAGGTGTCGAATTTAGGAAAATCCTTTCCCACGGGGTCTCCACTATATAAAACGAAACTGTTGACCAAATTTCATACTCAAAGCTCCAGCAGTTCCAGCCAGGCGAATTTTTCTAGTTTCACCCTTTTTACCCCTTTGAACCCCGGTAGGGGTCGAATTTTGGAAAATCCTTTCTTTATGAGCCTCTGCTATATTAAATGAAACTATTGACAAAATTTAATACCACAAAGCTCCAGTGACTCAGGATTTTTTCCATTTTTACCCCTTTTAACCCCCTTGGGTTAATTTTCTTAATAATTCTCTCCGTAAAAACCATCCTCGTACTTCAAGGAATATTATAAAAAAAGAATTAGCGAAATCGGTTCAGGGGTTGTTGAGTTACGCGCTTACAACACATTTTGCGATTCATTTTTATATATAAGATTTATTTCATAGAAAACATCCGTCGGGCAGGACGCCGCCGTTTCATCCGGATACTCGCTGACCTCCCGCGTAGGTACTACTAGCTCGCGTCGTCGTCGTCGGCGGTCGTACATGAAAATCCCAAAACAAACAAACAAACGTCGCGAAAACCAAATCCGTGTAAACGATAGAAGACGAGCGGCGAACCAAGGCTGAGCGTGTGAGCCGAGCACGTTATTGTTATTGTTATTGCCATCGTGTTTTGTACGTCATTACGCGTTTGGACATTGCGCGCTACCGGTCTTCCGGCACAAGCGGATCCTTGGTGGGAAGGTCACGGAGAGGAGAGCGAAAAAAAAACAAACGATAATACGTGAAAACGGCGGCGGCGGCGGCGGTGGTAAAGAAAAAAAAAAAAAACACGCACGCAATATTCGACTGACCGAGAAGACCGCTCCTCGAATTTTCCGCTCCCGCCGTATAAAAAACCACGTCGCCGCGGAAATTCGCCTCACATCGCAACCGCCCGCCTCGGCACGATCTTCGCGACCGTCGAACGTTTCATTGATGTTACGATTGAAAAGTGCGTAGTACGGCCGCGGTCACTGGATTTTACAACAGTAGTTAACGCCCGCGGACGTTTGTCGTCGTCTCTCCCGTCGTTTTCGATCCGGGCGAATCGCATCGCTCCGGCACGGACTGTCGGAGAGAACGAGAAAACCACCAACATGCTGCTGCCCAACACACTGGTCGCCGTTCGAGTATTGCCGTTTCTCGCCGTCGTGTACGCCGAAATCCTGAAACCGTCCTGGCAGCAGTACTACCCGGGACACTACGCGTGAGTCTGCGTCTGATTTTTAAGACTATCGTTTTTACGATTTTTAACGATTTTTACGAGTTAAAATGCACTAGGGATTGCGACACCGTCGGGTTCTCACGGAATATCGATTTGTTTTTAAACACGTAGTCGGTACAAACACTAAGTTTATTATAATAAAGTGTTATACGTTTTGTTGAATTATTTAAAACTTGATAACGCGTTCTTTTCGATCTGTTCGAACAGATTTCGTAATTCCAAAGTCTGTGTACCTAATTTATGTTAGTAGTAAAAAAAAAAAAAAACATACGAAGGTGCTACTTTGTAAGTGCAGCCCCTGGGATACCCATTTGTGGACCGATTATGTGGGCGAACGATCGAAGGATCCTTTTGTGAGATTTTAATCGCTCTATATCGCATTACCGATAAAACCATCCGTCAAAAAAAAAAAATTAAAACCTACCGAAATTCATTGTCGTTCACATACGTAATATTCGAATAAAACACGAAACACGCGTGCGCGTGAGCATTTGAGAGGATTTGAACGGTCAAGGACGACAATCGTCAGGAACTCAGGAACTACCGAAAATCACCGAAAACCGATTAAAGTAATGAATTGTGTGACGGGGGGGGTTTAACCTTGCGAAAGTTCGCTCGTGGATTTGAATATCCGCCCGCCTCGTAAAAACTTACGTCCGACATTTTTAACTTTTGCCGAGTGCAGTCGGCTAGAGACGAGTTTCGAAATCGCTTCGGTTTTTTTTCCACGCGCTTTTATCGCTTTTACGAAACGTTTTTTTTTTTTTTAAAAAAAAGTGCATCTATTGGAATTCATCGACGACCGCGACGGCTAGAAAGAAAGTCCGACAGAGCACACGACGACGACGACGACGACGTTTCGGATTTTTAATTACGCGTGAAATATGAAGTTTCGGTCGTTTAGTGTTCGCATTCTATTCGTATGAAGAATCTAATAAATTAAATTCTGCAAACACTTTACGAAATTTAATCAGGTCGAGACGCGGCCGCCGCGCCGCCTCCGCCGTCCAGGGAATTCTAAGGCGAGAGAAACATTTAACAGGCGTATTGTTTTTGTGGCATTGTATAAATTGTATACAGACGAGTGCGGGCTATTATAGAAACACTTTGCGCCTCTAAAACAATAGTTGTTTTTTCCATTTATCGAGAACTTTGAATTTAAAAAAAAAAAAACAAAAACAAAAACAAAAACTTGATTTGAAAAAAATATATACATGTATAAAATATTTTAATACGTTGCCGGCGGTATTAATTGTTATCGGTCGTTTTTCATAATATCCATTGAAAAATGGTTTCTTTCGAACGGTTTATTGTCATTATTATTACTATTATTATTATTATTAAAATGGGAAAGAGTCAATCTTTACACGGAGGGTTTACGAGCTCTGACACATTTAAAATGATGAATTTTAATTTACGTTATAGGATTTTTTCATCACGTATTTGACGTTTATAAGCCGGAATACCGGGCGTTTGGAAGAAAAAAAAAATTAGAAGAGGGACGCGAATACATTATATGTTAAACTGTTGAAAAGTCGAACGTTTCTCGAGATTTAAATCTCTTATAAAACTCGTTGTGAGAAGAAATCCTGGGAAACCACCATGAGACGACAACGATACGTTGATACATAACGGATTAACGATATTTTTTTATGAAACGAACGAACTTTCGATTTTTAAATTATTTTTAAAAGTCACATTTTGTTATTTTTTTTGACAAACAAGTCCGATAACGTCTCTATCGGACTCTTATTTTACGTTGCGTTGAGAAAACGATTTGAAAAACACTCTTCTCGTTTCTAAATATTCGTCACGAGCTATATGATTACAATAATAACGTCTTGTAGACGATCGTGTAAAAAAGTGATTTGTTCATAAAGAAAAATGTTATATGCTATATGTAAGCTATATGCTTACAATAATATGACTATAAAATTATAAAATATATACTATAAACTATACCATATTTCAACAATAAAACTATACGTTTAAATAAGATAACATCTTTTATTGAAACATTTAATGAAAAAAAAAATAAAAATAAATAAACATAAAACGTACGCATAAGAAGACTTCGCTATGTTCTGGAAAAAGTGACGTAAATTTTTCAGAAAAATTACTTTTTAAACGCAGGAACGTAATAAAATGGATATCAAAGAGGCGGAAAAAATGGAAACTAAAAATTATAGACGTCTAAATCAGATTATCAGCTCGATAGATTAACTTTAAAAAAAAAAAAAAAACCGCATCAACTTCCGAGCCCTACTTGTCAGAACGAGGGAAAAAATCCTCCGAAACAAAAAATTCCACGCCGCCGCCGCGCCGATCGGTTGCAGGTTTTCCGAACAAAGAAAACACACTCCGTCGCGTGCGGTCGTTCGGATAAATTGTATATTCGAGCTTGGCGCTTTAGAAATCACGAGCCTTCCGTTTTTCGCGCCGCCGCCCGGAAGCGCTTTCGCGTTATTCCGGGACCGGCAGGACGGCGACGAGTGACCGTCTTGCCGGACGACGTTTCTCGCAGGACGTTCGGCAATAACGACCGACACTGGCGGCCCGGGAATATCAAAACTCCGAGCGGTTCCCGGTTAATATTATAATATCGTGTTTACCTGGTCCGATCGATAATCTAAAGGGATTAACGTTTGTATAATTACAAAAGTTTGCTCTCGCATACATTGTTTGCACGACGAATACGATACGAGATAATATATTATAATATACGTAAGCCGAACGATAATATTATATACGCACTCGAACGGAGTGGTGGTCGGCAATATAACTTTCGGATTCCGCGCGCTCGGAGCGACGACGAGAGGAGTCGATGACAAATTTTACGTCGGAATTAAAAAAAAAAGTAAATAAGTAAATAAAAAAATAAAAACTTATATAAAGCGAACTCGGGGCGGCGGCGGCGAGAGTCTCGACGACGTGATGATAATACGACACTTTAAACGCGCGTGTTCCCCACCCCCACCCCCCGTCCCGCGAGTAAAGAATAACAAAAACGTTGATAAAAAAATAAAGAAATATAATTAAAAACGGCGAGCGACGGAAAATCAAACCCTGTTTTGGAAATTTAATTAAAACATTTACAGTTCAATTAATATTGTTGACTCGTAGTTTGTACGATCGACTTTTTTTTTTTTCCCCTTCTTTCTCTTTTTTCAATTAGACAGTGTTGCTAGGTAATATGTATATATTATAATATATAGAGAGAGAGAAAAAAAAAAAATAAACAACAACTAATTTGAGCTTTAAGAAAGGGAAAAAAAAAAAAATAAAATATTATTTCCACCGTTTGAACTAGGAAGCGTTTTAAAACGTCTTTGTACGTTTTGGCGCAAAATTACGTTCCTTTGACCGTTTACACACAAGGCGGCGCGTTTAAACACATAAACACACACACACAGGTTATATATTATATATGTGTGTGTGTGTGTGCGCGCGTTAAGGATTCGCAATAAAACCTTCACTGCACTCTATTTAGACTTTTACCGCACACAATCTGACACGGTTTATTTTCGTTTCAGATACGGCATACGATATTTCGAGAAGTTGGCTCAATTACGAGAGAACTTCCAGAAAGGCATACCGTACAACAAGTAAGAAACGTACCCGCGGCCGATACGAGTAGATTTAATACAATATCGCGAACGCTATTCGATAATAATAACGATAAATAATATTATTTGTCGAACGTTTAATAAAACGACGCCGACGACGACGACGCTCGTTCGGTTCGGTCGATTCGAGTATTTTTCTTCGAGTGACTGTTATCGAGTGTGTGTGCTCGTCCGCTCGTCCGCTAAGGTTAGATACGCGGAGATAAATCGTGTACAAACAATATATAATACGTATTATATTTATCGTTCGTACTCGGTGAACGACACCTCGTTCGCTTTGAAACGGAACGCGGACGTGAGCGAAATTCATATTTCTAGAAAACTCGGATGCTTTCTCTCCGCGTTAAATGAATAATTCTAATTTTTATCTCGCGTACAATAAATAATTTATTATTCTCTCGTACGGCGAAAACGTCGTCGGAGTAAAGCTCGGAATAATATTTTTGTTACCGCGTCGTTTCGCAGTTCGTTCAAAAATCTTTACCGTTTTCTCGACGCGTGTACGCAGTTCTAATCGATCGGAAAATTCGATTCGGACGCGTTACCGATTTACCAGAGTATTAAAAAAAAAATAGATAACAAGTGAACTATTCCAGCACTTTTATACGTTTATTACTCGCGACGACGATACCGTATATTTTATTTCCTATCGGACGTTGCGCGCATACCTAATTATACGTGTGGTCACCGCCGCGCCGTGACTATCGGCGAATGACAAATAATAATTGTCCGGGGACCGCCGCCACGCCGTACCGGGTCTGCTCGTGACGTAGTGCAGTATTATCGGGGCCGTGATATGTTACGTCGCGTAAAACGATTATTGGCGCGTAGCAAGTCTGCAGGGGTCTAGAAAAGCTGAGGCAGAAAAGCTCTCTGGGCAATGTGCCGTTTTGTCGATTAAAAAAATCGACCGAGTGGTTACGATTATGTATTTATTCTTTTTGAGAATTCAATTTGTTCAATTTTTATTGAAAACGCCGCCGTGACTGCTGCAATTCTATGCCAATATTAATAATAACGTGGTCGCGGACTGAAATCTGTAGAGAGAGAGTCTCACTCTTTAACCCGTCATTGCTCGCGTGTGAGAATTTCCCTCACATTGTTTTTAAGTTGGTAACCACTGGCTTGTTTGTTGTTATATTTTTCCCAAATTCATAGTACGTTATGACGAAATATTTAAAAATAGATTTATCATTTGAGGGGTACTTAATCGTTCCGATGAGGAAACCTATTGCATTCTGAAATCAGCTAGTCGTGTTTTGTGAGCGATTTCCTCTACGCGCGAGTAATGACGTTTGAATTTCGCGTTCATATTTTCGTTTTTACTTGTTGTTATTTTTTATTCAATATTTTACTTTTTCTTGCCGTTTATTCTATTTTTCAAAAGTATGAGTGAGGCAATTATTTCGTGGTTAAATAAAGATATAGAATCACTAAATGATTCGTGTAGTGATGACTGATGATAATGAAAATGATGACAATACAATAACTGGAGAACGAAATATTGAGGAAATATTGAGTTCATAAAATTACATTTTTCTAATAATTTTTCATATAATTATTTTCATTTTTTTCAATATGTTTATAAAAAAACATTCAGAATTAGTTTATTTTATGATTTATTAATGATTATTTGTTCTTAAAATATTACATTTATAATAAAATATACACGGTGAGCGAATCTCTCTACGCGCGAGTAACGGCGTTCAAATTATACGCGCGAGTCATGACGGGTTAAAAATCTAAATCTTCACGAGACTTGTCGACGTAGACATTTAAATCGTTGGATCAAGCGTTCTCCGTTAAAAAGATCTAACCACGGTAGATCACGACGGCACCCGTCTAGAATCGGAGTAACGCGTCGATAAAATTATAGTTTGTTTTTTTCTCTAAAAAGATTAAATTGTAAAAACGGTCGAGAAACGATACTCTGGTAGAATAAAGGTTCGATTGGTGAATCGGTTAAATTTGAAACAAACGTACTGTTAGAAAGTCAATTCCGAGCGGACAAAATGGTCTCAATATTTTTAAGTGATGAAATTTCCCATCGCTTTTATATGTTGTTTTTTCTCATTTTTTTTTTTATCGACCAGATAAAATCTCGTATCGAATTTTCAACCCTAGTGTGTGAAAAGTCGAAAGTTTTTCAGATTTTCGCGATTTCGTCGAGGTTCGTTTAAACTCGACAGAATATAAAAAACGCACCGCACACGTCGTCGTGGCGAAAACCGATGCGTTTTCCGCGGATTGACTCGGAATCAAAACTGCGGATCGGGTATGGCGTTCACGTACGAACGAGATCGTGCAATCGGGTCCGTTTTTTAAAGGTATTGTTGACGGCGACGACGTCGTTTTTATACACCGTTGTAAGTCGAGAGTTTAATCGAGGAACAATGAAAAACAAGAAAAAATAAATAAATAATAATATCTGATACTCGGGCCGCCGCCGACGAAACATGACGTACGCGCTTTCGCGGAAAACTTAATATCTTTCGCCCGGGGCTTATACCCGACGGCGCGGTGAGAAATTTAAAACGCGTTACCATTATCCGTATTAAATATTAACGTTACACCGACGTCGTCGTCGGTATTAAAATCGAACGGGCGTCTTTTACTTACGTTTTCTGCGCACTGTAAATAGTATATAGTAATATTTTACACTCCGAACGTCTGCAGACGAATTTTCAACGGCTGATGTATTTTTACTTCGCTCATTCGACTCGCTATCGACACACGTTCGCGTTCGTAGATGTTGACGATTCACATCAGCTGTGCGGAAGAGACGACGACGTCGAGTGATGTTTAAACGACAATATTATTGTATAATACGATATAATATGCACAGTAACGTTTTTCGCGACTTTTCCTTCAGAACGAGCGGATTTTCTCGCAGTGCGTTATTTTCGAACCTCTAGTCGAAAGTTCGAAATAGATTTTCGACCGCCGCAAAAGTTGCAAAAGATTTTCGCGATTATCTCAAACTACTCGTAAACTTCAAACGCTTATGAAAATAAATCGCGATTACAGATTCTCGTGATTTTTTCTATTTTCCACACACACACACGCGCACACTTTGGATAAAAACCGTTATTGCGATATAATATACGTACGTATAATATGCTCGAGACGACGCGACGTTTGACGTGGAAAATAGTAAAGTAATTATACAGCGATAACATGACGAATAATATTATAATTATTAAGATTGTGTGAAAATGAAAAAATAACGAATAATAACGCCTCGGTGATTTTAATTATTCTTACGCGCGTTTAATATAAGGTCGACGTGGAATCGACATGAATATTAATGAATAGGCGAGTGTGTTAATTAACGTTTGGTCAGCGTTTTCTCGTCGAGAAATTGCCTCGACCGGCCGCGGGCGACGGGAAATTAAAATACAATTTTTCAAATTCGTCAAATCTACTTACGTTTCGTATATAACTCATAGAGTACATTATTTTCAATAGTTTTCGATTGTACGCGTTTTTATATACGTTTCGTTGAAATAAGTCGTCAACAACAGAGATGAGATTAGCGGTTAAATCGTCCTCCCCCCCTCCCTCGAAATTGAAAAAACCGTGATCGTGTTTGACCGGGCGATCAAGTGTTGGTCTTGAGTCTCGCGCGAACGGGGTTTGAAATAATCAGATATTAGCATATCCGTCGAACAATCGCAGGACGCTTCGTCGTCCTATACGTGTGATGGTGGTTGTTGTTCACTCGTCGGTCGACGCCGCGCCGGTCGATCGCGCGGACGCGGGCGTCGTCGCGGTCGGTGTTTCCGATTGAATTTCGCGTGGATATAACGTCGTAAACGCGGCGCTATTTTATGGCGTGCAATGTTTTACGTGTAAAATATTCTCGGCAACGGTTATTGGCTTTTGCGCGAGCGCCGCCGGGGTCGCCGGGCCCCCCCCCGGCCCCGGTGTTTTTAAACTTATCGTAAACATCCGGACGCGCGAGTTTATGACGAATATTAAACGGAAACGGTGTTCAATGCGGTTCTAGGAAAATCGAAAAACTCCGTGTGTACACTGTGAGGAGGGCACGTGGGTATTTATTGCGGTCGAAATAATCGCGAGCTTGCGGTCCGAAATATACGTTTCTACGTGGAAAACTCTTCCGAACGGCACTCGTCGGCACTCGGCACCGCCGCGCCGGTGTGTACCTACTACGCGGTGTATTATTAATAATTATTCTTTCCCCGCCGCAAAGGTTTTCGCGTTCGTCGTAAATCATAAAACAATTATTGTTGACGACGAACGATCGAAAAGAAATAATATATTTATTTTTTTATCATCAAAACGCGAAACGGCGTTTTGACACGCATACTCGCATCCCCACCGTAAAAAAAGAAAAAAAATAACTCGTTTTTAACAACGTTCTAAACGGCCGACGACGACGAGTTATTATCGTTTTATTTCTCTTCAATCGAACCGATTTTCTCGTATTATATTATAATTCGCGTGGAAATTATGTATTATTATTGTCCGTTGTGTAGTAAAAATAATAATAATATCGTTATCTAATTTATACGGAGGACAAACTTTGGTATAATAATATATATATTTTAAAAATTATATAGGTGTATTGTTATAAATATTTGGACCATGAGGAATGGGTTTCTTTTTTTTTCCGAGCAAATTATTAAAAAGAAAATATATGTACATAATATATATATACGTATACATATAGATATCGTTTTATCATCAAAACCGTTTCCTTTATAAATCTTGTTTACAATATTGAACTAGAGCCAAAAAAAAAAAAATACAAAATACAAAATACAAAGTAAATAATTCAAAGGGAATTTTCGCAGATGGGGATTTTACAACCGAATGGATACCACTTCGACGACGAACAAAAAGACACGGAGATTGCGGATGGGCAGCGGATGGTGGAAGCTGGTGCCGCCGACGGGCGCCGAGATCAATTGCGAATTTCCGAGTACTGTGCCGGTGATATCCGTGAGTAATAATGGCGCGTACCGCACAAAACGAATCCTAAACGGAAAGACGCGCGACGGTTATCTCGCCGGGCGCTAAAACCGAAAGGAAAATATTATTTCGATAGTAATATTATCATAATAATACGTAATTATTCGACGTCGTCGTCGGGAGGCGAGTCGGCGCCAACGGTCACTCTTATAGGTATTCACAGGGCGGACGCCGCTCGTCGGAGCTTGGGTTTCGCGACGTCTTCCACGTACACGTCGATAAACCGAGTAACGTTATGAGTCTAGAGCCCGGATTTATATGCATTTCCATGTTTGTACTAAGTGTATGCACGTCTAGGGGGGTTTAAAATGTCCACGATTCATATCACACCGAATTTTATATTGCATATTTTGCATATTTCGAGGATTATTGCATAATTGTTCATAAATGCATATAAAATGCATATTTAATTGGTTTTTAATAAATTATCTATTTGAATTTACAATCAATTTAGTAATTGTCTTACTGTAATGAGATCGGAGCACGAATAGATAATATGATAGGTATTATTGTATTAATAACAAAAAAAATCACATATTTTAATTTTAAGTGTTGTTCTGACAAATTTTAAAATTTTGATTGTAAATGTTTAAAATATTTATATAAGGCTTGTTATTTTGGTTTTCATTTCGATAAAGAATTAGATTAATTTAAATGATTTTCAATATATAGCAGTGGATAAAATCATTTATTTTGTTTTTGATAAAATATTCAAAATTTTCCTCGGTGTAAAAGTGTGGTTTTTAAAAAAAAAAAAAAAACACATTTTATTAAGAGTAACGTAATGCATATAATCGCATATTTAACCACTTTTTCTTTGCATATTTGCATCGTATTTGACACTTTTTAAATGCACATAAAGCCGGGCTCTAGCTTATGACAAATTCTCGCGAAACCTTTTTTTTTTTAATTTTTCAAACGAACGGGCTACCGAGTCGGTTCGTTTCGTTTGGCCTACACTTTTGTATTAAAAACCGGATTATCTGTACCAGTATATTCTGGTCTTACACAACTCGGGCTAGTCTATTCATAAAGGACGATTATATTTTATCTAAATTATCACAAAACGATGTGAACAAAATGATCACTACCTATATATTATGTTTAGGTAAGTATTTTAAATATTGAAATAGACGAAACTCGACTGTGTTTTCAATACGAAATCCAACGGTTTTTCGTTGGTCGTCTATTGCAAAATCTAAACAACGACGATTGATCAATTATTTTTCAAAGAGAGAAACGCAAAAATCAAAATAAATTCGAACGTTTTTAGAAAATCGTCGGCGAAAAAAAATAGAGCTCACGTACCATATACCATCCAACCCGTTTTTCTTCCGTATCCAGCGACGGAACAGATTACGTTTGAATTTACGTATATTATTATCTGATAGTATTGAAAACAAAACGGAAGACGTCGTTCGCCAGAAACTCTAAATCACCGCTTCCGGAAGCGGGTATAGGTAGGTAGTACACTCGCTCGAGATCGGGAGGAAACGGGACAAAGGGGCGGTCGATGATATTTGGCGAGCGAAAAAGTCCGCGAAAACGGAGCCACCTTCTGCGGCGGACATGCCGATTTCACAGACCGGGGAGCCCGGGGGCAGGAGAGAAAAAAAAAACGGTCACGTATAATTGAATTGAATCGATCAGAGTACGTCCCCGTATTGTTCGGGAGCGAACGGCGCGTTATAATAGCTATATATAGCCAGCGTTCGTCGCGTAAAATTAATTTCTTTCGACGTTCGCACGAGAAAAAACACACGTTCCGATCGAGAGGTGGGTGGTAGGCTGAGAAGGGTGAAGAGCATAAAAAAAAAAAAAAAAACAGAAAAAAAAGATCTCACTGGAACGCGCGGTGTTTATCGTCGGTCGCGGATTTCGTTCGAACTCCGTGGTCGAACCTGCCGCGACGTTTGAGCTCGTCGAGGAGTTTAAACGAACGAACTATTAATAAACGCGCACGACTTTTTCTACCGACATTGTTTTCCACGTTAAATCAGTGGCGGCTCGTGGTGTTCAAAGTAGGTGGTGTGCAATTATTTCAAAAGTTGATTAAACAAAAAAAATAATCAGTTCAAAATATAAATGTAATTACTAATTAGTAAAATATTTATTAGCATTTTTAATTTTTATTTAAGTACAGTTTTAGAATATTATATTACATACTAGCTGTATAACCCGGCTTCGCCCGTGTGCAGTATAACTTTTTATTTTATCAGTTTTTTTTTCATTTTTACCCCTTTTACCCCTCTTAACTCCGGTAGGTGTCGAATTTCGAAAAATCCTTTCCAATGGGGTCTCCACTATATAAAACGAAACTGCTGCCCAAATTTCATACTCAAAGCTCCAGCAGTTCCAGCCAGGCGAATTTTTCTAGTTTCACCCTTTTTACCCCTTTTAACCCCCTTAGGGTTAATTTTCTCCATAATTTATGCTATAAACCCGCTCCCCGACATTTTCTATCATTTAAAAAAAATTTGAGCCAAATCAGCCCAGCCGTTCTCAACTGATTCAATTTCCAATTTTTTGTCTCCATTTTTATATATATAGATAACCGTTCCAGAATATTCTCGGCGCTCGCCACATTATAAATATTGAAAAAAAAAACTATTCTATCTTTTAAGTTGGACCAAATTACACGCGGTGTAAAAAATGTCATCAAAATCGGTTAAGTGGTTTAGGAGTCCATTGAGGACAAACATTGTGACACGAGATTTATATATATTAAGATTATGTAGGTATAGTATATTATTTTATTATTTATTATCACAACAGACAACATGTCATAACTAATAATATTAAAATATTAAAAATAGAAAAGATATCTTTCACCGTGTGTGTGTGTGTTTATCGCGTGCGACCGATTGACGAGTGTGCAGTAGGAGCTGCACACCAATTGATGTGTATTTGTTACATAACTCAATTAAATTTTAGGAGTATAATTTTTTTTTTATAATAAATACCCAAAGTTTAACAGATATTGTATTAAAATTAATAAATTAGTATAGTACATTATTATTATACATTTTTTACTATTATATCTATATTAATCTATGTGGTGTGCGCACACCTGCACACCTAGGCACGAGCCGCCACTGCGTTAAATTCTTCGATGACTTATCGCGACGACGACGACGTCTGTTCGTAACAGATCGTCCGGCCCATCAGTCGGCTACCTCGCACTCGTACTCGATGATTTTACAACAGGAACCGACCTAATAATAGGTATAATGCGGATATAACATTATCTGCGGGAGCCACGCGACCCACCCGACCCGCGTCGCCTCACGACGAACGAACACACAATCGACGTGATTAGCAGCCGTCAACAGCGTGTTCGCACGTGGTCCTAAATCGGCCGTATTATATTATTATCTCCGCCGGTTTACAATCCCCGAGTTGAGCGTAAACTGCGCATGTCGAATCGGAAATCGAGGTCACCACTCTCGTTCGATCAATATTGAAAAAAGATATTATATCCAAATCCGCACCTTATCACGACGTATCAAAACTCAAAAACTACTCGTTTGCCGACAACGATTTCGCTGGCCATTAGGTAGAAAACGCTGGACGTGTGGAGAAACAGAGTGACCGAAATATTGTAATTTGAGAGGAGTGAAAATATCGTGATCGACCTTCGTCAAAAACCGAAATGTCGAAAATCTCAGAAAGCTCGGCAACTCGGAACAATTACCAAAAATACTCACTAAATTAATAAAATTACTATTCATTTTGTTGTAAACACGCTGGAAAAAAAAAATTCGAAATCATAAAAAATCCATATTTTGTAAAACTATTAGTTGGAAAATATTGGAAATATCGCCACCGTTTAGAATTGATATTTTGTTATTTCGGTTAATAGGTACCCATTAATTACTACCCATTAATTCGTGTTACTTACCGCTGAAATACTTGAAACAAAAAAAAAAATACGAAAACAAAAACCACGCGCTTTTAAATCTCGAACGGTGCGTAATATGCACGACAAAATGATATTGTATTTTAATTCTTTATATCGCGAAACAAAATTTGTATTCTACTTGGTTATTCCCGAGTTGATTCCACAAAAATATGCAAATGCTATAAACTCCGAGCTCCGATGATGATAATAATTAGAGTGCGGATTTGTATGCGACTGCATATTTTTATTTTTGTTTTTTTTTCCTTTTGACATTTTTCGAGTTTCGTTAACGATCCTCGCGATTCGCAGGAATTAGAAGACATTGACAAAATATTATTTTGCATAATATCTTCGAAATATTCAACCGTGATTACGTACGTATTTGACTATAATAGCATATTTCAATGAAAATATAATTATACGCCGACAACAACGCGTCAGCTATCAAAATTCACAATTTTTACACTTTACACTCACGCGGCGGCATTAAATGCGAATAATATTATCTAAAAACTTTTCGCACTCGAAAAAATCATAAAATTTTCAATTTCAATACTATTCGGCTCGAAATCGTCGTACAATATAATATTTCACACGAGTTTCAAAAGTTGACGGAAGAAAAAAAATTTACAGTAAATTCGCAAAGTTCTTCTTTTTTTTTTTTATATAAGCGTCAGAAAATGAAATTCTGACGAAATCGGGCGTCCCGACGAAACGTTCTCGGGGGAGAAATCACTGTGTGCAAATAATTATTCGTAGAAAATAGATATCGCGGAGGCAGCCGATCCTTCTTTCACTCGGATTCGTTTTTTTTTTTTCAAAATCCAAATCTCTTTTCTACGAGAACGACCGCGACGGTCTCCTGCGTGCGCTCGCGTCATCCTTTTCGCTTAACTACACACACACACGTTTCGAATGAGTTTTTCTAGAAAAACGTTTTGTTCACTACTTTCCCGCTTTCTCGTATACAATAATAATAATAATAATAATGACGTCGTCGGTTGTTTCAGAACATCGTGTGGGAACGAGTGGACCCGGGCAAAGCGGACAAGGAGATGGCCATGAGACGCACGGGCGAGGTGCAGACGTACGACATGCACCTGAGGCCCAAAGGCAGCACGCTGCATTTCCACGACGTGACGCCGTTGGACAAAGGCCTGTACAGGTGCATCGCCTCGTCCGTGGACAGGCTGACGGGCGAGTCGCAGACCATATTCCAAGACACGGACTTCTATCCGGACGTGGTCTGAGCGACGCGAGAGACGTCACGCATAAATTATTATTATTATTATTATTATTATTGTTATATGATTACGGGCGAGAGAATCCACGCCACGCCGTCGTGTATATTATTTTTTTGGTAGTTTAATTATTATTATTTTATATTTTTATTTTTTTTTATCCTCGTTTGTGCGCGTGAGTGTGTTTCGACGCGGTTAAATCGATCGATTTTCTGACCGAACACAATCGCGCGTAGTCGCAAAAAAATAAATCTCAAGGCTATCCGTCACACGAACGTTTTTAGACCGATACAGCGCGCGAATTTTTTTTCTCTAGCGATTTTGCTACACACACACACGCACACACACACGTATATACGTATTTACTCGTATATTTACTCCGCGCGTGTGCTCGTCGATTGTAAAACGCAACTACGCCGCGGAATTGACAATAATCGTCTGCGAATCGGATTTCGGAAACGAGCGAATAAATAATATAATGATAATATAAATTATCGTGCGCGCGCGCGCGAGTAACGGCACGAGGTATTTTATTTTTTTTAAATTCGAAACGTCTGCGAGGTAAGCCGTCGCGATTTCGTTTCGTCGAGCGCACTGCAACAACGCGGGCGAATAAAAACGGATCGCCTCGAATTTCATTTCCAAACGTTCGTCAATTCCATCCGTATCGATGTTTCGCGTGAGATATCCTACGGTTTACGTTTTAAATACGTTTATGTATTTATTTTTCCGCGTACGTTTGAAAAAAAAAACCGAAAGCTATCGGAATATACGATTTTAAAAGTCGTTTTCAAGTACAAATAATTATCGTCACTACAAAACACGTTATATTTCTTGTCCGAACCTTGGCTACTATCGCTACTCCGAATTTTCTAGATCGGGACCAGTGATCCCTCACACGTTTTATCGAGCCTATGTCACAATAGTAGTTAAAAAGTTAAAATCACACGCCTTGATAACTACGTTACCCGCGCGACAACGATAGAAAATTATATTTTTCCGTTCAAAAGATCGCGTAGAACGCAGATATCCCGTTAGAAATCACGCGCGAGTCGGTTTGTTTTAGATTTCGGAAAATCGAAGAAAACGAGTTTTTCATCGGTAACACGTGATACGCGCGTCGTCGTCGTCGCGTCGTCGGTGCGATATTTTCTCTCGCGAAATGGTTTTCAAATTAAAACCCGCGTGCCGAGCGATTTTTAAAAAACGATAACGCGCCGGGGTCGAGCGAGATTAAGTAATTTCCATCGCGACGCATCTATACCGGAGGGCGAGGACCAGTCGTTATATTATTATGTTATTATTATTATTATTGATATATTATATTATATATTTTATTCTGTTCATCGCGACCGCGAGTTATGAAATCATCTCAGTAATACCTATTATAATGTCGTGTAATATAATATAAACTACAAAGTTATGACTTTGAAATAACGTTAACGATAATATATTATTGTATTTATAGTTGAACTGTAATAGACGTAGATCAAAATTAATTTTGCGAACTTTCAAAGTATAATAATATCACCGACCGTTACGATCGTAACGACGGGAAATTTATCGATATATACGAGAAAACGTATAATAAAAACGTATCGTCGATATTAGTGATAATAATATTATTATGATTTGTATCATCAGTGTAACGTATGTACCTCTACAGAATATATTTTAACGTTGATAAAATATATATTATTATAAATTTATGTATCGTTTTTTTTAAATTTGTATTATTAAAATACGTGTGCAAACGACGGCGTTTACGGTGAAGCCGTGTACAATCTATGGCCACTCGATCGTTACTTTAAAAGTCGTCTACAAAAGCCGAAATAATTGCTATGATTTTTCGTTCGATTTTAACGAAATGAAGAAAATAAATTACATCGTACGGTGTGCGCTTCGAGTACGTTCCGGTGGAAAGTGCACTCGTATACAACAACGAACGTGTAAAATCTGAATGATCGTCGTTCGGGGCTGCGTTGTCGCGGCGCAGATTCGATTGCTTTGGATATTTCGTCGACGTAATGAACCGCGCGTTTTCTCTCGTCCGTCGGTCTAGAAATGTTTAAAGCGCGGGCGCGTACGACGAGACGCGGTACGTACCCTTTTCCGATCCCCCGGGCAATCGCGAATAATTTCGAGACCGAATTTGCCGAAAATTCGCACGCGACCGTTATCGCAGTATAAATATTATGCGTCACGTACACACGCGGGTGTTATAATGCACTGCGACCGTCGTTTAAATTTTACCTGACGAAATTACCACGAGTCTCGCCGGTTTAAAATCGGAAAGGTCCATCATCATTCGCTGTACAAGCGGCAGTGCCACTTTGACGGAAGTCTTCTCACCGTTCGGTCGTTTTTCTTTTTCTCGCGGGTCGAAAGGTCACGGCGCGGCGGTTATTATTTCGGGTCTCGGAGTATAATAATAATACTATATACCTACCGATCGCCGCCGGCCGGCGTGCACACTCCCCGCGGAAACCGCGAAAACCGTAATGCGATAAACGTAATACAAGAACGACAAGACGTTTTGGAAAACAGCGTCACGTCCGACGCGTAACTGCGTTTCGCGCAATGTTTTCCCGTCGCGTCCGCGCGCCCGCTCGACGCCATAATGACATTTACACGCCGCCGTCGGACGTAACAGTCGCCGTCGTTAACGAACGCGCGCCGAAATACGGAATCGCGCGACCTTACGTCGCGCCCCAGTCAGAAGTTATATTATCCTCTTTGTTCCGGGCATCGGCTAAATAACCGCGCCGGAACGTCCTCCGTTAATTAAGTTTTCCCCGAAATTCCCGGTCGTCGTTATCGCTGCAATATTAATGTTGTATTGTTTATTGTCGGAGGAGATTGGAAAGCGAACGAACGGGCGTGATGGCACTTTGACGATTTCCCGCGATTCCGGGAAACAAAAAAAACAAAAGGGCACCCGATCGACAAAACCTGCATTACACGCGTTTGTAACAGATTTTCTCGACCGATTCTGAAATTAAAACAATCGACTTATCGTATCGAAAAAGAAATCCACCGTTAATTTCGAGCTTGAAAAAATCAATCCGATCGACGATTCGCATTTATCGCCTCCGCACGCCAAACGAATAAACGACGCGCGCTTTTAGAGGGTCTTTTGTTTTTCAGCCGTTCGGCTCGCGTCGAAATTCATTTAACACGATCGCGGTAATTCAAAGACGCGCGCGCGCGTCTTTGTGGGCTACCGGGGTGTGATTGTTGGAAAATAAAACTTTTCGAATCGCGACGCGGGAAATTCAAAGTAAAAAAATTCAAATTCAAATTAAAAATGTATATCTTTCGAGATCGACTTTGTTCTCTCGGCAAAGAGGAAAATGTTATAAACACAAAATAAATACCGAGAGAATTCATATAACTCTATTAATTTAGACATTTTTGTCTTGTTTAACATCAGAAGAGGTAAAAAGAAACTATACACAGTCTGAGTAAAAGCGAATAGTGTTTTGATTCCGCGTTTACACTTTGTTTAAGTAAAACTCAAAGTACGAAAATTATCATTTTTTTTCTCCAAACCGTTCGCATCGCGTTATTTCGTAACGTTATTCCGGCAACATCGTTTCAGCGTATTTTATTAAAATAAAACGTTCGCGGAAAACATTTTTCGAAGATTCAAAACCGTGCCGCGCTGATCTCGTTACAATAACACGGTACGCACATCAATGTCGTTTATTATTTAATCGACGACGTTAAAAGGCGATAAATTTAAGTTACAAATTGTTAATAAACTGCGACAGAGTGTCGCCAACTCGAATGTGTACGACGACGTGTGTTGTAATAATACAAGTGAGAATTAAGATAAATCAATTGTCTATTTCTTTTCGTTCCGAATTGTATTATTATAGGTCGGCCACCCCGTTATCCTCACGCGTCACAGTCTCCGACGCATCCTTCGAACACACCGCGGCGGCCGTTCTCTCGTCTTCACTCCGAACCAAAAGCCCCGATCGTCTCTTCTTCGTTCTCGTTCTCTAAAACACGATTATCGTGACGAGTCGTTTTACCTCTGATTTCAACGGTAATCATTGGTGATTTCAGTCATCGCGGGGTAACAATAATATTAACCCTTCGTTAGGCGCGTGGTATATTGTTACAAGTTTAGTTAATAATTTTTGATACTTTTGTTTATTTTAAGAATGTAAAATATTCATACACACGTAAGGAACCATATTAATACTGAAATATTTAAAATAATCAATTTAATATTTGAAAAAAATACAATTATCCGTCAGTGGTGAAATTTTGATTATTTTTTTCATATAATTTTTATTTTTAGAACTACTTACTCGATTATCTTCTGATTGGTCTGAAATTATAAATATCTCGAATTGACATGTTTACGAATGACCCGAAACAATTTAAAAATGTATATTTATATTTTCTTGGGAGTTATCTTCGAATGAAAATGGGTATAAATTACCATATAAATTACCTACCATATGCACATTAAAAATTGATTAAAAATCTATAAACACATAAAATGATTTCATATTTATTTTTACTTACTATATTTTATAATTCGTTTAAATTCAATTAATTAAAAACATGGATAGTTATAATGAAAATAATTTTGAAAATTTACAAAAAAAAAATAGGAACACGATTAGTCGCGTGGTCTACACTTGTAGTAATATTTTTGATTTGTTCAATCACACAACGCTCATCAACAGTCACGGTGGTACAAGACACTTTAATACCCTTAGTTTATCGTACCGATTCTATGTTTCCAGCGGGGTTTTTTTTCCGTACGGTATTTTCAGAACGATTTTTAATACATTTTTTTAAACGAATTCGAGTACCGGCCACGATTATTAGAACACACAAATTCGAAACGTATCTCCACGTGAGCATGAAATCGTATTATAAGGTGTGATATTGCGACGCGTTGTCGATTGTAATAAAAATTAAAAAGTCGCAACACCGATAGAAAAATCGTTCTCCATATTTTCAAAGTGTCTGTCGGCCTAATCCTTCGACGGTACGATTCGAAATTCGAAAAAACTATAAATCATCATACGCCACGTAAGTCCGAACGCGTTTATTTTTTGAAAAAAATAAACACAGACCCATATAACGCCGTCGTACAGCGTGACTTAACAACGCTGTCGGTATGAAGAAAATAACTCGCAAACAAACGACGAAAACCAAAAGTCTCATTGACTAGCTATTATTCAAACTGAAAAGACCTGTTGATACTTATTACCTTATATTTTCTACATTACCGCACACATACATATTCGACATCATGGACACATTTATGTAAGTATCGATACAATCGTTATACTAAATATTAATCCTAATAATAATATGTATAATATAAACTGGTTTATTTTTCTATTGCGAGTTAATAATAAACGTTTACGTGTGTCCCCTGTAGATGCGAACACATCTTACACAGCGTAAGCAGCTTTTTGTGGCGAAAGTGCACTAACACAACAACACAACTTTGGAACACCTTCACGAAAAAAAACACTGAAACAAAAGGTAAAATAATATTGTAAAACTATAATAATCTATGTATATATATATGAGTGAAACGAGGATGATGTATTTTTTTCGGTATATTTGTGCACGACAAGTACTTGAAAAAAAAGTCGTAAAATCTAGAGTTGGTCCGTTATTGAAAGGTCGTTTTTCGAATTTCCCAAAAAAGTGTGCGTGAAAGATGAAAAACGGCAAACATTTACGAAACACCGTTTTCGACCAAATCGAACTTATATTTTACAACTCAAAACGTATTGATCGCCGCGGGGACTTAGAATTTTCACCGAATACTTTATGATTATTTTAAGTGTGAAAAAAACATAAATTTCTCGTAGTTGAAAACTTGTAAAATTTTACATAAATGACAGAAGATTTTGACCACTTTTGGGAAATTAAAATTACGAAAAAGACTGTTTTTTTATTAAATTTCTTTTTTTAAGACTTAGAAATTTAAATTTTGATAAAATATGAAAAAAACAAATATCTCTTAGTTGAAAACTTATAAAATTTTACATAAATGACAGAAGATTTTTGGGAAATTATTAGGTGTTTGAAATAATATTTTAGAGATTTTCTTTTCTTAAGACTTAGAAATTTAAATTTTGATATAATATGAAAAAAACAAATATCTCTTAGTTGAAAACTTATACAATTTTACATAAATGACTACATAAAAGATTTTTGGGAAATTAATGTGTTTGAAATAATATTTTAGATTGTTAAAATTACAAAAAGTTTTTTTGTGTATAGATTATGTGTTATTTTATTTCATTAAATTTCCTTTTTATAAGATAGAAATTGAAATTTTGATATAATATGAAAAAAACATAAATTCCTCTTAGTTGAAAACTTATAAAATTTTACAAAAATGACAGAAGATTTTGACCATTTTTGGGAAATTAATGTGTTTGAAATAATATTTTAGATTGTTAAAATTACGAGAAAAACTGTTTTTTTATTTCATTAATTTTTTTTTTTTTAAGACTTAGAAATATAAATTTTTATATAATATAAAAAACATAAATTTCTCTTAGTTGAAAACTTAAAATATTTTCAATATCCAACTCTTAAAAAATTTTTTACATAAATGACAGAAGATTTTGACAACTTTTGGGAAATTATTAGGTGTTTGAAATAATATTCTAGATAAAATTATGAGAAAGATTCTATTTTTTAGTCTTTAATCTATACATTATATTATGATGTGTTATTCTAGTTCGTAATTTTTTTTTATATTTTGTGTACAAGATTTCAACCAAAAGACTTCGATCAAAAATGTTTCTGTTCGGGACTTGTATTTTGTTGGTACTTTTTTTGAAATTAACAATAGTGTAAAAGTCATGCGTGTAAAAATGACAAAAAAAAACGACATTTGATATTTTATGTTTTTTTTTTCAAAAAGCATCGATCCTCGGGGACTTGGAAATTTTCACCGAATATTTATGCGACCATTCTAAAGAGTGTTTCTATAAAATATGTCAAAAGGTTTTTTTGACTGCTATTTTTAGACATTTTTTAATGTGTTGTACCATATCAATGAAGGGGTTTCGTTTTCGTTTTACAGCTCGCCAAGTTTTCATCGACACCACCAAAAGTGTCGACGAAACAAAAACTGAGGTGCTGTTGGACGCCAGCACCGCAACCGACACGCTTGAGCCCCGGCAGGATATCGAGCTGCGTGACGTGTCCTGCCAGACAGACGCAGCCGATATCCTGCCAAAGGACTCGGGGTTGCATGAGCGATTCAGGGTTCAAGCCAACCTGCAGTTTGGTCCGACGGAGGCGGCCGGCCCGGTCCTAATGTCCCTCGACACGTCAGTGGCCCGAACCCAATGGGGCCCACTGACGGAGTTCGCAGGGACAGCCGCCTCCGTTATGAACGAGTTCGTGGCCCGCGCTGAAGAAGAGTATGGGCCGGTTAGGGTTGTCGACTGGTCGGTCGACACGTTTTTTGAGGCGTTCACGGCACGCGCCTCGGAAGACGTGTCGACCGACGGCACCTTGGTGCCGTTCAACCCGCCGGTCACGAAATCCTTCAGCGCGTAGGCACTTTTTTTTTTTGACTTTTTTTTTTTTTTGTTGAGTTTTTTGCATGTTTTCTCATTTTGTTAAATTTTATACTATATATTTTTTGTTCTAAATTTTGTAAAGTTTTTTTTTTTTTTTTTTGTTATTTTTTCTAATTTAATCAATGATTATTTCTTTTTTTGTTTAATAAAAACGTCTGAAAAAAATTATTGGTGTTAATTTTTTTAATGAGACATAAGTATAAATATATATAATATATAAATCGATCCTATATACTAATATCCAATAACAATATACTTACTGAACACGCTGGGAATCGTTTACATAAAAAAAAAAAAGTCGTGTAATTAGTGTTATTTGCATTTAGAAAATACACTTTTGGAGATTTTCTTCCCCAAAGAAAAATTTGTTCAAAATAATTCATATAATAAAAATGCATAAATGTAAATTAAAGTATAATACTCGTATTGTATATTAACAATAATAATAAAAAATAACATTGAACAATAGTTTTGGATTTTAATGCTTGTCCTTCGACAAAAGATTCCCAATATTTTACATAGTAAGTTCGCCAAAAAGCCTTTCGATTATCCATTTCGATTATTCGATTAACTAGTGGGCGCACAAATCAAATGAACATTTCAACTCTTTGTCGATATAAAATTTATCATATTATCAAAAAAATTATAAAAATACGATATTTCAACGTAATGTTTTTTCAAATCTATTTTTAAAAAAAATTTTAATTTATTTATTTTATCGATTTTTTTACGTAGACGTTTTCATTGTGCACAAAAGTAATTTTAATAGTCGTTTATATTATTTAAAGATCATCTGCCGAGATGATGAAATAATGTTAATAATTTAATATTGTATAGATGGTTTTTTTTTTTTTGAGTTCAAAATCAACCAATTTTTAATGTTTTAGTAAAATCGTATAAAAAACGTGTACTAAATGCTGGTACGTGAATTAAGTACACTTAAATAATAAAGCTTGAAAAAAGACGTAACATTTTTAACATTTTTTAAATTTATTATGAAACAGTGTAAAAAAAAGAAAAATATTAAACGACAAACCGGATGGGTAGCAAAAGTTTTTAAATGTCTTACTTAGAGTACAATATTATTAACAAATTTGTCCTTTTAATTGGTGTTTTCGAGTTTTAAATGTAATACCGCGAGGCAGAACAAACGTACGATTAAAAAAAATACATATTATTGTCTTAAATATAATGTATATTTTTAATGATTACCTATTTATACGACAGAAATATTATAGTTTCCTTTTAAACACTTTTTCAAACTAAGCTAATTACGATCTGTTTTCTGTACGTGTATAATACGAAATATGTATCGGAAATCATTTTTTTGAACCGTTTAAATGGAGCTTAGGTCTCACGGTCTTCAACAACGAACCAAATCGAAATTAAAATCGTTTCGTTTGAAAATTATAATAGCGAAACGGAATTATTAACTCGTCGATGAATTAGGTACGTTATAGTGGCGTTTCGAAAACAGGTACATACAACAATTGTATAAGTATTTTAAATACGAGAGTACTCGTAGTTACTAAAAGTACTTTTTAAAAACGACGTTAATTCGAGTGCCAAAAGAAAGAAAAAAACGAAAACAAAATGCATACGATTCGAAAAAAACGTAGTAAAATATAAACCAAAGGTACGCATTGTGTGGATATAAACGAATTCAATGATATTTAAGTTATTTTTAAAGACTTTAAATTGATAATATATTTTATTGCTGGTCTACAACTGTAGACCACGCGCCTAACGAAGGGTTAATACCCGAGGTTTTGGAACGACAGGCGACAACGATACGTATCTGTCGGTCTGCGTTGTACTTTATTTCTAAAGCGGCCCGGAATTCACGTACGTTTTCAAAACGTACAAAACATGGAGATGCGTTTGTGCACTGTTGGGACGCGAAATTAAAACGAGATTGAAAAATATGCTCTTTGACGAATCGCCCGAACGATTCGAATAATATAATATAGGAAAACGTATATCGTGTCATCGCGAATTACGTATTTGGTATATTCACTCGTCCGAACAAAAAAAGTTCAAACGAACGTCGTCGACTGGAAGGAAAAAAATTACCGAATATATTAATAATATCTTTTTATATTTTTAGTCGAGAGTCGATTCTAGGAAACCGTCGTCGTCGTTGGCGAAATATTTTCGAGAAAAAACGATCGAACACGCGTCGCGACGTCGAAAACTCTGACGAACCTTCTGTTCGTCGGGCGCGGGCTCGAGTCCTACACGTCTCCTGACCGCGCGACTCCGGAGGACACTCCGGAGTGACAAAGTGGCGCCGCCGTGGACGGTGGGGGCTGAGCACGGCGAACACACAGGAAGGTAAAGATTATAACGATTAAATCCTCGTGCGCAGCTTTCGGGCCGCCCGGCTGCAGCTGATGCTCAGGCTCGACGCCGCCGGGATTACGCGTTATACGGTATTGTTCCCGCGTCACCCGCGGCCACTCTCCGCAGGATTTCGAGTTTGAGTATTAAATCGCGCGGGGCCTGACGTGCGCGTGACTGTTTCCCGGCGACTGCGGGCGGTCGGTCGGTCACGTATGGCTCGTGTCCTATAAGTACTCGGACACAAAGGACGAGACGGCCGGTGCGCGTGACACGTCTTTCTCCGTCGCGTGCCGCCGACTCGTCGAATCCGACGACGCGTCTGTCCGAGGCGTGCAACACGTTAGTTTGAGCACATTATCGGCGCCCGCGGACGCTAGTCGACGACGAATCGGTCGTTATTCTGTTTGTTTTTTTTTTTTTCCAGAACTTTCGTTAGACCGATTTTTCGCTAAAAACGTGTTTCGACGACTGTACTTTCCGTTTTCTGACTTTTTTTTATTTCCTAGGCATTTTGTTTTTTCTACGTTTATAAGGTTATTTTCAACGATTTTCTCACACGCGTGTTTCTGAATTCACAATCTTTATCGAATCTTACAATATTATCTATGGCACTAGTATCGGTACATATAACTGTTTATTGTGATTATTATCGATAGAATAATAATAATAATTTATGATTATTCGGTTCAAAATTAATTTACGGACATTTTCGTCGGTTTACGTCTGTTTTCCGCGCGAATCGATCACGGGTTTCGCGTGCGCGTTTTCATTTCGACATTATCAATACGTATGTTTTGCTGTGTGTAAACGACCGACGACGAATCGTTATTGTTTCTTTTCGGCGCATACGACTCGGAAAGAAACGAATCGTCGACAGCGCGGTCGATGAAACGACGACGTACGATAATGTTATGTACGTAATAAACGTCTGCTCCCGTCGGAAGATCAACGCGTTGGAATCTGAGAGAGCGTCGCGTGAGTCGGATGGAAAAAAAAAACAAACAATTTATGTCGTAACAATATTATAATCGAGAACATAATAATAAAAAGCCTTAAAAACGCTTGGGTTTGTAATGCGCATATCTAAGGAGTTCAATCTATCTTCTTCATTAAAAACTATATACTGCTCATTGGTCCGTTCACTTTTAGAGTATTCATCGGTCCTATGGGACCCTTATACGGTATCTGACTCATGTCAATTAGAACGTGTTCAGAGACGGTTCTTATCCTGCGCAGCTTTTGTCTTAAAAATAAATCATCCTCCCCACGACTATTTCTTAGTTATGCAGGAACTCAGCCTCATTTCACTGGCTGACAGGCGAGTTAACGCTAACATAGAGTTTCTGAATAAACTGGTTGATGGTCGTATAGATGCTCCCTCACTTCTCTCGATAGTCAATTTCAAAGTTCCTTCCCGTACTACTAGATACCATGCTCCTTTCGTTGTTCCTGCGTACACTACCAATTATGGCAGAAACAATCCGTTAGACCGCATGATGCGGCTGGCCAATGAGAGCACCGTTCATCAAAACTGATATATTTACTATTATATATTTTTATATTTGTTTTATTATCATTATTATACTTATTATTCTGTAATTATTATCTTATATAAATTTAATTATGTCATTGTATTAATTATTTTAAATTATGTATTATTGTATTATGTTAAACTGTTGAATAGGGCCCAGCCCGTTAACTAATAAATAATAATAATAATAATAATAATAATATTATTATTACAACGGGATTTATAATGATTGTACTCGAATTTCAGCGATTTGTACTTGGTATTTTTGAAGGGCCGATTTGGGCGACCAGCTTTTTCTATACGTCAGTATAGTATATACGCGTAGTAGTAATAACGCGGCCGCGAAGAAGCCGCCCGGACGGGAAATCACGAGAAAAGAAAGTGGCTCGGTCGGGATCGAGTAAACTTCGTGACGAGTTCGTATTTGTTTTCAGAAACGTCAACGCATTACCGGATCGAACAATACGACGGCCCGGAACTTTTGTTCGGATTTCGATTACGCGTCTGTTTGTATAGAAACGATTTTATTTACTCGTACATGCGCGCGCGCGCGCGCGCAAAAGTATTGCCCCGATGTTATTGTTAGAGTTTCCGTGGAAAATCTACGGCTCGCGCGCACGCTAACGTTAATTCACTTGCCACGCGCGCACACAGCGACCGACCGACGCGGTGGTGACAAATTGCACGGCCCCTTCAATAGTACGGGGAAAAAATAAAAGGGAAAAAAGAAGAAAAAAAACACTCACACGGGGTAGGCTCCCGTCGCCGCCGCCGCCGCCGCGCCGCCGTATCGAATAAAACGTTGAGAAAAAAAAAAATAAGAAAATAAATTACGACAGTCGAGTTATGGCATCCGCGAGCGCGCGTGTTTAATCGTAAAGGCTTCGCAGCACGCACGGTGTATGTAAAGACTTGGCGAGTCGACTATTTTTATTTTTTTTTTTTGTTCCCCCTCGCTCTCCGACTCGTTAAGTCAATATAGAAACATGTGAGTTAAGTTCAAAGTTAATAGTTACTTTTCTTTTTTAACTAGTTTAAGTTAAAAGTTAAACGAGAAAAACAAAAGTAACTCGACCCGGTTGAAAACCTGTTACATACTTTATTAAAAATACAATTACAAAAAAAAACCTAAATTGGTATTCATACCGATTCCATCGGCGGCGATGAAATCCATAATAATTAATCGTACGTATTTCGCGTCGTATTCAATGGCGGGCGGGTAATATTTTTAATTTTGAGAAAAGGCCGTTGACTAATGTTAAACTAAATCTATTCATACAATATACATCATCTGGTCGACAACGTATTTCGCGGTAACTGTGGGTTTCGTCTTTGTCGCCAGTGTCAGAGAAATCGAGGAAATAATAATCGCTCGGTTCATTTTCCGCGCCGACTTTTAAGTCCAAACCGACAAACATAAGAACTCGCGATTGTCTCGCCGCCCACTACCCGGAAACACAATGGTGTTTAGGGTGAAATGGATTCGGGCACGATAATCGTCGGCTTTCCCTAGTCGGTCTTGACCGTTTCTGTCTTGTTCGCGTCGTCTTAACACAGTTGTGCACAATGTCGTGCGCATATAAATCGAGGTTTTATATTTTGCCGTTGCTAATTGTGAACCCGCGACGTATAAAAATTCCAACGCGGTCCGTCGATCGGCAAAAAGAGCTCGTCGTCGAATCCAAAGTATCGCGTCTAGATTTTAATTCGCGCACGTTTCGAACGTTACGTGTTTTAAATTTATTATGTTCGTCTAAAATATAATCCGTCTGCGTTTTCTCGTCCGCCGTTGGAGTTTCGTCGCGGAGCCGCACGCGATAGTTGCAGTTCGGAATTGAATTAGATTTCGTCGGATTTGCATGCCCGCAATGATCGACCGTCGACTACGAATTCTAGTGGGCTACGAATCCGAATTTTAAATCTAATAACGAATTTTAATTTGCACTTTTTCGCATGTTTCGCACGTTTTTATTGAATAACACACTCGTGTTTAATCGTTTACGAAACGACAAGACGAATATTCGCCTATTCGAATGGTGAGCTATTATTTTCGATAAAAAATATAAAGTAAATTCATTTATTTCGTTTTGTTTTCAAACCGGAAAACCGGGGGGGGGGGTGAAGGGCGGCGTCTCGATCGCGACGATCGACAACGAGATCGCTGAGATCGCGCGCGATCCGAAAGGATAATATAATATTATGCTAATTTCCGACTCGCATAACATTCGCGTAATACGTTCAATTCGCAGTCGCTTTGTGACGTCGTCGTCGTCGGCACCGCGTCGCGCATAAGAATGTGCGGCGCGCACACACCGGGCGCATTCTTAAACGGAGTTTGGCCGCCGAGAAAGGACACGCAAAGGATACGCCGCCGGGAAAGGACACCGCGCCGCAGCGCTAAACAATAATAATAATTGTCGGCGGTAAACACTGCACGGGCTCATAGATAAAACTCCGTAATCGAGTAAATGAGGCGTACACGCACACACACACACACACACACACCTGTGCGCATAAATTGTTCGATCGTTGGACAAGTTGTAAACGCGTTACTGCCCTGCCTGCTGCGGCAGTCGGCGCGCGTACGATTTTATTTCGGTCGTTTCCTCTTTCGGCCAAAACGGTCCGTCGTCGTCCCTTTTCGGCCGGAAAATATTATATAATATTAAATATACGTTTATCGCCCGGCACACGTATATTACGTTTATTCGTCGTGAACATTTACCGCACACATTATTATTGTTTAGATTACGTATACCGTAACCGAAAAAACGTCGCGCGGAAAAACGATTATTCATTATTAAATGTTTTAATTATTTATTTATAATATCTATTGCATACAAATTCTATCTATTACTATCTGACCGTCGACGGGCGTAGCCGAATAACGCGGCCGATAAATCACAAATAATAAATTACAGGATACAAATACCGTATCGGCTAAATAAGTATTATAATAATACCGATAATGAAATTCGTTTTTTTTTTTTCCTTTTTCGAAATCGCGACGAGTATGTATTCGAGTTTGCGGACAATATGGAGGTAATACAGTTCTTGCGGGAAACATATTTCCATTGAGTACGACATTTTCAGGATTTCTATTACACCGCCGCCGCGCCGGGGTTTTAAACGAACGACCGAGCGTTCGATCGGTTTTTCCGACCTGAAATTCGAACGCTTTAGTCACAATTTTCCCCTTTCGTCGAACCATGTACGTATATTTCCATCGAGTGCGAACGTAATTAACGCGTAATAAACGGACCGAGTGCCCATAGAGGACTGTGATCTTCGACGTGTAAAAATGCCATCGCCAAATCGTGTGTTTATTGCGTTTTTGTGAAATTAGTTTTCAGTTTTCGATTAAACTCGATGCATGGTCGGCAACGATTTTCTCGCTTTGTCCAAATCGTTTTCAAATAAAATTATTAACACCGCCGCCGCGCCGCGCGCCGGTACGTACGTACCGCGGCCGTTCGATTACGAAACGTGTATTGCATTTAACGCGTTCGACGCTGACGGAACGAGAAAAACACTCGTCGTCGATTTGAAATCATAGGATCTCGGCGGGACCTCGGTTCGCGCGAGTACATTTGCACGCATTGCAAATTACAGCCAACAGAATCGTTTACGTGCGTATCGAAAGCGTGTCCCGAAAATAAGCCGGCGACGAGACATTATTGTTGCTCGAACAAATCTTCAAATCGCAAATCGCTCGTATGTATCGTCGATTTATGAAAAAAAAAAAAAACCAATAAAACGGAAGGAAGAAAGAAACATAATATACGTATAGACCAGGGGTGGCCAACATGACTGTGTGTACGCGAGCCACGTGTATTAATAAAATTATATCAAGAGCCAAATTATCTAATGTGTACTTTTATACCACAAAAGTAATAAAGATAGCAAACAGCCGATAAACATATCAAATTACGAAATATGAAATTATATCGTTTTTAATAATATAGTCTGTAGTCTGTGTTGAATAGTCCCCTATTGTAAACACCTCAATTTGTTTTGTAAAATATTTGTAATATTTAACAATTATAATATTTGTAATATTTTACCGATACTTATTGCGAAAGTTAGTTACGATGTCAGTTTCTAAAAAAGCGGTTAAACGTAAATATGAAGAAGAAAAACGGGAATTTAAATTAGAATGGGAAGAACTATTACTTTTTCATACAGAAAAACTGCTCTCACATCAATTCAACCAGATCTTGAGAAGCTTACTAGAAAAGTAGACACGAAAAAAATACCACGCAAACAAAATTAGCTTAATGTTTAATTTTTTAATTTATTATTCATATTAATTAATTTTTTTGTTTGATTTAATCTATATTCTATACGCTATAATACTATATAGCCTTAAAATAAATACAATAAAAACATTTTTTTTATAAAATATGTATACGAAAAAAAATTAAAATATTTTGGTTCGCGAGCCGTGATTTGGCCACCCCTGGTATAGACGAACATTCAAATATTTACAAACCGAAAACACTTAGATTTGCTTTATAATCCGTTCCGAACTAAACCCGCGGCCGAAGAGACTCGTGGGAAACCTATAAAATCGAGTTGTCCGACACGTTTATGATGGCTCGACCGGTGGAAATCATCGCGACTAGGAATTCCGATCCGCGAGAGCTTGGTCCTCCCCCCCCACGTATTGTTTAGGTTTTTCTTTTTCGCCATTTTTCGGGCGATACGTCGCCGTTTTTATTTCGTTCCTCGGAGACTTTTACCGTTTCTCCCCGGGTCGGATTCGAGCGCGCGTGAACTCGATACTATATTATTATATCGCGGACGTACGACGACGGTAATGTTACGATTTCCACGGGCGGGGGCGGGCGGGCGTCCGACGCGTTTCGACGGATTCGGACGAAACGAAAAACATATTTATACCTCTAACCGACGACGAATCGTTGGTATTTTCCGACTTGGATTCGAGTCGACAATCTCACCCTGTAGTAGTAGTATAAGCCCGTAGACGCGACTCGCAGTGTGTTATTCGACCGGCCGCGTACACGTATATATTATAAAGGACGGACAAGCCGCAGAGTTGTCAGGTCGAGAGTGACTGATGGGAGAGTTAATGGGTATTGCCGTGTGCGTGTGTGTATGCGCGCATAATACCGAATTCACCGCGTAAACTACAACTATTTCTGTTACGACTGCTACTATTATTATAACCACACTAACTGGGCGCGAGGCGATGGCATTTTTCCGGTCCTCCTCGCACGCATAAATGGCACGCGCGCGCGTGTGTGTGAGAAGAGAAAGAGGGAGAGAGATGGGAAGGAGAGATATGATATCAAAAATAATGACCTTTTACGCGGGACGGTGCAATTATTTTAAATAACGACCGAATGAAAAACACAATTGTTCTGATCGCGAACCCGAAACGACCAACGCCGTAATTTATCGAATATATATTATAATAAACGCGTAATGCGTGTAATAAACGTGTTATAAATATACCGCCGCGTTTAAAATGCGCGCGACCGTCGTCGTCGCACCGGCCGGCCGGTGAATGGCGACGAGACTTTCGGTTTTTTCAAATCCGCGCAGCTTTCGGGAGAGCGTTATCGTTAAAAATAATAAAATAAATAAAACGCGTGTGACTTGATGATTATGAAAACGTGTCGTTCCATATTTCTCGGTGAATATACTATACGTATATCGGAGCAGGGGCGTATATATGGGGGGGGGGGCGATGGGGCCCGGCCCCCCCCCCGAAATGAAAAACAAAATTATTAAAAAATTTTATTTTGGACATGAATAATAACTTATGGCTGAGGAGTAATTCCGAAAATTTGTTACGACGCCGATTATTATCATATCGCCGGGAACGAAACCTTCACTTATGCGATATATTTTATTTATTAATTATTAATTTGTTGGTATACCTCGTATTTAAAATGTATAATATTCGTTTATTCTTGTAAGAAAATATGTAATTAATTTTGAGTGACTGTAGTAAAAAAAATTGTTTACTGCAATGAAGAGTTTTTATACATTTTTTACATTACGTTTCATAAAAAATAAAAAAATTAGTTTATTTTTTTCTCTGGTGAAGTAATGATGATAGTCCAAATAGTCCAAAGGTCTTTTAGCGTTCAAGCAATATTTGTCATCGTGCCTCCTCCGTCATTTCTCCCTAAACTCTAAATACATAATCGACCCCCTCCGAAATTAAATCCTATAAACGCCACTGTATCGGAGACGGAGCGAAACTCGCGTAGGTACAGAATTCGTCCGGGCGCCGCAGGACGAATTTATAGATTTTATCGAGCACTCGAGGACGTTCGAAGAAAACGTAAAGTCACATCGGAAAACCCCGTCGCGACTTGGTTTTTGAAAAAGGATGTTCCTCCGAAAGCGCATCGAATCGCGTCGATTGCGCGACTGGAAAAGTAAAACGGCGTGTAATCACGGTGAGAAATATAATATTAATATATTATTCGGTTCGGGTAAATAACGAAACGCCAATTAATATACGTAGTTTCTCGGAGTACGTTTATGTAATGGGTTTTTTTTTGTTGTTGTTGTTTTCTTCGCGTAATCGCGTTCTCGTAACAGCTGCCACTCGAGTCGGGTCCTACCCGAACGTTATGCCGGGGCATATGCGAGACGAAGAACAACAGTACCTACGTATAGGTACGAGTCGTTTCGGATCTTAACGGAGCGAAAATCGTTTTGCTTCTCGTTTTTACGGACCGAGACGGTTTCATTAGCCGATTTTCGACTCCTAATTATTTGCCAACCTTTACCGTCACTCCGCCACCACGTACGCGCCCGGTATTTCCGGTACACAACGGTGTACATTATTATTGGTACCGTCGACAATTTATTATGATTTTTAATCGATGTTTTTTCAATTTTAACACGTCATCATTTCACCCAAATCGCGCAGAAGACGATTCGTAAACACCCGAAGAAGAATTTTTTATTCGGACGTAATAATTTTTGCTCTCTCTCTCTCTCTCTCTCTCTCTGTTATTTTTACTGCAGCAAAAACCTTTTTATTTTATTCTAATTTATATATTTAATTGTTTTACATATTATTTATAATGACAATTTGTTACTATTACAATACGAGTATTAACCACCAGCAAACGTTGTATTTTTAAACATTTCGTTTAATATCGAACGATAACCGCGTCGTCGTCGGTCCGATCGAAAGGCGATCGGGTGTATCGCGGCTTTTGAGCCCGCTACGCGTCCAATAAATTCGCCGACAACGCCGAAATGATCGATGGCGAATCCGACGCGTGTATCGCCGAATATCTTCCTGCGTCCATTGAATCGCGCGACCCGAGAAATCCCATATATAGAACGGAATAGAGTCGCTAGAATTTCCATTGACGGCGTCGACTTGGGCGCACACGGGGGGAAGGGGCCTAAAGGGTGCTCGGCCCGGAGCGTCGTTTTATATTTCAATCGATTTCGCGTTCAAATTTTCAACGTGGAATTTTAGAATTTTTTTTCGACCGCATCGTCTCGTTCGGGGGTCGAGTTGTAAAAATCTCCGAATAGATTTCGAAAAAAAAAAACAAACTCGACCGTACCACTCTGTTTTTCAATCGAAAACGATCCGATTAAAACAATCGAATATAACGCGCGCGATTTATAATAACAATTCGCACAAATCTGCATCGAAAACCCAAAACCGCGTGCATTTTATTTTTCAATTTATAATTGTATGTATTTCAATATATTATGCGCAATGCGATTTTCTCGATTCGAGTTGTGATGAGACAGCCATGTGCCGATTAGTGTGTGGGGTGCAATTGCGTTCGACGCCTACGTTATGATATTCGACCATTGTCGAGGAAACGAATTTTTTAGAGTCTAAATGCGTTGTCGAGAGTAGGATGTCGTAGCACCGTCGACGTTTGAATTAGTGTGATTCCATCGATTGAAATCGATAAAAAACACGAACGAACTCTGCTCGAAAATCCACTAATCGAAACACTGGCACATTGCTATCGTACGTTCTAATTTGAATAATATATTTCCATACTTAAAATCGGATACAATTATGGAAAAAATTTAATTAAATCAATAAATCATCGCCAAACGTTATTATTAATTAATTATCGAATGAAATAACGTTACGCGTTTCAAAATAAATCAACACTTTTGTTGATTCATCCGTGGGCGTTCATCCGAGTATGGAATTGAAAACTATATAAAAGAGGTGATATTTCTAAAAACGTGAATCGTTAATATTTTTGATGATATCGAATGATGGTCGTTTTAGTTAAAAAAAAAAATAGAAATTTCAAACCGTTCTAAATTTAAATTCATCTCTCCGCCGAGCGCGCGAGGGAAACTGCAAAGAAAATTATTGAAAAATAACGTTTCCGTGCTGATTTTCGGTTCCATAAAACACCATGAGAATATTTTGGCACATATTTACTATATCGTCCGAACGTTTTCACATTTTCAAATCTCGCCCAGTAAACGTTACGGCAAAGTATATAAATCCAATTACATTTTGGCCAAAAACTATTATAGCTTTATGCTTTCGAATGAAATAGAAAGCCGGTCACGTTGAATCGGTTAGTAAGATTGAAACTGTATCCAATAGACATACATATTTTCAAACGAAACTTTTGAATATAAATTTATTAATTTTAATGAATTTTTAACTGACGCTAAATATTAGTTATGGTGAAATTTAAATATATTATTATAAGACCTCTTGCTGACACGCGTATTGTGAAACTTGTTCAAATTATTGTTGATTTAACATAGTTCAATTTGAACTTTTAATTAAGTAAAGTTAATTTATTCGTACGTCAACTTTTCAATTAGTAATGGAGTTAAAAACGATATTTAGAAGACTCGCAATTTAACTCATTATTTCATATATTATTATCTCAATTGAAGCGGATGAGAAAAAAAAAAGAAAAAGAAAAGAAAAGAAAATTCGCAAAGGTCATTGTTGTCGCGCTCTCGACGATGAGACATGTACGAGTATTTATATTGAAATACGAACGATAATCACTTTTCTAGAAGAAACCATCACGATATTATGTCGAGACCGAACGAAAAACGACAGACGTACACGGTAAACGATTTTAATTAAAAATGTATTTTAAAGATGACATAATGTAATAGTATGTTTTGCGATAGGTATATACTAATTGTTTTTATCGATTTTATTTCTATAAAAAGAACTGTTTGAAAATTATTTCACTCTGGGTTTTACGTCTTTGATTTAAATTCATATGCTTCGACCAATAACGATACCGTATTTATAAGATCCGTTACAACCACAGTGAGTACATACATATAGTGAATAATATATTTTATGGTGTTAATCCGATGATGATATCGTTGAAAATGAAAATCTGACGCCTTAAAAATCGCGAATTTAAAAAGCGAGGCGGAAAGTTTCGATCGTTTTCTAATTTGATTTCTAATCGAATTAGAACTAAAATACGTTTGAACTTTTAATGGACCTCTAAAACGTTATTCGATTTGTCGACAATTTAAGTTATCGCGAGAGAGACTCGAGTGCTGTATATTACAAAGTTATATGAAATATAATAAATCTCAATGGTTTTCGTGATATTTCACCCGGAGGTACAATGTCGAAAAATTAAAAAAAAAAAAACGTTCGCCCTAACAAACGCCTCGGTAGAAAACGATACGCAGAGGTACATTTTGGTTTTCAAGTGCGCCTAAAACCACGGACGGGGAGAAAAATCAAAAAGGAAATAATTATTGAACGGTATTATTTTTCGGGACGAAATAATACGCTGGTCCTAGTTATAACTATCGGGGCGAAGGAGTCTACTGTTCTATAGAGATGGCCATAATACCATTGACGTCACGACCCGTTCGTTAATTTATTATAATTATGGGTTATTCGAAATCTAACCGTACGTTCGACGAATTAACCTTCCGTATAATCCGACGAATCCGTCGACTATTTACAGTCAACAAACCCGTCTCGTCGTTATACGTATTATTATGATTCGGCGGCGTTCTCCTTTTTTCAAAAATGCCGAATAACACCACGTTTAAATTATCAAGATAAACGTCGTCGTCGTACATAATTTTACTCGCAAACGACCACCACTGTGGTTCGTTTTGATTTCGAAAATTCAATCTGTCGCCGCCGAGTGAAAAACGTAGCGCGCGATTAGCAAATCGCGCGTTCGACGAACACTCGGTCGAACAATAATTATTATTAACGTTCATCAGCCATAAGATTTCGTAATATTGAATTTCAAGTAAAGTAATAGTAAAATTGATTATATAATATATTATTTTTTAGATTCCGAGAGAAACGATGATCGATCTATTGATTTTACGTTGAAATTTCCATTTTATCGAATCAAATTCTGCTGAAAATCTGCCAACTTTTAGAGTAGCTGAACCGTCGTCGTCGTCCCATCGCTCAGAATTTTTTTTTTTCGAGAGAGAGCAACCAATGATACCACTGGTCTCGAATTCAATAAAAGACCGATTCATCGATCACCCGAGTCTCACCCTAATATTACGTATTTTATGACAACGTAGTTGCAGGTGGGCATGTCGTTACGTATTTGATTATACTTAAAATTTTGTTGAAATCGAACGATTCGTTAATTTTGATCGCGTTTATCGCGAATAACCGACCTGAAACATTAACCAACACCTACCGCAATACATACGAACTGACGTGAAAAATGTACGTATACTAATGAAGTACAAACTGACAGTAGCCGCCGGAGACAGATTTTTAACAATAAACCGTAAAGAGAGTGACTACCCGGAACCGACAAAGTGTCAATAGACGGGGGATACGCGCCGAGTCGACAATCAGACCAGACTCGCGCGCGCGCGCAGGTACGGGCCAATAAAGTTAAATATTTTACATAACGCAATATCTGAAAACAAATACGAACGGTATTTATGTGTAAAATTAAATATTTATGGCAGTATACACCGAACGTCATAGTGAAAAGGTTACCGCGGCGGCGGCGGCGGCGGCGGCGTACGAAGAAGTTTATTTGTTCAACCGCGCGCGGGATAAATATTTACGCCCGTTTCGAAACGCTGGGGATCTCCGCGAACCAGACCGTTGACGTATTCGCCGTGCCGGGCAAACATCGCGATGTTATGACAATAATTTCCAATACACCTCGGCCATCAGACCTTTGCCGCGGCGTTTTCTACGCACTCGTTTCGATATTATTCATTTGTTCCGTATGTTTTTATGACGTGATGCCGCGCGATCCCGTTCGGCGGAGAACGATGTTCTGAGAAAAGAAAAAAACTTTACCGACTCGTTGATTTCATATCGTTTAACGATCGGTCGGGGTGATATATACGTATATAATAAACTCTTTGGTTTTTTTTTTTTCACGCCGATCGATTGCCGGTTTTTTTGCAATACGAACGAACCGTCGCGTCGCGTCGCGTCGCGTCGTCGTACTAATTCGCTCGGGCATTCGAATAATTTATAATTTACGGCCTTATTCGAGAACGCAACGATAAAAACCACCAGCAAAAATGAAAACCGTATCAGTCGATAAAAGAAACGTCGTCAGAGTTGTAAAAATATACGATCCGAGGTTTGAAAATTGCTCCCCGGACGATTCGTCGGAATTATTCGATACTTAGGACTTTTTACATTTTAATACGTCCAGCAGCTTGTTGTTTTTGTCAAAATCATTCTTCCCCGGTCGGGCGCGTAAAAAAACAAACCGCTCCGCGACACAAATCGTGGAATTCAATTAGTCGACGTCGATGAAATTTCCCGATAACGATCGGCATCGCTGATTATAATAATATGGAAAAAAAAACCGCCCGTTTGTAATAAATTCAATATGCAAAGAATAAAATCCAATTTCAACTCGGACGTATTGTTGATCTGAACACATAAAACGTACGAAAACAGAGGACGTCTAATTTTTTTTATTATAATATTACTTTCCTAGAAAAAAAACACTGGAGAATGGAAACAGACCACTAAAATCTGTTTTACAACACTAAAAAATGTTATAAACGTGTTTTGCACATTTTATATTATGTAAACGAGTGTACTGCGTAAGAAAAACGAAGAACATAATATTATTTGGATGATTTGGTGGAAAACTGTGGACATAAATTGAATCTAGTCTTGGATTACACGTGTGTACTTATGATGAGTACGATAACCAATCGTTATTATATAAATATCAAAAAATACTAATTACAATTTTATTTTCACGAGACGACTTTCACTATTACCAGACAACGAAATACGAGTATATAATGAACCTAACCCTAGTGGTTCGATGCGATAGAAAAGGTAAAATAAAATTTAGGCTCCCATTCGTGTCTACGTATTATATTTCAGCGGCGAAAAATTACTCAGACGTTCGAAATGTCTGTGAACAACGCGAAAACAAGCAACAGTTTTTGAAACCTATACCGTTTGTGAACAAAAACAGGTAAAATAAACGTAGATATCCTACGCGGTGTTTGTTTTTTGAACTGCGAAAAATTTTTTCTCGATTATTTGGAAAGCTCGACGACGGGAAACTCGAGAAATGATTTTCCCGAGGACCGGCGGGAGAAAATTTGCTTCCTAAAGTCACGGAAGTCGATGATCGAGTCGAAATTATACAAAACAGACTTCAAACAAACAAAAAGACGTATAAAACTACAAGTTTTAGTCATTCGTTTGGCGTGACGGAAACGTCGAGAAACGTTAAATAGCGCGGCGGCGACCGGGCGTACTGATTTTTATCAGTTTATCGCGTTAAACTATATCGCGAGTACAAATAAACGCGCACATTCGGTCTGTGCATCTGTTTCGCACACGTTTTGTTCGTGTTTGTTGTGTGTGGCGGGCGGCGAGAAGGAAACACCTTCGTCGCGCCCGTGTGTCTGTTGGAAGAATTCTGCGTTGAGTTTTGCGTTTTCGGTTTTTGTAAAACTACAAAACCGTCGGCGACACCATGAATGTTTTAATATTAATCGAGTTTTTCACGATGGTCGGGTGCATGAGCATCGACGATTTGAGAATCAAATTTCCGCCGACCAAGGACGAGATCGTCGACTACGCGGAACAGTTGACGGCGGACGAACGTTTCGACCGCGAAATACGGGCGGCGGTGGCGGCGGCGACGGCGGGCAAAGCGTGGCCCGACGACGTCGTCAGAGGCACGGTGAAAAGTCACATGGACCGAGTGCACGACAGCCTGAACGACATGAGCGCGTTTTTTACGAACGCCGTGTTCAACCGCGTCGCGAGAACGCTCAGGTCGTATTGCCAAGTGTCGGCCGAGTACGTGGCGCACGCGTCGAGCGCGGGTCTCGAGACCGGCGCGGAAATCGTCGAGGCGATCGGGTTCGAGGACGACGACCAGGACGATTTTTACGTCGCGTCGTTTCTCTTCGATTCCGGCTATCCCGCCGACGACATTGTGCGTGCGATATTTTTCCTACAGTCGTTGGCGCACGTCCGTCTGAACGCGACCGACGGCGGCGCCGTGGGCTCGTTGACCGGCGAGTTGTGGAAACTCGGAAACAAACTCGACTATTATTTCGTAGACGAGCGCAAGACGAAAGTAACGAGTCCTCCTGACCTAACCGCCCGAGTCGCCGCCGGTCCGAGACCCGAACACCATTCGGACGACGAACACTACGGTCGACAATTGCGATCCGCGTTGTCCGACATGAAAACGAGTATTAGAAAACTGTCGAGAACATCCGGCGCTCGAACGAAGACGTTTTTCGACAAGACACTCCTCACGAGGACAATCGGCGGCGATCGTTTTATCGACTACGTGTTTCGGCACGAAGGATGTGAAATTTTTGTGAGTACATAATATATTATCATTGCCGGAAATTCTTTTTCTTTGATTTCCAGGAGAAATTTCCAGGAAATCTCAACGTGATATTGTTTTATTAACGATTCCGCGGTGTTTTTGTTTAGTTCAAAAAGACCGAGAAGTCCATGCTGACGCAGAAAAAGAAAATTACATGGTGGGTGTGTTCAAGAATTTTGGTAATTAGCTACTTATTTTTTTTTTGGACAATTTAATATTAAAAAACAAAGTGAAATACGACTGGGCCGAATCTTTCGTTCAAAATCGTATCTACTGAAAGAGAAGAGCCACTTTTAAGATGTAAAAACAAAAAAAATTCCCTTTTTTTAGATAAATTCTTCAATAAAATAATACGCGTTAGAAATACGACTCGGACTTTCAGTTTTTACGATTTGAGTTGAATGTTTTTTTGTTCTAAACGATTCGAATTCGAATGTGTTTTTCGAAAAACGTTTCGAATAATTTGCTTTTTTTTCCCTGCCGATACTAATCGCTTTAGATTGCCCGCCGCAGTGATTAAAGTTTGCAAGCGGAAAGTAATCGTCTAGTCGGAAACTTTAAATATTTACCATATTCTCTGGATCCTGGAATATCTACAAAAGAGCAAATACTCGTAGCAATTAAGCATCACTTAATTAATCTTATCGATATTAACTACGTGCCACCGACTCGTAAATTTTCAAACTCTTCGCGATAATTTAACACGTCGCGTTTTGTCGATTATTTCCAGTTTAAAATCGTTGAAACCACCGCGATGAATTTCTCGTGAATAATAAAATTCTATTACTGATTATTAATATCTATCGTAATGTCAGACCGTGCTCGACGAGTCGTTTTATTTAAAAAACAGTTTTTTTTCCCTTCTAAATAATATATTTTGTAAGTTACACGTGAATCGGTGATTTTTGACCGTCACAAATTCAACGATTTGTACGAAATTATTCTTATTATAGACGACTTCGTACTACGACAGCGAAAACACTACGACGGACACGCAGGTAAGGATGTTGTTTACAATCTAATCTCGCACAGGCGGTATGTTTTTCCTAAAATCACGGTTTCCGATCGCTTTATTGGAAACTTGTCCGAAACCAACGACACGTCGATGAAACGTTAGAAAATGTTATTTCATTCTGTTCTGACGAATCGAGTGGACGATATTATATGAAATGTCATTGGAAATAAAAAAAATCTCTCGTTCCGTGACCGTAAGAGTTTTTTCGTCGCGGCCAGTTAGGCAACGATTACAAATCGTATCGCGATCGTATTCGCCAACGGTAGCCGTAAAAAAAAAAAACACTTCTATTTATGAAATGCGCGAACACAATATATTATTGTTTCAGACCAATCCGGATTACGAATACGACGAAGAAATACCACCAGAAGAAGAGGTAATATTATCAAAGTGAATTACGAATTTATTTCAATTTCAACCGCCACGGTTAATTGGGTCGTTATAAATACACATCATCCGTTAACGTGTGTAACGCGGGGTCGAACAAGCTGCTGAAAAAAAAAAACAACCTTAGAAACAAGTTATACACTAATTTGTTACTCTGGTTACGTGACGTATAAAAAATTGAAAAAAAAAAACAAACAAATACGAGATATTCAAAGTCGTTATTTGTTTTGTTAAGTTAATTAGCTTATTCACGGATTGCTTTAAAATTGAAACGACGACGACGTGAAATTTGAATTTTTGACAAAAAAATAAAATAGACAACGGTGGTTGTCGCGATTATCACATTATTATTAAATACGAGCCGATTGACTTTTGCGGTAACTACGGGAACGCGAAGGTTTCGTTTATAGTTTTTAGCGAACGAAATCGAAAACATTTGTTGTCATTCGCCGAGAACAGTTGAAATACGAACGATGTCGCGCGTCTTCGTTTCAGCATTTCTCTCGCGCGCAAGCATAGTTATTTCGTCGTAACAAGGTCGGTAAAAATATATTTATTATCAAACTATTATTTATCGTCTTAATCGTACGTTTCGTCGTTCAGCATGGACGTCAATAATAAGCGTATAACCTTCATGGTGTACAACGTGCCCAGGAAGATCGGCGCCGAGCTTTCGTCCGGTTCCGCGTGACGGCTGCCCGCTCCGGGTATTACGAACCGACCAGTCGGTCCGGGACTTCCGAACGGCGTCTTCGTGGCCCACGACGGGCACTTGGTTTCCGGCCACCGGCCCCGTTTTTTCCTCGCCGATAGAGCCGCCGGCAAGTCGGTGTCACTTTAATTGTCGATGAGAATCTCAGATCGCGATTGCCGTAGACGCCACATGTCAGGCAATATCTCGTCCCGATTTGCCAATTTGTCGATTTGTTAGATTTAAACGCTTTTTTTTTCTTTTTCTTTTTTCACTATTCGAGTTTTTTTTTCGTTTATCGTAGATGTTAAGTTAGGTCGGTCGCGCGCCGTCGAGATATTCTCCGGAATCGGACTGGCGGTCGTCCGTTTTTTTCACGCCGGCTTGGACGGCTACTCCCAGACGTTCCGCGCCGCCTTGGCCTGCCGCAACTGGATGGTCTATGACACCGACTAGTTCCGCGGCAAGTCGGTGTCACTTTAATTGTCGATGAGAATCTCAGATCGCGATTGCCGTAGACGCCATGTCAGGCAATTTCTCTCGTCCCGATTTGACAATTTGTCGATTTGTTAGATTTAAACGCTTTTTTCTTCTTTTTCTTTTTTCACTATTCGAGTTTTTTTTCATTCATCGTAGAGTTTAAGTAAGGTTAAGTTAGGTTATTGTAAAACACTATATCTACAATACGAGTATAATATAATAAATATTATATTATGTAATTTATTCTTGAGCATTTTTGTTTTTATTTGAAAGTCAATTGCGTTTGAGATTTTTATTCCGAAATATGTCGCTCGTTTACCGAGTTCGGTTGAGATGCACTCGAAGAATCACTGCAGTACTCACGTCCATATAAAATGTATTAGATTTGTATTACATTGAGAAGAGTAGTTCTAAGTGCTGACGGCCGGATCAATTTTTATTGCTTGTAACTTTGTTAAAATGTTTAATTGACTTTTGACAAAAAAGTTATATTAACAATATAATATAATAATAGTGATAATATTAATATATTGAATGAGCTTGCTCGTCTGAGAAAATTTGTGTTTTGTTCTTATCGAATTACAGTAATTCTTTTTTGAATTTTTTTATTATCCTTTGTTGATACACGCTTATCGGAAGAACTTCCTCGATTACTCGTTAACGTCGAGTTTTATTTGTTTATAGTTGGTAAATACTTTAATATTTTAAATCGTAGATCGAGTTATTATAGAATTATTTTAATCATTTTTCAATATTAACTGGTAAAATCGAATTTTCTTTGATTTGAAAACGGTATATAATATGATTTGGATCCGACTCGAGATCTATAATTGAAAAAAAAAAATACGAGACATTTAAAAAGCAAAATATTACGACCGTTATACGCGAGATAGTGCAGCTAAACTCCGAAATGATCCGTTGTTGATTTACCAGACGGTTTATAAAATTGAAAAAAAAAAATAAAAAAAATATAGCCCCTTTCTCCTTCGTTGCAGTTATTTGTTCGGAGTTATTATCGAGAGTATCGTATTATCCGATATGATCAGATTGCAGTGTCTGATAAAATGTCTGAATTTTTCGACGGCAAAATTTCGTTGCCTGTTTACTAACGGGAAAACGTAATGTTTCCGACACTCCGGCGGTTCGAGTACTCGTTATTTTCGGCCACCTAGTTACTCTTGTGTGAGTGGGTGTTTTCGGGCCGAAAACGAACAGCCACGGGGTAACGGACAAGACCGAATTACGAAAGAGAAAATAAAACGATAGCCTAACGGGTAATAATAATCCCGTAAAAATATCACTATCGGTTAGGTAAAAACATGATTACTTACGACACGATCGCTATGCATCTTATGATGAATCGAAGTGGTTACGTTTCGTTTCGACGACGAAACGTCTACATTTCGCGCGACCGTGGAAAATTTAGTTTGCACGCAAAAATACCGACGCGCAGCTCGCGAAATGAATTTTTTTCCGACGCCGCGCCGCCGTGGTGTAGGTTAACAGCCTACTTCAGTGGTTGTCAACCTTTTTGGGTCCACGGCTCCTTTTGATTTTGAAATAAAATATACGGCTCCCATACGAACATTTAAAATAAACAAATTTACATTACTTATAATAATTTTAATCTAACTTTATTTAATGATAAACATGTAATTAGGTAATAAATATCGGTCGATATACGTAGCCGTAGCGCATATAACACACTGAATACAAAACAGACAGGCGACAGCGGTGTGCGTTTTACAACTGATAGATTATATTAGAGGCAAATCATTAAGTAACTACCTAATTGTAAATAGTAATCGAAATATGCTATTACTCGATATCGCAAACACGGTTATCGACGGTTATCTCACACATGCAACATGTAATATGTATTGGTGCGCCGAAATTTTATTTTTAGTTTATATTGCGAACGCGGCTCCCTTGATAATAACCGGCGACGCCCCTGGGAGCCGCGACGCACAGGTTGAAAACCCCTGGCCTACTTGGTTTTAAGTGTTTCGGGTAAAAAATATAACGTCTTCTAAATCATATGAATTTTGTAATAGACGACGCCGGACCGCGAAACGGAAGATAAAACGACGACCGAACAGGTAATAATACGAGTATAATAATCCTAAAAATAATCAATCTAGCGAAAACGTTCTTAACACGTGTTCGGCGCTACAAAGCTCATGATTTTGGTAATAACTTAATAACTTAAAAATACATTTCTTACCGCACGATAAGCGTGAAAAGTTTCTAAATGTATATTTTAACGTCCTATAGATTTATTATTATATCCAATAATCCTCGTAAATCAAACGTGTTTTGGTTCTCTCGGTATTTTTCTCTCTCTTCTTTATAATAATTATTATACTAACAAAACAATAAAAATAATAAATACCTCTTACTCTACGATAAGAGGTCGTAACCTCTCAGTGTACAGTGACTTTTAGTTGGTTATCTTTATTTGTATATTGCATAATTCTTGTAACTATAGATAGAAAGGAGAAAAAAATGAGAAAAATAAACAAAAATAGTAATCCCATCATTTTAGATACCTAACTAGAAATAACCGATCGAATAATAATAAATATTATATTTCTATTGTTACAGACAGCCGAGCGTTCCGAAAAAGAAAACGATATTATGGTAAATCGGCCGAATAGTAAATATTAATACGAAGGATAATGTGATGTTCTTGTTGTTTTTTTTCTTTTTGAATTTCTATTTTATTACGTACTACTACTACTCGTATTAAATTTCACCGGCAGTGTACGTTTTAAATGGAATTATGACATTCTTCCTGCCCGGACATTTTCCCCTTGGCAGGAAGTTTCCCTCCGACGTGGATTAAAGCGCGCAGCACTAGGTACTGTAAATTATTAAAAATTTTATTAACTCGGTCGTCGGCAGACCCGTGGGCGTGCGCGCTCAAACGGGTAACTCTTTCCTAACGTCAGTCAAACGATTACGAATTAATCCGATTCCGACAATACCTTCGAACGACACGCTATTATTTCTAAATATTTACAGAAAAAAAAAACAATAATAATAATTATAAATCTAATCGTAGCGCTGTTTGCCGATGTCGAGGTGTTTTTTTTTTTTTTTCTGCTAAAAATCAATAGCACGCGCTGATAAAAAGCGAGCGCGACGAGCGTTCGCCCTAACGAAACGGCCACGTCGTAAAACGCTTAGGAACAAATATCGATGAGTTATTGGATTTGAATATTTACGCGTTTAAAATCACATTGATTTTCAACATTCGATAACCGTAGTAGTAATATTTTTCGTAAACAAACGATAAACGTTATATTTAATATTTGAAATTGTTATTTTCGAAACGCAACGGCTTTATAATTTTCATCGATTCGATTATTATTAGTCCATACGAATTTACGTAATATTATGATGTTTCGACGACGAGTAAAAAGAGTTACCTTTTCCTATCGACTATTCGACGTTTTGAGTTTATTAGTAATAATACCAAATTATATGCGACGCTCACAGACGTTTAGTAAATGCGACACGAAATAATATTATATTCTACCGACTGCGAAGATGAAAATAAAATTATTATAAAATATAAAATCGTAATAGAATGAAATATTAAATACAAAAAAAACGGTTTGGAATTTCATTAAACCAATTAGTTTTAAAAACGTCGGCACGTTTATTTTCTCATCATTTGATAACGTCAATGAGGTGACCGCGTAAAGATTAAATTTTATCCTTGTTTGAATTTAAAAATCCACCATCAGACGTAATATACGAATATAAAAAGAAACTGCGATTCTCTCGACGTACGGGTAAAAATCAAACAGGTCGTCGTCGTCGATAACAATAATAAAACAATGGCTATAAAAAATAAACAACTTATTTTAATTAGGCGGCCCATAACAAACGAGTGGCACACGATAATATACATTATTATTAATAATAAATACTCAATAAAAGACAATATATTATATTGTCTCTTTTATAGAGTATATATATATTATTTTCATTATTAAGGGGAAATGTGCGTAGCCTGGTGATGGCAAATGTCCAGCCTGCGCGAAAATCAATAGGCGAATAAATGTCCAGGTAGGGAGAGAGGGAAATCGCCTGTCTTTCGTTTTAAACGGGCGTCGCGTCGTCTAATAGATTTTACACAGACTTCTGGAGAATTTTCGTTTATAATATCATTTCAATTATATCGATTAAACACTGCAATCGATAAACCATAATATTATGTATCTTCGCAGACCCGGTCCCCGGTCGAGTGGTTATTTTTTTCGTGACGTAACTGATTCGATTTTTGAAAATTACACTCGTGACGTACGGTTTTCCGGAGAAACTTTATAATAAACGACGACGGTTATTAGAATAATATCGAGTTTTCTCGCAGTTTTGATTTTATTCCACGTGATCCGTCGTCGCTCGAATGGTTTTGATCCTGGAATAATTTCGGAGCGACACCGATGTCGATCATATTTTTCGACAGCATTCCGTTTGGTGTTTACTATATCGGCTACGTTTCGCTCTACTCTCTGTTCTAGGATAATGATATTGTGTCGCAGAGCTTTCCCGAACCGATGCGGCCGGACACGGAATCGAAACGGACGCCGCCGGCGGTTGAACCGGAATTCGAAAACATATTGACGTTGGCGTCGATACAAGACGAATTGAAGCGAAACAATTATTACCTAAACGTCGTGATTTATTATAACGTCGTGTCCGAGGTGATGCTGTACAGTTCGATCAAAGAAGGCATCAAAACGCTCAAGTGGGTCAAACGCGTGTACCGGAAAAACTGCAGACACGGGTTCCGGTTCGACGTGTCGGAGGTGCTTTCCGCGAGGCCGGCGGTACTCTTGTTCAAATCGATTTACGACGAGACCATGGAGAAACTGTTGGGAAACGTGCACATCGACGTCGACAAAATGTTCATCGTCCGCACGTTCGACGAACTGTTGACCAACGTTTTGAAACATCTGAACCGTCCGGCCACCGGCAACCCGCATTGCCGGAAACACATCAGGGCCACGTGTTCCAAAGTCTTGAACGAACTCAGCGACATCAACATCGACCGTTGCGATTACACAGCGAACAAAACGATCGAAACGAATACGTACGAATATCACATTGTCGAACCCATAATTAACGTGTACAAATTATACGGTTTCAATACGTCTCGGTTGAATTAATTATAATATTATGTTTTTACGATTGAAAGTATAATTATTGACAGTACGGGCCGTTACACACGAGCGATATTTCATCGTACGATTATCTTATCGTACGATACCTCGAAAACTGTCGGATGCACACTTTAATATTCCAGACGATAAGAATATCGTACGACTAAAATATCTCAATCGAAATGTACAGAAATAAATTGATTAAAACACACGAACGATCATTATCGTTCGATAAACCAAAAAAACAAACTCAGTACCATGTCATCCATGTAATTTTTCAGCGGGAGTGATAAATTTTCTCATATTTGTATCCATTTTTGTCAGTTTTTGTCCAACGAATGTTGTAAGTAGTTCATCATATGCAGAAACTGTCATACGGAAATAATTAAAAAATTTTCTTGGATCTCTCCTGAGACCGTGAAAATTTATTGTAAATGCGCCTTCTGATAGACGAGTACTTAATAAGGGATGAACCCAAAATTTTCGATTTTGCTGTTTATTTTCTTTTCTTTTTTACTAGTAAATTATAACCCATATAAAGAGTTACAATGGTTATCCATTGCAGTATTTAAAGATATATTAAATTATTAATAAATTAAAAATTAAATGTATCACAACACTGTATAGTGCAGACGTGTGTCTCGTGCAACTATAGAATTACAAATGCAAAAATTACATAGTATCGTCCGATAAATATCGGTCATATGTTCTGCCAACTATAGTATCGTACGATAATATTTCCGTACGATAAATAAATCGTACGATGAAATATCGCTCGTGTGTAACGGCCCTACGACTTGCGAATATCAAAAAAACAACAATTGTATAAAAACGACGACCACCTCCTGGCATAGTGTTATTGATAATATTATAATCGTGATATGAAATATTTGTACGCATTCGAGTACGTCTTAATTATTAAAATCGCGTTGTTCCGAAGGAATTCTCATCCGACATTTTCAATTACCTTCGTTAAAATCAAGGCTCGAGACAAAGCGCGAGACGGGTATTATAACGGTATTATAAATAATATTAAAATATATATCCTACCGATAACGATATATGAAATGATATTGTTATCGATTGTTATTGTTCAATATTCGTGTCGTCCACGTTTGGGTTTTCTCTCGACCGTAATGTTGTTGTATATACGTAATATTATGGTAATTATTAACGAAAACTGTTTATATAGACACGAGTAGGTATAATATTAGTTTCAAAACGCATTGCGGCGAAATACTCGTTTGCGTTCTCTACGATTGAGATAAACGTAAACGGGGGGGATATCGGTGTCGATAAATTTCGTATTTCGAGATGAGATTTATTGCGCTGATGTTTTACGACCAGAACGGTTTGGATAAACCCGCCGTAATACCTGCCGTATAAATAACAAGTTTTGATTGATTTTATTTGAATTTAATTTTCGAAATGGGCGAGCGGCGGCGGCGGCGGCGGCGTCCAAAGTTTTGTTTTGTTTCGGTTCGGTTTTGGTACTTTTTTTTTTTTTTCAATAATAATAAATAATCGTTTTCGTCAAGACCGAGGCGCGACTGTACGCGCGTTGTTCGCGGTTACATTATAACTTTTTTGATGTAACGGCGGCGGCGGCGTACGGAATTAATCGAATTAGTCTCCGCGAGAAATTCAATTTGGTCGAGATTTGTTGTAGTGTATAGTAGTAAAATTGTCAATCTCGCGATGATAAATTACCGTCGGGGGACTTTACGGATACGGATAGGCGAGAGAGTGTTTCGGACTTGGCTGAAACGAGGTAGGTACCGCCCCGAGCGGCGAAACGGCAGAGCGTAATTATAATAATTATTATTGTTATCGCGCCGATCGTTTGGATGTTTTGCAAAAATAAATTAATCGACGGAGGCTGTTTTTCCGTCCGAGACGGGTTTTCAAACGGCCGAGCGATAGTGACGAAACCGTGTATTATGTAGAATCGTTACGAAAAAAAGGTTACTTTATTTGGTATATTAGAAAAAGAATCAACACATTGGTAAATTATTTTTCCTCACGGGATTATTTTCAATTTCTACCCCGGAGCTCACGAGGCTCTCGATCCGTTTTCGAAGAGGCGCGTCTGGAAAAGGAAAATCAAACGTCCACCACGATTACGAAAATCTAGCTCAGGACCTCTCGACCACCGGAGAGCGCGCGACCGCGGTGTAACGCGTGAACCGATAACGCACAAGTGCGACTTTCGCGACCGAATTCGGGTTGGGCACGTGCGTCGACGCCGCGCCGACCGACCACCTAACGTACCGGAAAAGACGATGCGCTCGGAAGGAAAATCAAAGGTAAAATTAGAAACTTTACCGGAGGAATAACGCGCGCGCGCGCGCGCAACGTGACGCGAGTATCCGCGCGGAACGTCGTCGTCGTCGCCGCGCCGCCGAGAAAGACGCGTTTTCGTCGTATTACTTTGATAATAATGATCATTTATAATATAATGTATATTATAGTAACATAATATTATTATTGTAACGGAAATCGAACTTCTCGGGTCGTATCTCGTCGTGAAAATCGTTCGAGAGAGAAACGACGCACGCGGTTAGGTGCAAAGTTTCTCGGTCGGAGAGGAGGAAAAATTCAAACCTATACCACATTTTAATCATCAAGCACAATGTGCGTTTTGAAATTAATTTAAGGAAAAAATGGCCGAATTACTGTCGAAATTAAACAAACATACACGATTAAACATACCGATTTTATTTGGTGATAACAAAAACGGTAATTTTTTTCTTATATTTGTCTCTACTCAAATCAAATGCGCATTGTATTCGTCAAGAGATACCGAAATTGATATCGATATTATCACTACTAACTATTATCATTATATACAAACATGTCGGTAAAAAATATCTCTCGTATGTTTAAATATCACCTCGTACTGAACATATTATTATACTCGCAGTGGTCCACAGAGGAAAAACGAAATAAATTGTCTATTGCAGCGGTTCTTAACCTTGTGGTCCGCGGCCCCCTGGGGGTCCGCAATACTCTTGTCGGGGGGTCCGCGGCAGCCTTAACACCTAACATGAGTCAATACGTGACACGAGTGCATTGCTACAATATTTTCGGATTATTATTTATTTTTTTCATATAAAATTATAAAATTCGACAAAAACTTGGTCCGCGATTTGTAAAAATCTTTCATCGGGGGTCCGTGTCCTACAAAAGGTTAAGAACCGCTGGTTACTTATTTCGGTGTATACGAGTACAGAATATACGATACGTTTGGTTATGGGACAGAGTTAAATATAATTTTCTTCGTAACAGTATTATGTCCGCCTTATGCTCGCAACCTCATTATCGACATTGCCGCAAGCGATAACGATTAGGCGAAAACAATTTATAAATATATAAGAATCGGTATGGTATAATGCAATAATATTATAGTTCTATGAATTCATTACACTCGGAGATAATAAATTGTAATTGCCGCGGACCCGATAATGTCTATTTTGAAAATAATGTTCGATTTCCGCTTTACTATTACTTTTGAATTGATATTTTGTTTCGTGATAAATTACGTGGTTGTCAGAAGGGCAAGAGATAAAACGAGACGATTATAATTTAAAATTTAAAATTTTAATGACCGACTATGGGAAAAAACCGCAAAAACCTTTACGTCGTAATTTCGGTAACGTTCTTATCTTTTTCCATCGGGTCTCCCCTCTGGTTGAACTACGCAGACAAATATTTATAACAATATCTGAAATGCACTATATTATCGTACGTTTTTAATCAAATTTACATAATATTTCATATTTATTGCGTTGTTATAGGTAAGATTAAAATAAAATATGTACGAGTATGTATATATTTTATTCGTTTCGACGTTCGCGTTGGTAATTTTGTGTTTTCCGAGATGAACGAGGGGGGAAAAAATGCAATCGACCTAATCAACGTTCCATCGTTTGAATTTAAATTTAACCGACGACGACGACGGCGGCGCTCGGAAAATTAATAATAACGGTGTTTTAATCGTCGACTGGACAAAAATAATATTTATAGAACCCACTTAAATGTATACACACAGATATTATAATATGACGTATGTACTCGAACTCGTATGTACAACACGCGGTTACTATATAATATTATAATATGTATATACGAAAACTCGAACCGCGGTACCGGTAACGTCGGACGGAGAGGGGGGGGGGAGGATTGATCGAATCGGGGTCGGCCCGTGTTTTACTGCAGCGGCGGCGGCACCGGTCTGGCTGGCTGGCGCGCGCGTTTTTTCTCCGCCTCCCGCGGCCGGGCGAGGGCACACGTCCGCGCGCGCGTCCCATACGTGTTGACGAGAGATAACGGATCTGTCGATTAAAAAAAAAAAAAAAAAAAAAGAAAGAAAGAAAAGTACAGAGTACGGAAAAAAAAAAAAAACGAAGAAAAAATAGAGAAACCCCCCCCCCCCGGACCGTATCTCAAGGCGAACGCGCGCCGCGGCGGAGAATTTGGCGCGGTCGACGAGACGCGGGGCGGTTCATACACGCGAATTTATATACATACATATACCTCTGCTCTCTCTCTTTATATACATATATATATACTTATATACGTATATATATATATATATATACACGGCGGAATAATTCCTCCCCTACTACTTTACCCCTACCCCGCACCGCCGTCGCAATCTATACAAACCGACCCCGCGCACCTATCCGTTCTACCGTTTCGGCCGCCGCCGCCGCCGACGACGCTCCCGCCAGTTTCCGAGCAACCCTCCGACGTGCTGCTGGTGCGTTGTTCGTCGTCGTCTCCGTCGTCGTCGTCGTCGTTCGCTTTTACGTCTATCTCTTACACACACACACACACAAATAAATAATACATAAATACACACACACACACATAAATTTACATATTAATTAACACACACACACACACACACACACCTACACATTTTTGAAAACACGCGCGCGAGCTCCGGTGAAAATACGAAATTTTCAAAAGTGTGCCCGCGCCGTTTGATATATAAATATAATTCGTCGGTTAGTTTTTTGTCGATCTTTGTGTTTGTTTTTTTTTTAATTTTCCGATTTTTCGCGTTCCGTTCGATTTCCGTGTGCGTTTATCGGTGGTGACGGCGGGTTGTTGTTAGTGGTGCGCGAATGGTGTGTGACGAAGCAGTCCTCCAGGTCGTCGCCGTCGTCGTCTGTCGCCAAACGACACGTACGTCGTAAATACCGCGGTGAGTGCTTACGCATAATAATGTCGACAGTGTACACACACATTTTATGAAACGCGAAGAAGGAGCGAACTCGCTCGGGTTTTCAGCGCCGCCGTCCATTTACCTCGTTTAATAAGACTTCGCAAAAAGATATTATGTTCGCAAAACTATACGTTCGGCCCTCGAACGGAGATGAAAAACGTTCAGAGTTCATTACGATACGAATTATTATAAACGGCGGAGAGGTCTCGAGCGGGAGCTGCGCGTCTTTCGTGATAATTCGATTCGCGTACGGTCTCACGTTTTGTCCGGACCTCGGGCGGTCCGTCAAAGTCTTTCCGAGTCCCCCGTCAGATTCTTTATATATTCTTCTCTTGATTTTTTTATCCCCGCCGCCGCGGCCGTTTTATCGCCTCGGCATAATAATATTATCTATCCGCTAATCGCGCCAACGCGTCGGATAAAACGGTTATACGCGGTTTTAATAAATATGCGCGCGTATAGGTCGGGCTCATAACTCACAAAAGTTTTGAACGGAATACCTCTCGCGTTTTTCGGGTCGCGTATAAAGCATAAAATACATAAAAAAAAAAAAAACTTAATTTTTAGACGGCAAATAAAAATGGTATTTATGAGCTGAAAAACTTTGTTTTTTTCAGAGATTTTTCGTTTCCCCCCCCCCCCCCCCCACGAATTAAGGTCTTCGCGCGCTAAAGGCGACATGGAAGTTTTTATGGATTTGCAAGTGCTATTAGTTTCACGTTTAAAATATTCGTAACTATATATTATTATTATACGTGTGAATTGTTTTTTCTTGTTTGCCAACGATATCGCGACGACTCGATAAACCGTTTGCCGGCGATGATGTATATTTCGCTGTCGCAGAAATCGCCGTTCGACCGGGGGTGTGTCTACGAGACAAAACGGCGAGTCAAAAAACATCCGCTAAAAAAATAAATAAGTAACGCGAAAAGCCAAAACGGTAAATGATAAAAAATCGCGAAAAATTCAAACGAAAAGTATCTGTTTATTTACGTACAACGGCGAATTACGGAACTAATACGTATATATTATTATTATGCGTTTAAAATTATTATTTTCTCACATTTTCATTCTAAAAAAAATTATATTTATAAACTGTTTTAAATTTAAATTTTGTTTAAACGATAATTATTATTATCGTAATCGTACGCGCACGAAACGTTTGTAAACAAATTTACTTGTCACATTATCGTGTTTTATATAACGTAGCCCCGGCGATACCAAATCTTTGACGTCGTCGTCGCTATTTTCACAACCGCCGTCATTGTTTCCGTCGCGATACCGTCGGACCGTGCGGTTCGTTTTTCGCCGTATTATTATAGGGTACGTCTTATGAATAAATACAATACGAGGACAATCGTCTGTGCGACTATTTAAAACGATACCGCCATTATCGCGCGAGACGTTCGCCCACGCGCGTACGCGTCCAGAGGTGTTTTGCGACCTTTGCGCCGTTATTTCACAGACCGCACCGACACACAATTATTATATATATTAACCAAGAGACCGGCATCGGACTGGGCTCGTAACTAAAACCGTCGTCGAAACCGGACGGCTTTTTTTCTTTCTTCTTTTTTCTCTTTTCTAAAAAAAACCCGATGACCGAGATTTTTTCTAGCTCCTATCGGATCGAATTTAAATAATAATAAAGCGGCGGCGCCCACACTTTTTATTCTCGAATTCCAAGCGGTACCGGGCCGAAAACGATCACTGTTATTGAAAGAATTACGTTTTTTCACGGGAAATCGTTTGCGTTTGATCAAACGTACCGTACCGACTGATGAATTTTTTCCGACAAAAGTCCCGACGTTTTTGACGTAACCGACGACGCGACGACGTTCAAACGACATTAACGGCCGTAGTTTTCGTCGAGCCTAAAATGTTCGAAACGCCGCCGTGATTGAATTGGAAGAATGCCCGCCGCCGCCGCCGCCGCCGGGGCCCCCGCAATCAGAAAAACCCGCGGTAAACCATAATATATATATATATATTATATGACTGCGGTTGAATGCGGAAACGACAAAGATATTAATTAGTTCAGCGTGACATCCCCGCGCCGCCGTCACTGCTGCGTTATTCCCCACCCCCTCGTAATTATTCGTCCTTTACATTTCTGAACGGGCCATGTAGCAATTAAAAACCTACAAAGCTCGTAAACGCGACATTAGGCGCCGGTGGTATTTAAATAATTGTGGTTTTTTTCCCTACTCGAATACGTCTTGCGAAATGTATATAACGTCGTACGACGACGACGACGACGACGACGACGACGTCGGTATTAATTATAGTTTATTTTTATTTTTTTTTTGTCGTGTTCTCGCCACGCGTGTCCGTGTCACCTGCGTTTTTTCACGGTTTATTTTTGACGAACCGAAATTATTGTCGTTTTCGTCGAGGAGAAAAACCTCTTCTTTTGGCGAAACCTTACCGTCTCTAGCCCACGACGACGGCTAGTAAAGTATCGAGTGAAAATTTCAAATCCCTTTGGTAAATTAATTTTCTAGTCTGGACGAGAAATATAAATTCGGTATCGTGTCAAAAACCGAAATGCCATAAACGTTGTGTCTTTTTTTTTACAATTTTTTTCGAGTTTTTTTTTCTTTCATTTTTTCGAATACCCGCGGGGAAGTTTGAAAAATGACCTCTCCAGAGCATCGTTTAGACGAAACGCGTCGTCTGAAAACCACCCCCCCGAAGTCGATGATTGGGCCGAGTGTTTCGGTCGAAATCCTGACGAGAGACGGAAAAAATAAATAAATAAACACGCACGCGCGCACGCACGCACGCACGCACACACATCACGGCCAAACCAATAGCTTCCTCGTCGCACTCGGAACCTGAATAAAAAAGAAAAAAAAAAAAATCAACCAAACCTTTTTTTCCACTAGAACTGCCTCTGGAGAACGTTGTACCGTTTATTTATTTATTTTCTTTTTTTCTTCCGGAAGTGGTGCGATTGTAGCTGTTATACGGACGATAATCGAACCACTACACGCCGCCGTATACAATATATACATGCCAGTCGCATTCGAAGCACTCGAGAATTGCCACACTCGAACGTAAAAGTTTTCTTCCGCGTGTGCGCGCGCCGGACGTTTCGAAATTTCGGACTTATTCCGATGCCCGCGGGCCAGATTAATTCGCTTCCGACTAGTAAATAATATGATAAAACCGAACGGCGCGGGACGATGTTTCGGTCAATGTTTTATTATACATTTTGATAATTACATTTTGAAATCGAACCTATACCGTTTCTTTTATCTCCTTTTTTCCCGGCAATTCGTTTCGAGAGATTTTCGGAAAGAATAAAAAAAAAAAAAAAACGAAACTTTTAAATTAAAAAATTCACCGAATCAAATTTGTTTCGTAAACTCGCAAAAGTGGCTGCTGGCGTGTGTATACAACACAATATAATATACGTAATACACCGTGTACGGAAATATTAAATTGAAATATCTAAACGACGACCTGCAGCTATGTATGACATTATTACATCGGGTCGCGCGGGTGGCTCGAACAATCCGACTAGAAATCCGTGCCGATTTTTTTTTTACTTTTTACGATTCGTCTGGAAAACGATAAACTACGATTTCATCTACAACGATCCGAACTGTCTAGCTGGCGTTCGATCGTAGCACGTGGTCGCCGTAGAGTAACGGCGAGAATAATAAAATAGTACAAATTATAATCATAACTAGGGCAGTGAAGTTTTTGCATTTGCATGTTTTTTTTTCAAATGGTTATATTTATTGCCGAGTGAGCTTAAAATATGTTTCGTTAAACTCTTAATTTAAACAAAAAAAAATTATATTGCAATAAACGCAATTTTGGCGATTTTTTTAATTTTACTGCAATTTTAACTATTTTTCATAATTTTCGTTTACATTTAAGATTATATAACTTAATAAATAAAATAAAAGTAACTAAACGTAGCAGTGAACAAATTTCTATATTTGTTGTAATACCTACTTATTATTTCTATAGAGCGATTATCGCATTTTGGTCGTTAAGATAAAAACTTGTCCCTCAATAACATACTATACTATCGTCTATCGGCATTCAAGAAATACGCGCCAATAACAACTACTGACGTAGAAAGAAGTTTCTCCCGATACAAATTTTTTATTCAAATCATTCGATTTTGAAAACTTAAAAAAATTATTTGTAGTGCAATGCAATAATGTAAGCAATATTCATATTTAATTTTTATTATTATTATGTATTAATATATTTAATTTTATTGATTATAATTAAATTTTTTTAAATTTTTTCAATGCAATTTTTAAATTTATAAGTGCATTTTTTAATATATTTTAATGCAATAATGCAATCAATTTAGTGTGTTTTTGAATGCAATAACTTCACTGCCCTAATCATAACATACTCGTATATACATATACAATCGCGCACGGTATATGAATTCGGACCGAAGGTAAAATCCGGTTTTAATTCCGTCACTCGTGCAACAACCGAAATACAATTTTATCCGGACCGTGGTTGTAACCGCTGCTTTTTTTCGTTGTTGTTGTTGTTGCTGTTGTATACAAATACTAATTCGGGTACTTTTCGATTACCTCGACTACCGCCGGATTAATATTTAAACAGCTGTTACTACTGCCCGACGTGATTTTTCGTCCGGAGATATTTTTGATTTCGACCGTCCGAATGAGCGCAATGAGCGAGCCACCCACGCCCGCGGTCTGTCTCTGATAATCGTTTTGTATTTAATAATAATATAATAGCGAGACGATCGAATCGCGGTTACCGTCAATCGTTTCGGGCGGTCGAGACAAACGAAAAGTACCTTAATTTATTTTTAGCCAACACGATATGAAACACAAACGACGACGTGTTTGAGTATAAATTTTCGTTTTCTAAAATTTTCTAAACTCCGTCACGTATCAACGGATTTTCGCATAAAACTAGTCTTTGTCAACGGATTTTCGCAATCTTTATCGTTCGAAAAACTAAAAAAATTAATTTATAACTTTTATGAAATAGTCGATATATAATAATATTACCTTTGGATTCGGTTGTTGTTTTCGCATAAGAGCGCCAGAATCGTAACGTGCTGTCGTGACATTTTTTCCACAAGAATCCGCTGAAACTGTGGATAATATGTTGTTCACATCTACGTGGGACACACGTTAAACGTTTTTTATTTACTCGCAGTAGAAAAAAAAATAACCAGTTTCTATTGTATATTATTATTAGGATTAATATTTAGAATAACAATTGTATCGATACTCACACGAATGTATCCATAATGTCGGCGTGTGTTTGGTATGTAAGATTTCTTTAAATAAATTTAAGAAAAACAACAGGTCCTCTCCTCGGTTCGAACAGTAGATGGTCAATGGGACTTTTCGTTTTCGTCGTTTGTTTGCGCATTATTTTCTTCTTACCGACAGCGTCGCGCTGTTTAAACGACGACGGCGCGGCGTTATATTATGGGTCTGTGTATATTTTTTTATTCGTGTCGGGAAAAATAAACGCGTTCGGACTACCGCGTTTATGAAAACAAAACTTTCTTTTTAACGCTACGATTTCTTGGTCGAGTCTTACGTTGACCCGTCGACCTATCGCCGGCTGTAAGGACGATTCGAGTTGTAAGTTGTACGCGTGTCCTGTACAAATTCGAATTTAAAAAGACGAAAATAAATATTTTATCAACGATTTTTTACCACGAACGTCTTCGTCTCCTCCGCCAGACCAGTAGTTCATGTTTATCAATCGGGTATTCCGTCTATCGCGATGTGCGGCGAATACGAGTACCTAATACGTATGTCGTCAGTTTTTCGCATAGTCGAGGGGGGGGGGGGGTGACGTGTGTGACGAGTGCAGCGCTAAACTTATATTCTAATGGAAAGGATACCGGGAAAACGAGCGACTCTCCGAACAGGCGATATGAAAATGTCTTCGACCTGAATTTCCGAACGTTTCGTACCGAAAACGTTTGGATTCCACGATAACAATAATTCGCTTTGTAGTTATTATCGAAATAACGCGCGAAAAATTAAAAATATATCGGTCTCCGAAAGGCCGCGGCGCGGCGGCGGTATATAATATATGATGAACTCGACTCTTGGATTGTCTTTTATTTCAGCGCGTCGTCGCCGCCCCGTGGGGATTTCGACCTCAAGCCCCGGCCGGGTGGTGCGCTCGGAATTCCGGCAGTCGGATAAATGATGGTAGTCCTATTGCGGTACGAATCGGTACCATTTATTATTAACACGTCAACGCCGTAAAAGAAAATAATAAAACGAGAACGATACACGAAACGTTGGAAATTAAAAACGTGCAGATATCGTCCGGGGAACGCGAGAACCGAGCGGGGGCGTAGGTGTATCTGCGGCGGCGGCGGCGATCGGTTTTTTATTCGCTCTACTACTACTAGAGAGTAGTAAGTGCGACTGTCGTTTGCGCGCGGACCGAAATCCTCGGGCAAAACGTTCCGGAATCGTAAACTTCTCGGCGGTCGTAAAAATTAGAACTCGGTCCACCGTCGACCATCAATCAACGCGCGACAAGCGTAGGTCGTTTATTCTCTTTTTTCCGGAAGCGCAAAAGTTTTAAAAACCACAAGCACTTGTCAAAAAGAAAACCGAATGACCGCGCGTTACAGTTTCGTAAGGGGGGACCGGGGGGGGGGGGGTGGAATGAAAATAATAAAACGAAAACATAGTGTAGAAATTGAAATCGTACCCGCGCTGTTATGCGCGATCGTTTTATTTTCTCGGGTAAAAAACGCACGACGACGTTCAATAATTACGCGACGCGTTATTGAAGATTTTCGTGGCGAACATTTTCGAAAAGTCACGATCGATCAACTCTGACGCGAATCTATAATAATAATAATAATAATAATATGTAAATTTAACGGTTTTAAACGTTTTAGCGTAGTGTCGTGTCGATTCGACGTCGTCGTTTGTGCGCCTAGGAGCGAGGACGAACTCGATATGAAATATAACCGCCGCCGCCGCCGTTACGGCATTTGAATTTATGCAAAACGCTCGGCGATAAAAAATGAAAAAAAAAAAAACTATACCATAACGTTATCGCGAAACGAGGTTTTTTTTTTTACTATCGAGTATAAATCGAGTGAGGAATCATCGGCACAAGCGAATTCGACGAAAAGAAAAGCAAATCGTAATTATTATTGCCGGCGCAGTGGAGGGGATACACGCACGAGTGTGCTGTTTTTTTTTCGTCATACATACCGTTTCAAACATATTAGAATATCGATGAGATAAAAAAGTGAACAAATAGGTATGCAATTATTGAAAAAATACAGAATAATCTACTGGCGCGTTCTACGTATCGGGCGAAATAAAACGTGCAAAATTATCATCAGAAATATAAATTCAACCGAAAACGGGTGGGGCGGCGTACGACGACGAGTGAAAACCGTACGATTTTATTAATAAAATCGTACGGAATAAGGTTCGTCGTCGGAGTTTTTGTACTAAAACGAGATCGGCCGAATATCGATGTATGTAGAAAGCGTCTGAAAGCGTACAGGAGAGAATTCATCTCGGTCCGTAGTAGAGAAAATCGATGCACTTATATACTGGACATTAATTAGATCTGTGAAGTTGGCGGAAGAAAATCGAGCCATTTGTAAACGTACACTTTGCTCAGTCTTCTTCTTATTTTTTTTTTTAAACGTGATTGGAGTATTTTTAATAAGCCGACTTAATTGAACAATTATTTCAGAACACTTGACGTTTTCTCTTCGTCGAATCTCGACTATTATGACACTCGGCGGCAGGAGGACATAATAATACGTATGATAATAGTGTTTCACCGTGAAATTCGTTCGATTTCAAAAGCGCTGGGAAATAATCGATTAACGGCGCCAAATAATCACCGATAGTATCGGTTTTATTTTTTATTTGTCCATTCTATTTATCGGGAAAAACTTTCACGGTTAAGGTTTCCGGTTATTTGCTCCGTTTTTTTTGTTTTTTTTTTTGTTTTTAAACAGTTCAAAACAGACACTGTCGACGATAAGTCTACTCTTTTCGGCGTATTATTATATTATATTTTCGAGTATTTATTTTAATTTAATTTTTTCCCCTGGAAGGCACTGCGATTTTTAATGGCTACGAATTATAACTTTGCCTTGTGGCTTACGACTATGTTCATTATAAATTATGTAAGTATAACATAAAATTAAAAAGATAAAGAGTAAATACGTTCTAAACTGTATAGCGGCAATAACTAATTATAATTAAGTCATCTTTTCGCTGTTCCCTCCTTTTTATTTCTTTTTTTTTTTTTCCTTTCAGAAATACATTATCATATTTATTATTTAATAATATTATTAATTGTAAAACTTAACCTATTAAAATGTTTTTAATCAGTCGCTGTATAAGTGTTTTGTGTGTGATATATTTTGCTTTAATGCCTTTCACAACTCTGCTTTTGTTAAGCTTGTTATTTTTAATAAAACGGTTATTGATTTTTTTTCTCTACGTATATTTATAAAAAAAAAAAAAAAAACAGAGAGATTAATGATGTTCGTTTGATAGATTGATATTAGATTTTAGACACGATAATAATTTTCAACGGTTCTTATAAAACAATATCGTCATCTTTATTCCGAGGAAAATAATGATTTATAATCAATTATTATTATTTCGTTACTATATTGGTTTATATATAATAATAGTTTATATTTATATACACTTAACGATTTATTCGGAACGCGTAATTATTATTGGAGGTGTTTTTTGTTGTTGTTGTTGTTTTCAATCTATTATTTTATCGCGCCTTATTGTTCGCGAGGAACACAAATCAAAACTGTACCGCGAGGAGTACCTACCTACTCGACGACGCGTGCGCGATATTATTCGATTTACGTGTTTATCGGGTGTAAACCGTTCGAAGAGTGATGATTATTAAACTGCGAGATATCGCGGGATAACAAATAAGGCGTAATTAGTTTTTACGATCCCGAGTGCAGTGGCGGCGATATTACGGAGAGGATTTTACTCGGCGTCGCCGTGTACTTATTACTCGCTTTGCTCGTGTACCTAATTTCAGTAAATATTACTCGTATCCTTTAAACTCGCCATCAACTCGGAATAGTAAAAGTTCCGGGAATAAGATCTCATTTTGTTGAGTTATTGCGATACACTGGTGCATACAACAATGTACATAATATATGTTTGAAAAGTCTTGTAGCACCTTACATTTCCCAAGGTAATTGAACATCTTTTAGTAGAAATATTTTTATTCTGTTTTCCCTCCGCTCCGGCGAATGGCGGTTTACAGAGTTAAATTAATTATAATATTATGCAGTACGTTAAAACGCGCAGGTATATATACTACCCGTATTCTTTCGGTTGCCATTTAGTATTTTGCATACACTTAGTTTCAAAACCTTTTTAGAAAAGCGAAACTTTATATTATATAGTACACACACGCACAATATAATAATATATTATATATTATTATAATAATATAGCAGCACACGCGCAATTTAATTACGTTGGACTTTTTTCGGTTGTTTGATTTTTTTCTTCTAAAGGATTTTACTACTACTATCACTCGCGCTTTCGCATTTTAAATTAATCATATTATTATTATATACGCACCGTATTAAAAAACACTTAAAAAGAATCCGTCGATTGCCGAACGATCGCGGTAAAATCATATCGGCCGGAATTTGATATTCTTCGAATCGAATTTTATTCGACCGAGTGTTTTTACACGACACACGTAAAATATACAAACGATCGACTTGTTTATTAGTTGTCCGGTCGGTTTTCGCGCGACCTCGTTCAGAAAGGTAGCTCGAATTCTCGAGGTACACGCGGTTTGTTTAATCTTGGTTTGCAGGTTTCGTCTCCGATTTTGAGAACTCAAGAGCTCCGCGTCGCGGAAGTTTTTTAAATCGATTAATTATCCTCGTTGATAGGTAGGGATAATCCCGCGTCGCCGTGTAGCACGCTGAGCCAAAGAGCCATTTACTACCGCCGTTCTGGGGAATTTATTTCGTTGACCGCACACCGCGTGTTATTGGAATTCTTCACGCCGCATAGTTCGAAATCTCAGCCGACTCCTATATAAGTCGACCGCGAGACTCGGGTCAAGATTCGTCGATCTCGCGTCGATCACAAGCCCCCCGAACACACGATCGGCGTATTATGTTCATCGGATTCGAAAACTACACACACCGCCGTTGCCGCCGAATCGCCAACACTAGTAAGTGTAGTATGACGAGGTGTCGTCGATCGAGTTAATTCGAAGAAATTTCCGATAAAAAACCATTACTTCGAAGTAAACGATTCTCATAATATTATGTATAATATCGTTTTTATCGAACCTACGGGAAACACTCCTCGGCGGCCAGGACAAAGCGTGTGGCGATGACCTCGGACCGGAAGATCTCGCGGTCGCGTCCGTCGCGCACACGTTTTCGGGGTCGTCTCCGGACACGGTGACGTCATGCGTTTCGAACGGGACGTGCCCGGGCGTATGCAAATACCCGGCTTAAATTATGATCACTAGGGTCGGGTTTAATATTTGAGTATCAATTACGCGCGGGAGATAAAAAATGTATGTTTATTACACGGGTTTGTTTTTGTTTGGTTTTTTTTTTTTTTTTTCATACGCCGAGTCCGGTTTTACTTTATCAAATATTTATACGTTGCATTTTACGTACACGCGTATAACGTGACACGCACGTGTTATAATATAATATGTAAATTGCACAACTTTTCGCGGCGGCGGCGGCGGCGGAGGGCCGACGAAAATAATTCGTAAACGACCGTGTGTGTGCGCGAGCGCGCGCGCGCGTCCGGCCGCCCGCTCGCCCGTCCTAGCGCTCGCGACCGTTTTAATTTTTTCCCCATTTAGAACCATTAACAATTGAACGAAACAACTTTTCCCGCCGCCATCGCAGTCATATGTCACTCGGCGTCGCCCGACCGATTTCTCGTTCGCAGCGGCGTGGTCTCATCCGAGATTTTCGAGACGGCACCGATCCGTTTTACAATCGCGCGTTCGCCGCCGACTCGTCCGAATTCAACGTCGCCGGGCTCGAGGGAAAACTTTTTATTTGTTTTTTCGAATTAGCAAGTCAATACTCGGACATAAATTTCAACCCCGCCGCTGGTATTCGGTACAAAAGGCAACGACGTAAAAGTTTACTCATTACGAGCCAGTGCTGTGGCGGTGGTGGTGGTGTTGGCCCGGCTATCCGTTTTAGTCGGTCAGCAGAAATCCATAAAAAGATCAGCCGAGTTTATTTTGATTTTTTTCCAAGACAATTACAAACCCTTCAAACGTTGTCCTCGAATTACTTTTCGTCCGTTAATGTTCCGCCGCTCTTAGTCCCGGGGAGTAGGGGGTGGGGGAGAAAAAAGAATTTTAAAACGTCTCCCCTGCCCCATCTGGACACGTGAAAGAAACGTCCAAAGAGTCGTCTCGTGCTATATTAAAAAGGAATTAAGTTTTCGTTATTTTTTTATACGCCAGTAAAAATAATGTCCGAGTGTATAGCTATATATACAGTTAATACTCGTATTACGTATAATAAAAGCAATAAAAGTGTGTTTTGTGTGTCTGGTTTTTTATTTGGTAAAATAACATTTTCTACTTGGGTTTTTAATATTTCGAAGTAGGTGAAGGACGTTCCACTTGTCCGCGCGTCCTTCTGCCGCCGTTGATCTCAAATATTGTCAACTGTGTCTGCTTTGATTCGAGTGAAAAGAGCCCGAGCACAAAGAACGTAGGTACGCAAATAATTTTGTAGTCGTTAGTTTAGCGATCATCGGTGGTACAATGCAATTAATCGTGTAAAAACTTATGCTCCGACTGCTCCATTACGGAATTCGGTTTAAAAGTCTAACGAGACAAACGATTCTGTCGTAGTTTGACGCAGACTAATAACTATATTATTATATTCGCTTTGAATCGTAAATCACGAAAAAACCAAAAAAAAAAAAAAAACCAGCCATTTGTTTGCTTACGTATTTCCCGTGGACAAAAAGCAAATTTAAACGACCGAAAATCCACGGCCCGAGGGGAGGTGGATTGCGTAAATAGTGTCCATGACTTTGATGTTGACGATTTGAAAAACTGTCGTGTACGATTCGCGTGAAAACCTCTTCGCTCGTCAACGTTTTTATCGTTTACAATCGACGCGATCGATTCGACGGGGTATACGATGGTAGGCGTGTACTACGTCGACGACGACGATTGTGTTTATAACGCGAACGCAGTCGAAAAACTCGGTAAAAAAATAAATTTCCGTAGCGCGCGCGTGCGCGCGCTGCTCTCCGGATAGTGTCGTAAACATACAAAACGCGTCGGGTGCGATTCTCGATTCCCGTCCCTCCGTCGTTGCAGCGGTCGCGTGGTAAACGGTGCAGTATACAAAGTGCACCGCCTTTGGCCCCTCCGGTCCTCGAACGTGCCGGACGTTCCGCAGCCGATTTGCATAAAACACACAGGTGAAAGTTTGTAAACGTAATTAACGCCACCGCCGCCGCGGCGGCGTCGTCCGGAGGGTTTGCGGCGCACAGGTCATTTGTGCCGTCGCCCTGTAGGGCCCCTCCGAGTCGCTAATACCGCAGCCTGACCGAGACGAAACTTTGCGCGCGCTAAAAGTTGGAAATATCAACCAAGTTCGGGTCCGGCGTGCAAACAAGCCGAGGAGACGAGAACGCGTCGTCGTCGTCGTCGACCGCAAAGACGGGAATATATTACGTAAAATAATAATAATAATAGCGTATATTATATCGCGTGCGCGCAAACTTGTGTGTGTGTGTGTTTCGTGCGTGTTCGCGTGCGACGTTGATATTATTATGCGCGTATCCTTCCGATCGTTTTTAAACGTCGTCGCCCTCTGCACCTGTGTTTAAGGCGCGCGCGAAACGACGAGTACTGCGGCGTCACGGAAAACTCGACGGCGTTTTATCGCAACAACACAACTGATACGCGTATTAGAACATAATTATCCGCGTCACCACCCGTCCATGTTTCCGTTTAAACAAACAAACGCCGCGCACACTCTGTGAGAATCGCGCGCGCAGAGACTTCATCTGAAACGGCTTCGAATTTTCTCACGTGAATTTTTTTTTAGAGTGAACTAGCTGAATAACCCGGCTTCGCCCGTGTGCAGTATAACTTTTTATTTTATCAGTTTTTTTCATTTTTACCCCTTTTACCCCTTTTAACTCCGGTAGGTGTCGAATTTAGGAAAATCCTTTCCCATGGGGTCTCCACTATATAAAGCGAAACTGTTGACCAAATTTCATACTCAAAGCTCCAGCAGTTCCGGCCAGGCGAATTTTTCTAGTTTCACCCTTTTTACCCCTTTTAACCCCCTTAGGGGTCGAATTTTGGAAAATCCTTTCTTCAGGGGCCTCTGCTATATCAAATGAAACTGTTGACAAAATTTAATACCACAAAGCTCCAGTGACTCAGGATTTTTTCCATTTTTACCCCTTTTAACCCCCTTGGGGTTAATTTTCTTAATAATTCATTTTGTGATTCATTTTTATATATAAGATAATACTCGCGATGAGCATTATTTCCTTCCGGGCTCGTCGTCGATAACAGCAATAGCTGTTCGTTATAATTGTAATTGACTCGATCTAGTGTTTAGCACCGAATAAAGCGATATCGAATCAATCGCGATCACCCGATTCGTCGTCCTGTGATTGTGTAATATAAATATAGATGCGGCCGCGTTCAAAGTTCAGACGAACGAACGAAACGGTTGCTATTGCAACGACGCTTTACTACCTATAGTAAAGCGACGACGGTACACCCAGAAATAGGGACAATGAAGTGAAATCCATTCCAATCGAGAAATCCTCGGATTTCTTTAGTCGGTCTTTGTCGTTCGGATATAACGCACCTTTGTAATTTTCGCAAATGTCGGGAGTTCAGCGGGAATTCAAAACGAATCATTTCTCAAAACGGGTAAACATATTATGTATTTTCTGCTTCGTCGTGTTAAAACTTTACGATTGTTCCGAGTATTCGAGTCAACGGGAATAGACATTATTCGCGTCGGAATTACGCTTTTTTTTTTTTTTTTTTAATTCCATAATTTTAACGTGTAATTTTTACTAAAATAACTCTTAAAAATACAACTAGCACGACCGCCGCCGCGAACGTAATAAGTTCGTAACAGTCTAATGTGTGTGTGTGTGTGTGATTAAATTATAATATTAAATAATCGTGACTTTTTTTTGTTTTATTACAAAATTATCAACGTGAAACACGCGCGTGTATTCGTTTTCTTTTGTGTACCTAATTAATTGTTTTGACACATGAGTAGTTATAAATGCAAATTGAATTTCTTTGTAAGAGCTCCGAAACAATGCTTTTCAAGCACAAAATTCGTTTCATGCATCATAGAATCAAAAAAAAAAAAAAAAATCAAAAAAAAATCGTATTTTGCATATTTTGAATTTTTGTTTTTTTTCGTCGTCGTCGTCGTCGTTGTTGTTGAAAAGCCATATTATTATATTATTTCATTTTAATAAAGTCATTTTGTAATGCATTAAAATCCTCCACCCTATAGTGATGACATAATATTTATCTGAATAAAAAATAAAAATTACTCCGACAAAATACACGAAATAATTGCTTTTTCAAAATAATTTGCTTTTCAAATGTGTTAATAAATCGAGTTGCTCTCTTAAATTTTCACGGAGCGATACGAGTATAATACTCGTGTCCAATGACTGCTCCCTAATTTACGTCTGTTTTAATCTACCTGTAACGTCACGCTCTGTTTTCGCCGCAATATATTCATTCCTAATTAATTATCAATTACAAAATACGTCATCGCGTCGGGTACACGATGTTTTCGATGAGCAATATCGAGTTGAATGCGTTTTTTATTTCGGACGTCTTTTTTTCTTTTCATATTTCAATTAAAATACTGTTCGGTGGAATTCGGCGCATAGAGTGGTGTGTATTATTAAGTGTTCGTCAGATTAAAATCGATGAAATCTTTTGAAAATCTTATCGTCGTCCGTTTTGTCGAAGCGTTTTTTATCGAAATAATGTGAATGTTTCAAACAAAAAATTGAAAAAAAATAGTTTTTATTGGACTACTAAAATTAGACATCAATTAATATCCACGAAAGTGTCGTATTATACGTATAGTACGTGGCGAATGTTTGAAAACGAAACGCGTATGTATGTGATAAATTTGAAACTAATTCAGAATATATCAGTTTTTTGAAGAAAAAGAAACGTAAAACTTTATCTTACTTCCACCGTTAGTGCAGCACAATCGTAAGGCATAGTTGTTTTATTATTCGAGCGGATCAGCGTTTTATAAAAAATCGATTCCATCTTCTCCCGAGCCATTTATTTTTTTTCGTTTCAGACATAATTGATTAATACCGTGTAAGAACGAGAGACCGTTGAATAATATATACGTATCGTTCACTAATAATCATATATATTTTCCCTCGCAGTCCGTTTTGTAAAAGTAAAAACAATTATAGCATTTTTTATAGATCCGATTGAAAAAAAAAGAAGAGAGTTCACGTTTCTATATATTATACGTATTATCCAATGCAATCTGATTTATCACGAACATTTCTAATAATTCAAACCTGTAATGTAATAAATAAATCATCGAGATCAATGAAAAAACTTATACGCGACCGCGTGTTTTTTTTTTTGTCCGTGTCAATATATTTCGTGTGTTTTATATGTATACTTCGTTGTAACGTCGTCGTCGTCGTCTTCGACTAATGTGACATTATTAGTATAGACGGTCAGAGAGCACATTTTCATCGTAAATTCCTTTCTCGGTATTTCAGCGATTTGACTTTGAGTAGTTTTTTTTTTTGAATTTGAATTTGAAAACGGACGACTATAGTTAATAAATAAAATTAGGTACGCTGGGGGGAACCCCCCGTATACGTATATATATATAATTTCGAATCTTAATTGTTCAATTATGTTACGTAATTGGAATTTTTTTTAATCTAAAATCCTCGCAAATGAAAATCCTCGCCGTAGTAGCTCTATTACACTACTATTATAATACACTTACTTTTATGAATTAAAATTATCAACTCGGGTTCTCGGATTCTCAGAGCGGTACCGACGCGGGCAGACGTTTTTAAATTTTAAACCGTGCGAGCGAGAAAAATAAAAATCCGACAACTCCTTTCGCGGCGGCGTTTTAAAAATTTAACTAAAATTATTTATCTCGATTAAATAATTCAAACATATTTTATAACGGCGCGAGATTGTCTATATGTTTATGTTTATGTTTTCGCACGGCGATATTATAGTATAACTATAATATTATAATAATGGTCGCGCGCAGAAGGCGCAGAAATAATCAAAAGTAACACGCGTAAATAAATCAGACGTTTCGTAAAAAAAAAGAAAGAAAACATTTAATATTTCACGCGCATACGAGGAAATTACACATAATAATAGGGTGTTTGTAGAACCGGGAGTTATCATTTTTTATGAGCTACCGTTTTAATTATTAACGACGAGACGACGGTATAGCTATAACGCGCTCGCGAATAGTTTTAGCAATTTAATCGGGGGGTTTATTATTATGTTATTATACGACGCGGTCAGTACACGATAAACGATTGTTGTTGAACTATATTATATTCATAACGAAAACCGGGTTTTTACGAGGTCGGTCGACGTTTTGTCACACGGGGCCACGACTAATCAACGTGTTTTAATCGAACAATAATACGTATTATCGACAGACGTCCGGATGTCTCGTATAGTTATACGTATTATAGTGTTTGAGTTGGAAAAAATCATCGATGATGAAATCTCTCGCGCAATTATACCGTCGGAGGCCGTGTTATTCTTTTTTCTCGGATTTTACTCTCTCGATCGGACGACCGGAAAAACTTTTAAGCCAGACGTTAATGTAAACTTTGCGTCCGGTCGGTCGCCCCCTCGGAGAACGAACTCTTTTTCTACCCACGTGTTGTGATCCCCTATATTAAGCCGCGTACGAGATTGCGAATTTTATACGCGCGCGCGAAAGCTAGCGCACGCACAGCCGATCGTAACCGAGTGGCAAATTCCAGTGCGTTTTTCATATCGGATTTTTAATACGAAACGTAATAACAATAAGAAATAAGTGCCCGTTACTCTTTATATAAAGCCACTCGGGCGCAGACGCGAAAGGTCACCGAGAATCCGACGACAGAACAAAGGTCGACGTCGTATAATAGGTAGGTAACTAATATATCGTTTTTATACCTCTGATATATACGTATAAAGCGGCGAGACGTGCGTCTCGATATTTCGTCGCGACGACGTCTTGGCCGTCGTCGTACGTGTTGTGTCAAGCGCGCGGTAAAATAGCCGCCGAATCCCCCCGTTAAACCGGAAAACGAGATCGTCGCGTTGTGAAATCGCATCGTTTATCGCGACAGTAATACGCGCAGGCAGTTAAATTTTGGTTATCGTTTTGTTATTCAGAACGATATCGCGCACTCGCTTAGTCGTCACGATATTACGTATGTTCCGCTTAATATAAAATCAATACGCCAGAGCCGACGACGCGCCACGTCGTTTTCGGTTGATCGAAAACACCTACCCCGAGCACCGGCATACGCACTCGAAAACCAACGAAAATATCGTCGCGTCGTCGTGACATTATTTATTTTTCGATTTGGACGTACTATAATAGTAGACTGTACCTAGAGCGGATCTAGGAATACCGAAATTACCGAAAATATCGGTCACACGACCGAGTGGTGTTTAAACAATTTTTACTTTGTCGCGTTTATTCAAAGTGACATTGCTCTCTCTCTCTCCAGCGCGCGGTTGTCGTCGTACATCATGTCGTCGCGTTAGTAACTAAATATTTTCAAGTCTTTGCGAACAATTTTTAAAATATTTCTTAAATAATTATAATCGGTCAGCGTTATGCGTTACGACGCGGTGTCAGGTGTTGAGTAAAAAGTGTTTACATCGTGACCGATATCGTCAGAACAACGGCCGGTGTCAAAAATACCGAACGAACGTCTGAACACGGAAACACTCCGGGTATATCGTTTCTTCATACCGATATCGATACAGATACCGAAGTATTCGCGTTTCAATACGACGAGCCCTAAAACGCTCGAATGCCGCACTCGAAAACGACTTGTGCACGTGTACGTGCCTAGTCGAAATATTTCAGCTCGCGCGCTTTTCGCCAAAACGCTATCGTATATTATATTATGATGCGGACGAACGCCGTCGTCGTCGGTATGGGACGATTTCAAAGATTTTTAAATCTTAATTTTAAATAGCTTAATGGTTTTTTATTATTGTGATTGTTTTTTTTCCGCTTAGTTTGCCGGGCGAGCGAGAGCGAAAAAGTTTAATCCACGGCCGCCCAGCGACGGTATAGACCGGTGTACGAGAAGGGCCGCGACGCGGCAGACGAGGGTGGTCGAGTAGTGAGCGAGAGATAGATAGATAGCGAGAGGAATTAAAGTGAAAACAAATATCAGCCCGCGCGCGCACCTTCCTCTCGGAAAACTGTAATCCGTTATTTATTTTCACCGAGTTGAAAATATGGCCGAATAGAATGTAAAACACCCGGCGGCGGCGGCGGCGGCGATCGAATTAACTTTTCATATTCGTCCGAACGGTACGCGTTTTGAGACGGCGGCGAGCGTGCGACAGACTCGATTAATCATCCGGCATGCAATAACGATAGTTTTATAAAAAAAAAAAAACCACCTTAAACGGCTTAAACTGTTTTTATCGTCGTCCAACTCGTCGTAAGCTCGAACACAATATGTATTGCGCTGGCGAAAAGTCAATACAAGTCGTTCGGTGTTTTTGTGTACTTATCGTGTGTTGCAACGATCCTTGAGAAAACGAACGAGAAATGCACAAAAGGACGAGACACACGAATTATTATTATTGACGCGCGCGCGGATATAGTATTTTAAAGCGCTCGATTATGTTGTTTTTTTTCTTTCTCTTCGTTTCACGAAAACACGGCTAATTCATGTTTTGTATGATATTTTCCAAACACGCGGCTTTTGGATTTTACTAGCTTCGGCTCGGCCGAATTAATGGGTTTTCAATTCCTTTTTTTAGAGCGTCGCCGTGCATTTTCACAACACTTGAAAAAAAAATAAAAAAATAATCTTTCACCTGGTCCTGACAATGTTACTATGCTTTTACTCAAATAATGTCAATATACATTAACGCGTCCTTTTCAATTTATCTTTGTCGCCAAGAGTGTTTCTTATTCGTAGAAAGTCGAACTTTGTTCGTCTTATTCTAAACTCCGGCGCCTCTCCGGATCCCGCCATAAGCGCTTGTTCGTATTCATCCGAACATTTTGCGGAAAAAGAAATTTGATTTTTAATTTCACTAAAAACTTAAACAAAGAAGACGTATTGAAATAAAAAGCGTTCGAATGTTTTAATCTTTTCTGCTTTTTCTCTCTCTCTCTCTCGTCGTCGAAGTACTTATTATTAAGAATCATCGTGTAAAACGCAAGGATTTCATTGTTTATTTAAAGCCGATCGATAAAATATTTCATTGCCGCCGACGATAAACCTATTTTACAAAAGTGGAATTTTCATTTTAATTTATCGCCGTTTTGCCGTGACGTTTCGGTTGTACTTGGATGTAGAAAGTTTTATTTATATAGGTATACCTCCCCTGTACCGTCGAACGATTCTTAAACGATTTGAAATTTTCATTTATACGATTTTGTAATAATTTAATTTTCAAACGAAAGTCGTTCAGCGTCGTAAATCGGCGTTTACCGTGACGGCAAGCGTTTGGATGGAACCCTTGCTTTCCATATTATAATAATATGTAGTTATACGATCTAGCTGGCTGATAGTCGTCGTCGCAAGAGCTTAATAAAGTAATCTCGGAAATTTCCAAAAAAAAATCAAATCAACTCGAACGATCTGGTAAAAAACATCATATTATTATTATTATTACGATGATCGTAATCGCGCGAAACAAAGTATTATAGTAAATAAGTAATAGTAAAACGCGACGTTTCGCAATCGGTCGAACGAGAGACGCCGTTACATTTGTTTCGTCGCACCATCGGAATCGACTCGAGGCATTTGAAACGTTCGTAATGCAATCTCTCGTGGATATAATATACGTACGTGTACGTACACACCTATACATTATATTCCGTAAGTCGACGAATCAATTTTGTTCGAAAGCACTTTATTGCTTGTTTGATCTAAATTAGAATACGTTTCAGTGACCCGGAATCCTTTGCGATATTATTATTATTATTAAACCACATAAATTATTTCTGCTGAATTCAAAAGCGTGTATAAAACGTTCGTTTTCACTTACGTTGTACGTACAGCGGCGGCGGTATCAATCCGGCTAATGAAATTTATATCGCCTCGGCTCGCCTAAAACACAATGACGGCAGTCAGTGTAATTACAAACGCTTTTAATGGAATTAAAATAAGTTTCGACATTATTTTTCACCTCTGCGCGCGTCTGTCTCTCGCGGCGGCGGCGGCGACTGCTTCCGCGAAACACGTATTTATAATATAATATCATTATTGTTATTACTATTTTAATTGAGTGCGAGTCGCGTTTCGTCTGCAAAACGCATCGCTATTGACGACGACGGACTACAATCATATTATTTTACCGCGTCGCAATCGACGAGATTTACATCTACGAGCGGGTTAAAGCCACAGTGGTGTAAGTCATATAAAAAACCTCCGTTGGAGAAACAAAACGATTTATTAAAAAGATAAATTTCCTGATGAAATCTTTACCCGGAGGGTCGAATCGACCGTCTGGCGCAGCGGTTCTCAAACTGTGCTCCTCCGCGAGAGTAGTCTAGGAGCGGCTCCGTGGATCCCTGGGCATATTTGTATTAATTAAATTCAAATTATTAAATTATTATTATATTTCTAAGTTACATTTTTAATTTTTATATTAATTATTATATTCAATATCATTTGGACAGTACCAATATGTATTATTTTAAACGTTTAAACTATTTATAAATACGCACGTCATATTATTATAATATTATTTTGTGTCATAGTCAAAAATGAGATCAGATAAAAGTCGGGTTTTTCGATCATTTGACATATTGTACGATAATTTAGTTAATTTTTTAAATAAAAAGCAATAATCATTGACAATTGTGACATCATTTTTTTTATGAATTATTGTTGTCTCAAATAGACATTTGCTGATTTTTGGGGCTCCGTAATATTTTTTAGGAACATAAGGGCTCCGCGAACAAAAAAGTTTAAGAACCGCTGGTCTAGCGGTAGAAGTTTCGAGTTATGACTCACTTCGCTTTGCCTTTCGAAGATATGCCCACAATATTGTATAATACTCGTTTTTACGAAAAATATGACTTACACCACAATGGCTTTAACCCACTCGTATATTTCAGTTGGTCCTGGCCTTACGGAAAATGTCGCGTTTTAAACGCGCACGCGAACACGGCGTGTTTAACGATTATTATTGAGGTTTTCGCCGGCGCGGTGGCGGAACGTATAATAAATAATATTACTATACCCGCGATGACTTTTTTTCTCTTTTTTTTTTTTTCTGTGCGCGATTGTGTAAATACGTATCTCCCGACGAGAAACTACTGTGAATTATTTTACGCAAATATATTAATATACACGTTCATGAATATCGTTAAAATACATTATAATCAAAATTAAGGGAGTGTAACCTTTCCCCCCCCCCCCGTTTACTGTTTGCTTGCCCGCGTAAATGCTGTAACGTTATGTATGTTAATGGAAAAATCTTTTTTATTCGACCATAACATGTGTTAAGTACAACAAAACAAAAAAAAAAAAAAAAATCCCGAAAACCCCATTGAAATGAGAAAGACCGCACGAAAAAAAAAAAAAAAAAAACATAAAACCAACAACGGTGGTAGGCTCGGTTTTGTGTTTCATTCAAAGTGTAGTATTTCTGGACGAGTTAATATTATGCATCTTTTAATTAGAAAAAAAAAGAAAAAAAGCAGCAGCTTATACCTTCTTAACAATAAGACAAAGTGAAATGTGTGTATTGTGAAAGAAAAAAAAAAAGAACGACTGTTTTAAAATATATCATTCCGCGATGGTAGGTATTATACACGCGTATCGTAATTTTAATAAGTACGCGTTTTATATAAATTATTTACAGAAAAAAATATATTACGTAACAAAGTATTATTATAAAATAATTTATTCGAACCGTTAAAGATAATATATGAATTAGAATAAAATAAATAGGTATCGCCTGGAGTATTGTCTTTTATTCGAAATCGGCCGTGACAAATCGTTGCAACTCTTATTATTATAACACTCCGGGCAAGACCTATTTATTTCATTTTTATTCATATTATTTTATATTATATTTAATAATATAATCTGTTGTTATTATGTGAGTAAAAACCGACAAATTTTACTTATTTTTTCGATATATATATGTATTATGTATATTTATTTTAAGACGTCATATTTTGGTGACCTAAAATGACGTCGAAATAAATACCGTCTTTATTATTATTTACACGGTCGCGAGACAAGTTAATAAAAATATCAAACATTCTATACAATAATATGATAAAACGGTATTTACCTTGTTATTATGTGTTTGTCTTGAGACTGACGTTATTCCGGTCTGAACCCGACGAATGTTTAATAAGCAGAAGAGAGAGAGAGAGAGATGAAAAAACGACGACGACGACGACGAAAAAAAAAAAAGGCCCGGGGGTTTGTCGAGATATTTCGAGAATAATATTATTTTCCTTCTCTTTCCTCGTATCGCGCGGCTAGGCGAACAATACGAACGGCAATATAGTTTATTCTTTTCGCGTAGACGTTTTCCAGAAACGTCCGATTTTCCAAGATTTACATCGGCTTAACGACGACGCCGCCGCCGCGCGCCGTCCCTCCCGCTCAGTATTTTCTCACAGTTCGTAATTTATGAACCGAACTGTCCAGGTTTTTCTTCGTCCGGATCGGAGACCGAGTATGCTTTTCCCTCGTTCGACGCGATCGCGTCGACGACTTTCACTTTTGATTCCGTTCGGATTTCGGCCGATAATAATTTATCGCGTCACTCACGTACAGAGTCGACGACGCGCGACGGTCTTATTATTATATTATTGTCGATTGTTTCGTTTCGCGCGAACTACGACGTGCCCACCGCGTCCGGGACATTGTCGGGCACGCATTTGTACGGTATGTATGATGACGAGCACAGATTTGGCTCGAAAAAAAAAAAAAAACACTGTCGATAAGTGTCGGAATAGCAGTTTCTGGAAATAGCTTCCGAACGCGAGTCGAGTGATCGTCCGTCGAGAGGTACCGAATCCGAGTAGTTAAAAATCGATTTTTCAACGGCACACGCGTACGAATCGATAAAATTACGGCGTACGGATAACGAAGAGAAAAAAATCACATTTTTGCGGTACTCCTCGTCGCGAAAATCTGATGTAAATTATATTCGTCGAGATCGTTTTGACCAGCGATCGCCAACTGGTGGTCCGCGGACCACTGGTGGTCCGTGGTAAAAATTTGATGGTCCGTGGTAAAAATTTGATGGTCCACAGAAAAATTTGAACATTATTTGTAATGTTATGAGTAATTTAAGAAAGTAGTGTATAATATCGCTGTCTGTAGATTCAGCTTACAACAAATAAGAATAAACGTATAATAATATTGTTTATTTATCTATTATCGCATGTTATAAAATAAATAGACCTAATTTCCAACGACGGTGGTTATTCAAGACATGAGTATAAGATATAAGTGGTCCGTAGAATTTAGAGTTATGGAATTAGTGGTCCGCGAGGTCCAAAAGGTTGGCGACCTCTGGTTTTGACTACAGGTCGTCGTCGAGTGAATTGTTTGGCGCGCGTTTAGTTTCGATTTTTGCTGCGCGGTTTTATCGCGTTTCGGCATCGCCGCCGAGCCTGCGAAGGCATTAAAATAATACGAGCAGCGGTACGGAGAAGCGCAGTCTGTTGGCCCGTTGTTAGCGCCGTGTCGCGCGCGTTTCCGACCAAACGCCGTCGACGGGTTTTACGATTTTAGATTCCGCGCGAAACGAGTGAGAGAGCCATTGGTGTTTTGCCGATCGGCGTGTTTTTTATTACGTTTGTCGTAATACGATTTCGACCGTCCCGTCCGGTTCGGACCAATCGTCAACTCCGCGAGCGGTTTCTGGTAGCAGCAGACTCGTAATATTAATAATCACCGCCAAACGTTGCGATTTCCATTTGTTTTTTCGATATTTATAAACGTTTGAAGAATTTGAGGAGTTTATATTATTGGGGTTTTTTTTTTATTCGTAAAATATCGATAAAACAATTTCGGTCGTTCGGTAAATCTTGCAAAATAATTCAATACAAAGTTCTTCGTAAACAGGTCTCGCTCGTTGCAGAACAATATCGAAAATCCGCGATCAAAATTTTCTTTTGTAAGCGTTTGAAGCTTCGGCAAACCTCGAGAAAATCCGCCAACTTTTCGCAGTTTAATACGCATAATTGTTTTTATATTTTAATACTCGAGGCTTGCGAACGCAATATAAAATTCTAGGTAAGCTGTTTTTATTCCTAGTGAGCAAACAGACAAGGCACTGAAAAGTAGTAAACAGACTTTAAATGCATCAGAAAATTAAATTAAATTCTCGCGAAATCGAATATCGATTGGACGGCGGCGATCAGTTACTACTTTGTTGTTATTCTAGAATTAAGAATAATTTACAACGTTAATAATAATTATTACGATGCGTAAAATATACATATATTAGCACGAGGAGAAGAGGCTAATCCGCTCGGAATTGTTTTTCAAAAGCAATAGGAAAACGGAGTCCGCACGTTATTATAAACCGCTTTTAGCGAAATATTCTGTATTTTTCCCGTCCAATCGGCTTAGAAAAACGGCTCTTTTGATTTTGAACTATCGTGAAATTGCTTGCTCGGTGGCCGTTGTTGTTCGGTATAAAATTATCGCGTCATACGAATTATCCCTCGGGTAGAATTGCAAAAAAAAATATCCCAGTCCAAGCTCGATTTCACGATATCGCACGTGGTAAATGTGTGAGTTTGTATAGTGGCAGAGAATCGGATTATAAATTAACAGCGCGAATTAAGTACCCGGCCGCGGTTCACGTTTTAAGACGGACCATCTTATATATCGAAACATTTACACGCCCACGCTATTTATTTGCTCGTACTATCTATCGCGGCGGCAACGAATACGAGGTCCGCAAAGTTATCCGTAGAGGTTAACTAATTTATATTGTAATTTATTACAACAACAACAACCACCAGTGTGCCCCGCATTGCAATGCCCCTCTGCTATAAACTTAAATTAGTTATATACGTATACAATGTCGCGAAATCCATCGTTCGACTTTCGATTTCCATAACAGCTCGAAAAGCCGTGTCGCGAGTGAAAACGAAAAATTCAAAAGTTCTTCTCCCCCCCCGGTCTCGGACCGAACGTGTTTCGCGTGCCGCCGCCGCCGAGACAAAACGTTTATGATAAAATCAATATATACGGGGAGAGACGTTTCCATCGGGACGCCGCGATATCGAGTAAATAACCGTCGCGATGTCGTCGTCGACGCGCGTTCCGAACGGAAATTACTAAAATATACGAGTATAATAATATAGGTGTTATGCAGACGACGCGAAAAACCTGCACGATCTACGATCGGCGCGGCCATTAACGTACGATCAACAGCAGCAGCGCGTGTGCGATTTCCCCTCGGAGTTTAAATATTATTCGTTCGCCTCTCCTGCTCCCCGGGCCCGCTCGCTCGTCGTCGCCAACGGGGTTCTATAATTTCCGCGACCGAAACGCGTTATACGCGCGCGTAGTTCGAACGGAATCCGACGAGGTCGCGGAATCGACTACCACCGTCCTATAAATAATAATAATAATAATAACTGCGACTATAATATAACGCGACACGTTGAAATCCAACGCCCCGCGGTCCCGGCGATCCTTGGCCCGACGATCCTTTTCCCATAGCCGACGCCTTTCACTCGCGGCGTTTCGCTGCACAGCGCAGCTGCCGCTCGGACCAAACGACCGCGGTCTCGGTAACGAATCGACGGCCGTAAAACCGCCGCGCCGCGGACGCGATTTACGAGAACCGGCGATCCGTCGCTTTGCGAAAACTTTGCCGAGCAGTCGCCGCGTCCACCCTAACTCGACGATACTGTACGAAAATCCTCGGGCCGTCCATAAAATTATCATCATCATTATTATTATTATTATCATGACGGACAATACGGCGACGACGGTAAGAATAACAACAACAATGACGATAACACGACCACCGAGTCGTGACCCTCGGTGAGGGCCACGGATACGATCTAAATCGATTGTTTCGAACGTCGTCGTCGACAGGACGAAAACAAACCGCGATAAGATCGTTCCGGGGGTTGTTCGCACGTCTGATGCGGCAACGTCGCGCGCCGGTATTACGTGTTCGCAGCAGTAACCTATGTGTCACCCGAGGGAAGATTTGATTAAATACTGCACTTTATATGTACTACTACCCTTGTACGTATACGCGCCGGCCGTAGGCAGAGATTTGGTAAAATTTTGTGACGGGCTTCATTTTTCATTCTGAAACTATGGCCGATATTAATTCAATAGAATTTTTACGAAAATTTGAGTTTTTTCAAACATTCTCATCCAACATTGACTCCGAAAACAGACAGAAATATAGAGTGTATAATACGCATGATTTTATCATAACAATGAATCGGTATATCACGGCATATTATCACTATTGTAAACATTTCGTTTCTTATCGCGCAACTTTTCCTCATTATTGTTACTAGAAGAAAAATACAAAGCGTCTGTGTTTATTTGTATACAAATTATAACCCCCGGTCCTCTTTAACGTGTCACCGCGGGTTCCAATCAAACGCGATTAACGATTCGTATCGTTATGTATCATAATAACCGCGTGACCGTATAAATAAATAAACTGTCGACAGTAAACTCTGTAATTACCCGAAGTTTAACACCGACCACCGTCAGGACGACGTTGTGGACAATACGTCGGACTCGATTGATCGAACAAAAACCAAACGAGTCGGTCCGCCGGAACGACTTGAAAAATAGCAGTAGTCCACTGAGAAATCGTCTCGCGGTTTTCTTCTTTTTTTTTTTTTTTATTTCCGTAATACAACGTGAAGACGGTTATCGTTGTAGTTTCGATAAAGCGAATGTGAGGGGAGAGTAGGTACATCTACAGGCGGCGGCGGCGGTGGCGGCGGCGGTGCGATTATTCAAGGATAGCGCACATTACCCAAATCCGATTCTCAAAGTCCGGAATAATGTCGCGAGCTCTCTCTCTCTCAGTTTATCATCTCGCCAGCCACTTGAAATGGTTAGTGCCCGCCGCATCTCGCACACGAAAATTTGACATCTATTCACGGGGCGGAATGATCGATAACAGACACCTCCGAGATTAATAACGTTTTCCCTGGCGCGCCGCGTGCACGCGAGTGTTCGGTCGACGACGACGACGCTCGTGCGATGTATAACAGTAATAATAATAATACATCGGTCGTGTCGGCGAACGGTCGAGTTGAGAAGAGGAAAAAATCCAAAAACGACTTGTTTTTGCTACAAACTCATCAGCATGCGTACACTTGAATTTTTATTTTTTCAACAATATCTCGTTCCGCCGATATCATAATAATTAAACACGGTCGTCTTATCTCGCCCGAGTCGTAAAGTGGTTCTTAATTTTCTCTTGACCTCGCATCAAAATAATGTATACATACATACATGACTTGTACGGCGTCGTTAAAAATTTAAAAAATTAAAGAGGTCGGTCGGGGCAGGGGGGCAAGTGCCCCCTTCGCCACCCTCGTAACCGCGTCGTCGCTCGCGAGTACGATAAAATAAAACAGTCACGCGTTTCCTTCCACACATCTCTTCCGTAATAAAAACAAGGAATAATTATTCCGTTTTAGCTTTAAATTTTATATTTATACACTCGGTCGTATCGCGTCGTATCACGTCGCCGTCATGTTTAATGTATTATATGTTTAATATTTATGTTGTACTTAGGAGACGGAGCCACCCCACCTTGTTCGGATCTATATAAAACAAATTGTTCGACCCTCCTCCGCCGTCCCATCTAAAATTCCCGGGCATACCCCCGAATGTGAAATTTATATATTTATTGCGAATTCAACGTCAGCCCGGCCATTACGCCGCGCCGCCGTCTCTCCCTCTCTCTCTTTCTTTTTCTTTTTTTTCGGCATCTGATTTTCGTTTCCGTTTGATATTCATAATATGTACGTACATTGAACCACGATTAAAGTCACCGTTATTTTCTCGACCATGTGTCGCGCGACTTTGATCGTATCTTTTGTTTTTGAAATTTCAAACGCACCATTCGATTAAACGAGGAGTGTCAGATCACGCGGCACGACGACGCGTGAAATATTTTTCAGACTGTTAAAAGTCGGTCGCGCGGGTCTTCTAGGCGTTCATGATGCGTTTATTTCGAGACGGATAGAGTTGGGAGAAGGCGTTCTGTACGATATGGTTTACGACACCGACTAATAATAAGTCGAGAGGTTCGTTGTGGTGAACGCCCGTCATTAAGCGCAGAAAGATTAAAGATTAATTCAAACGTTTCCGAGGACGATCGCGTATTATTTCATTATTGTGTTTGTCGAGAGCCGGTTCGTGTAAGTGGAGCGGCAAGACACAAACAACGATATTATATTGTTTACGATTATATTGCTGTGCGAAACGGTCCCGGACCGGCGCGAAACATTCGGGTAGTAATAAAACGAACCGGACACTCTCTCGCGCGGCTCTTTATTATTTCCTCTCGTTCCCAGCGACGGACGACTGTGCGGGAATAACGTCGGGCTTTTGATGTCAGACACGAGATTTCGACGCGAAACGCGTCGAATTAAACTTGTCGCCCGCGCGCGTAACGGACACTTTATAACACGGAACTACGTCGTACGGTCGTTTCGCGATTTTCAGATGGGCTTTTTTTCACGTTCTGTAACAATGGAAAGAGCGACTTACTGCAGACTTTACATTTCTGTGTTTTTTTTCTTTCTCGCTCGATAATTCTTCAATGTCATCTCGGGCACTTGTCGAACGATTCGTTTTCGTTAGAACCGTTATTTATATTGTATATTTGCTCGTGTTTATATATTACTGCGTATATAATATATGCCACCGAGATTTTCGTTTCTGAGCAGCGGCCCAGTGCATAATATAAACTCACAAAACAATAATAATTAATTTAGGCGCGTTTTGACGACATTTTTCGCTATTGATATAGAACACGATCACAATTTTTTACAGTACGGTTTATTCTCGACAAGTAAACAAGTTTGGTACATTTTATATACATATAATACTAGCTGACCCGGCAAACGTTGTTTTGCCATATATTTCTAGCGAATTTCGGAGTATAAAAAATGAATAACTCGTTGTAATGTATGTGGGGACGGCACGGCGCGGCGTCTATGATTGAAACAGGAACGGAGCGCGCACGCACGCAATTTCAGTAAAAGTTATATAATAAAATATGACGTTGCAAAATCCGTACCTTTTGCGTAAACATCGGCGGGTTTTCGCTTTAATCGTATATACGCCTATCGAGCTCATCGACCAACGACAATAGATTTGCTTGCGATCGTACGCGACCGTCCAATGAAAAAAGTTCTATTGTATTCGTTCTTTTGTCCGTCGCACGCACGCATGCAATTTCGATAAAAGTTATGTAATTATATGATATTGCAAAATCAATACCTTTTGGTAACGATCGTCGGGTTTTTCGATGACATAATCGAATTTATTTATATAAAATGCAAATTACCACGCGCTCGCCGATCGTTGCGTCTCAAAATCTAGCCCGTGAAAAGTTTTTCTCGGTACGAGGGAGAAAAATAACGTTCTTCATTTTCAACTCCTTTAACCCCCATCATAGGGGTTGAATTTTGAAAAAAATTAGTAAATAGATTTTTCATTATTTGATTTTTCCATTTATTACACATTTTACCCCTTCCAACCCCCTTGGGATTAATTTTCTTAATTTTTTTTCCTTCAGACAACAATACAAAGAATTATAGCTATATCGGTCCAGCCGTTTGCGCGCAATGAGGTTACCTGATAAATAGAGATTCATTTTCATATAATATTATTTTTACCGATTTCAACCCTTTCAAAATTGGGAAAAAAGTGAAAAATGCGGCCTGTTCTTTTATATATTATATTATAGACTAGCTGACCCGGCAACGCTTCGCTATTGCAAGATTTGTAAGAAATCATGTCGGTATTTTGATAATAATCAAAGATTTAAACGATTGAATAATGTAAACGACGACGTCGTCAACTTTTTCTGAATCGGGGGCGAAAATAATATACAAATTAAATTTGGATAATAAAAATATATCTATTGGAATATTATTCGGTATTACATACGTATTGTTATTGTCGGTGTACGTGCGATAACTTCTCGGAACAATTCATATCTACACGCCGACACGGTATAATTTGACAAACAAAAAGGTCAGGTCGCAGGTAGCTGGAAACCCACGGGCTACCGTGCCGCACAATACCTATACATATATAATATAGGTATACAATTTACACGTTTATTTTAATTGATAATAACCAATTATTTATTAACTTTATCGGACTAAATTTATGCCTAAAACCTTCTCCGTGATGTCCTCTTTGATTTGAAAAAAAACCGCACGACGATTGAATAAGTAGTTTCGGAGTATATTATATTAGTATAGATCAGCGTTTCCCAACTTCTTTTACTTGCGGAACCCTTGCGGGAGCTTGAACATTTTGAGGAACCCCCATATTTTTTCTATAATAGTAATGCAGACATATTTTTTGTACACTGAAATGAGTGGGTTTTTGACACTTCCGGCATAAAAGTGTCATTAATAAAATTAAAAAAACATATAGTTAAGACGGTTTTAACATTTTATTTTTTTTATAACTATTACAGTATTATAAAATATAAATGATCATATCAAAGCTTAAAATTTAATATTTTTTGTCTCTTATTACTCTAAAATAGATTTAATGAGAAGATTGGAATCTTTCCATAGTTTTCTTCATAATTGTTGTTAAATCTGGAGTTATTCCTGAAAGTTGGATTCGTAGGTCCGGAGCCGCGTCATAACAAATAATATATATTATATAAGATATTTTATCATAGGATAAGGAAACTAAAAATAATTTTTATGTTTTCCCAAATTTCTCACGGAACCCTTGGCGCCGGCTCACGGAACCCTTAGGTTCCACGGAACACCAGTTGGGAAACGCTGGTATAGATGATAGATAACAAAACTGAAAATATATTGTAATTCCTTACTTGTTAATTCTTAGCTATAATTATAATATATTAACATTATATTATATTATTTTATTTTTTATTTTAATGTTATTCTTATTATTATCCAATGTATTATGTAATTGGGCCTGGCCCGTTTAAACTTAAATAAATATGTGTGTGATAATATGTAAAAGGGCTTTCGTCCCGTCAATTGTTAAATAAATAAATAAATAAATAAATAACAAATATGTATGTTATACAATGAACTACTGACGGCGACCAGTTTTCGTCGGCGGCGGCGGCGGTCAGACCACGCCCCGCGTCCTGTTGTCGCGTGCGCAGCCGTGTCTCGCGTCGTCTAATCCGATACGTCGCTCCCGACAGCGGTTGGTTATTGTATCGCGTAGCATTTTCAGAACGGCCGCGCCCACGCGCATGAGTCACTTTTTGTCCGGAACAGAGTGTACAGACGTGTTTCGACACGTTCAAGCACGCGATCGCGATTTCATCACTGTTGATTCAATCGACAGTGAATACAATTTCACAATCGAATATTACACAATCGATATTACCGTATAGCTCATTGTCGTTACAAGTCGAAACAGAGTCGGGTGAATTTACAAATACGTACACGTACGTATATAACGATTAAAATTAAATAATTAACGTACGTATATACAAACGATTTAACTCGCTGTTTGTATATTTTTATGCGCGTGCGTCATCTCATATTTGTTCGTATTCTCGTCGACGTGTACGTATTATCGTGTACTCGTATATATTTTAATATCTCTTTTTTTTTATCAGAAATCAACAAAAAACGGTTACAATTTCAACTTTAAGTATATATAGTCTCGATTTACCTGCCTCCCGTAAGCTAAAAGCTCGCGTTGGAGGCAGGGAGTTATGACATATTTTGTACACGACGAATAAACGATTTGGTATAATTTCTCGTAACATCGAGTAGGTACTTAATTATTAAATCGCATAATGCTTTTGAAAGAGAAAAAATAAGATAAAGGTTTATAAAATGAAAAAAATTGCTAAAAGCACGACGACGTTTAAAATAAACTATAATAAATAAAACAATACAACATTACTTACGATTAAAAACTCCAACTTACTATCATACTCCTGGCAAGACCTATTTTTTATTTCATTTATTTCATTTATTTTATTGAATGTCGTAACACCCCGAAGGGGCGATGAGTTACAAATATTATCTATAGATATTATACTACTACAAGTTTAAAAAAAAGAAAAGTATAAAATATATAATATATAAGATAAATTATAATTAGTTAATATTCATTATACAATTTTTTAATTTAAGACGACGTGGTAAATTATTATCACAAGCTTCTAAAATGCGGTACTCCGGACTATTTTATTTTTGTTTTTTTCATTATTAAAACGTATACAAATAAATTGTTGTTATTATTATATGAGTATTAAGTTACAGTAAGGTCTCGATAATCCGAACGGGCTTGAGAATTGATGTATTTATAAATTATATTTTCCGGTAATAAAATTTTTCGATTATGTTTGTAATCGCACGTGTACGTCGCCGTTTAGATAATATGAACGTCGATTACATACGTTCGTCAGTTGAGTGTCGTACTGCATACGATGAAAGCTGCGAAGAACTAATGTTGCTTAGACGTTTGCGGGACAAGGCATACAAATCCATAATAGAAACCAGTGTACAAAAAAAAATAAATCAAAATTTTTAATAGCAAGGTTCATAATAATTATACTCATAATTATATTAATATTTTTATATAGTCTTTGTCTTTTGAAATTACGAGTTTTTACACGATTAATACAGATAAAAATAAAATTTCATAATTTAAATTACACTAAAATTGATGTTTTTTTTTTTAAGCCATAGGTAATCCGAACAAATCGCTAATCCGAACGACCCCTTTCCCCAATCTCCTTCGGATTATCGAGACCCTACTGTAATCACTATTAACCTTTAAACATATTTATTTTTTGTTTTCTCTTTTTTTTTTCCAGGAGTGACGTCGTCGCGTCTTCCGGCAGTGGCGACAGCGGCGACGGCGGCGGCGGCGGCGGTGGTGACGGCGGTGACGGCCGTGGCGGCCGTGCGCATGTGGCGAGCGTGAGCGGCGACGGCGGCGTCCACGTCGTCGTCGTCGTCGTCGGCGACGTCATCGGCGGCCGCGGTGGTGACCGCCATCATGGTGCCGCCGTGGTGGCTGCTGGTGGCGTTCGTGTTCGGCGGCGTCAGCGCCGCGCTCACGTCCAGCCGCGTGGTGCGCACCAAGTACGGCGACGTGAGCGGCGTGATCGTGACGCCCGACAACCGGCGGCTGGACGCGGTCGAGGTGTTCCGCGGCGTGCCGTACGCCTCGCCGCCGGTCGGCTCGCTGCGGTTCATGCCGCCCGTCACCGGGTCGCTGTGGTCGGGCGTCAAGGTGGCCGACCGGTTCGGCCCGGTGTGCCCGCAGCGGCTGCCCAACGTGTCCGACGAGACGGCCGCGTTCAAGACGATGGCCCGCGGCCGCGTGCAGTACCTGCGCCGCCTGTTGCCGTACCTGCAGAACCAGAGCGAGGACTGCCTGTACCTCAACATCTACGCCCCGGCACAAGGTAAGTGAACAGTGCTTTTTCCGTGTAATAACTTATTTATTTTATCGTTAGATATAATATATTTTATATATAGTACATCATAAAATAATTTAATAAATACAATATATCTAATCTTTTAAGCAAAGCTTAGATATTATGATTGAAAATTTAAAATAAAATAAAGTAAATAAGGATACACGTTTTCGTATCAAGAACCAAACAAATTCTAAACTCTATATAAGTATTTTCAATATAAGGTAAAATAATCTATAAAATATACAAAATGCATAACAAAAGACTGAACCTCCCACAGCTCAAACCGCCGGACGGATCGGGTTGAAATTTGGCACGAAGATAGCTATTATGACGTAGACGCGCAATGAGAAGGGATTTTTGAAAATTCCACCCCTAAGTGGGTTAAAACGGTAAAAGGGGTAACATTTTTTTGGTTCCAATCGTTCTGAAATTAAGTACATACTCACTCTATAACACGAATAAACATTGTCTATAAACTTTATTTTGTGGAATTCAACTCCGAAGTGGGTTAAATGGGGTAAAAAGGGTGAAATTAGAATAATTCGCCTGGCCGGAACCGCTTTGAGTATGACATTTGGTCAGTTATAGTATTCCCGTATTTGTACGTTTAAATTGTATATCCATAATAAACTATTCAATAATAATAGAAGTCAGCTGATAACTGCCAATTATTATTATTATTTGGGCCATACGCATATTTTTTTATTACTTAAACCCGGCAAAGACGGGTAGATTAAGCTAGTAAAATATAACATAAAATAATTATTATTTAAATATGTCCATAAATATAAAGGAGAAAACAAATAACGAATCGTCATTATATCGTAATAATAAAATAACCATAGAAACATTATAAATTGATTAGAACCATCGAGATACGGACACTAATTTAAGGAGTAGATAAAACTGAGAATAGCCATTTATAGATTGCCTTTTTCCCATTAATTTTACCTTCATGAATATGTTTTTTTTGCATAGTGTTGGTTAGGTAAGGCTATAGTAATTCGGTTGAGCCTAAATAGTCTACAAAATAATGGTCAATGGATTTTTTTTGTTTTTGTATACTTTATAGATAAATTATAGGCTCTGTGTAATTTCGGTCCGACAAACGGCGGCGGTTCTACGTGCGATGATATAATAAATTCGGCCAGTGATGAGATATTCGGATTTGGACACGTAGTAAAAAACCTTTGTTTCGTTCTCTGCCACCGCGCGGTGTTGCCAAAAACGAGAAACTTTAGAAAAAGTTCTGTCCGCCTGTAGTGGCGGATCTAGAAGTCACGCGAGAGGGTAGACGACGATAAAAATATATAAAAAAACCGTTAAACCCCCCACCGCCTCGTATTTTTTTATCCCCTGTAAAAACGGCTGGATTTTTACGGCATACCGGTTCTCGACAGAACAGAGTTATTTGAAATTTACTCGGAGTACTTATTTCGATATTTTAGACGGTTTACGATTACTATAATATTATTACGACATAATACAACGTTCGTCTCGCGATCCGTCCGAGTACGATTCGCGCGTGCTTCCGGGTCTTACAAGATTAATACGTCGACGTGAACCCGTTATACAATACACGCGTATGCGATATTATGTATAGTATAGACACTCGCGCGGTCCATAGTCCGTCGCGGACTCGTCGTAATAATAATAACATTACGATACATTATTGATGCTTGTTTTTTTTATTTATATGTTCGTAAATCCGATGCGATACGCGCCACCAAGACCGTTATGTGCCGTTGCGCGGTACCGGTGTATTCGGGACGATCGACGGACGTGTGTGCTGAATTATTATGATACAGAGTAAAAAAAAAAACGATAATCCGTCGGTCACGCGCGTCCGATATATATATATACATCGGCTCTTTGCCGTGACCATAAATTTCCGAACGGCGGCGTTCTCGCACACGGTCCAGGTATCTGAATATAATATCGAGCGGTTCGGCAGCGCGCGCACACGATACGAATGAGGACCAAAACGATATTATGCAAAGATTTATATTTCTCTCGCGAACGTGATGCGTAGAGTGCCGCGTTACCGTATAGGCGACGTTCCTTTTTCACGCGCGTCGACGTCCACGTTTCAATCACGTTTCCGCGGTTAAATATTTCATAAAAAAAAATCTACGATCGGCCGTGGCGGTTGATGTGATGCACGACGAAAACACGGCGGCGTCGAGTAGTCGTCGGTCGTGTGTTCGTGTAAGGACGACGACGTGCATTTGCAGAAAAGTGCATTTTTTCTTTCAGCCCACGTCGTATGACGACGAATTCGATTTCGAGACTTTTATTTCGCATTCTTTGACGTTTTCGATTTTTCAGATCATTTTCTATTTTCTTTAATTCGTCCACGGTAGTTTTCATCGATTTCCGTCGATCGACGGAACTTTGTACAAATATTTTTTTGTATTTTACACAGACCGCGTTACAATATACGTACGTACAGTGCTCGTACGTCATATTTTTTTACATTTTGTAAATAAGATCTTTGTGTTTTGGAATATTTAAAATCTAAATGAACCGAACGATTATTGCTTGACGTTTTTAAACGTGTAAACCCAAAAAGTGACTATAACATTCGCCGTGCACACCGTCGGTCGTCGCCAACAACACTGGTTTTTTTTCTCGGCCCGACGACGACGTTACGATACGTTCATAATATCGTTTTAGGCTTTCGATCGTCTGCGAATATTATTTTTCGAAATAAAATACGTTAATTTGTTCGATCCCATCGCGTATTTTCGATACTACAGACGATTGATTTACGCCCACGCTATTCAAACGCGCGTTTGTCGTCCTGAAGTTTAACACGTAACTGCTCCGGCAAACTCGTTTGTTTTCAATGCACTCGAAACCCGAGCGCGATAAATTTCGTTAGTGCGTTATGTGTACACTAATTTAACAGTCGTTTATCACTGCAATCGGAGAAAACGAGATTTCACGAGTTATTTATTATTTTATTTTTTTTTAACATTTTCACAGTATTATCACGCGCGGCGGGCGGGCGTACGGCCGGTTAAGCGACGGGAAAAGTTTTTTTTCGGTTAATAACGTATTGATAACGACCCGGGACCGACGGCGAAACTCGGATCTAATGATCTAGGTGGCGATAAATTTAGCAATTATATTTCAATTTTCCGTTTCCTAGGCTCTGCCAATAATTGTTTTCAACTTAACTTTTTCCTTCCTCTCCCAAACGCGAGCGCCAGCAACTTTCGCAGACCGATGCGGATTAATTCGCCGCCGCCGCTATAACCTCACTTTCCGCCGCCGTCGGCTCAGGAATTTCCTTAAACGAGCCAAGTTTGTCGGACTGACTCGTCGTAAAGAACACGGCGATAAATATTCGCCGGTCGCGAAACTTTTATGCGAATCCGAGGCGAGGCGAAATTCGGCACATCGATCTGTTTCGGCCGCGCGCGCGGTTCAAACAAAACGTACGCCGAGCGTATTGCGCCCAAACGCGGCGCGTGAGTTTGCCGCGAATAATATGCCCGTCTCTCGAACGGAAACGATCGAATTAATAATAACCGATACCGGAGTACTCGTTGTCGCCGCCGGCGGCCTTTGTGAACACACATGAAATGAAAAAAAAAAAATTTGCAAACGCGCGACCGATAGGTATACACTATAGCGTGTTCCTTAATTTTCAATTTCAAAATACTTTTGGTCTCACCCCCTAAATCGGTGTGTATACATATAAAAATGAACTGTAAGAAATTTTAGGTCAATCAAATAAAGTCAACCCGTGCCGACTTGAAGTTGAAGTTTGAGCTTAATACATTTTTAAATAATTTTAGACAATTTTTGTATTTCTGTAATTATTTCGAAAACCGTTATGAAAATCGTAATTTTTTTTCAAGTAAATTAAATTTCCAATATATTTTATATTTAACATTTTTTGATAAATCTATTTATTTATAAGATACATAAGCTTCTAAAGTAGCCTGAAGAACATATAATATACAGAATCTCGAATACTTAATCTATCTTACGCTCCAACCAGTTTTTGTGTTATAAAATTTATTTTTCCCCGGCATTTCTTTTTTTTAGTCGATGGTTCTATCAACTCTAAAGCTGGTCTCTAATTCCGATATATCGCTACTCCCTAGACTATCGGTTTCTAAATTTTGCTCAAATGAATTATCGAGTAATGTCGAAGTTGAAGCACATTTTGTATTATACATTTCTTTTCTTTTCGATTCATTCAACTTTCGTTGAATGTGAATAGTATACACGTATACAGTTGAACGCGCGTTCGCTTCGCCGGAAATGCTATTTATTACTATTACTATCACCATCATCATCATCATCATTCGTCGGTGGATAGAGTTCGCGTTATTATTATACACGACGTTCTCGCGACCGCGGTCTTACCGTTTCGGGCGATTTCAAAACGATAAAATCGACCGTCCGTCGTCGGCATAATTCGAGTTTATTGTTATTAGCCTCGTCCCACGTTAAAATATGATATAAGTAGTAAATAATATTACGATCGTTACTCGGCAACGTCTCGCAGCATATAATCACGGCGGCGAATTTATGTGTGTCATTCGGCGGGCCCGGGCCGATCGATACGAAATTGACTTCTCGTTTTTAAAAACACCGTTGGGAAATCATTCCGTAATGGCCTCATAGGTCCGTGTTCGGAATAGTTTTTTAATATTTAAAGTGCGCGCGCGCGCGCGCGCGGGCGGGCGCTCTCCTCGCCGAAGATCCGGGCCGCGGCGGAGACAATTTTCGGTTATAAGTAACCGAACGCGTCTCAAAACGTTGGGGGGCGGGGGCGGTGGGTGATAAAATACGGTCGGCAAGCAAATGGCTCGGAATATACGCGCGTTCGGTTACCGAGAACACAAAAACGATCGTTTGGCCGTCGTAAACGCCCCGTAATGTCCGAAAGAGCAGCCCCTCTTCCCGCCGTCTCCGGAAGAGCCGTAGGATTTTACGAGACGCCGGGAAATGAAAAGAAAAAAAAAGGAAAGGAAAAAAAGGAAAAGAAAAAGTAACGCGCGCGGAGGAAGAAAGAAAAAGAAAGAAAATAGAACCGGCGACAGTGGCGACGATAATAATAATAATAATAATAATAGCGGTAATAATAACGTGGACGTATCTGCAGCGTAGGTGGCGGGGATTTGTAAAAAAAAAAAAAAAAAACGCCGAGTCCGAGTCGAAGTGCCAAGGGGTGAATTTATGTGAGCGACGGGGACGTAAGAGGGGGTGCGAGGGCGTGCGACTAGAAGAAAATCTAATATTTATCGACGGCGATAAACTGGTTTTATTCGTCGCGCCACTGCACCGCGCCGGGGAAAACGACAATAATAACAATAATATTATGATGTAGTCGTTTTGGCCGGCGACGTTCGCTCTGCGGGTCTGCTGCAGCGTTCCCGTGCGACGACGTACGGGAACGCGCGCATAAAAAACAAATAATAATAATAATAATAATAATAACGCTCCAAAGGTCCTGCGCGAAAAGGAATAACATAAATAAATACGACCAGAGGCGGCGCGCGAACGTTACTCGGACCGGGAGATTTTTATGGACTTTCCGGGCGCTCGCGCGATCCAATAATTATTATCGTACGGCGAGCGCTGCAGTGCGTCATTAACGTCTCCCGCAAACGATTTCCGGTGGCCGCGGTTTTTACGACCGAGAAACGCGCTCGCCGGTAGCAATATAACCGTGCGACGAGATAATATGACAATGGCAGACGTGTCGCCCCCGTACGTATAAAAATAATACGTCTTCCTGGCACTCGGCCTCGGGGACTTTGGACCGCGTCCTCCTTCCCGGGCCGTCTGCGTTTCTAGAAACGTTTGCGCTTCGCCGAGTGCGTTTTTTTATCGAAAACATCGAAAAACCACGATGACTACAATGGATGCGAGTTCTGACGAGTTTTGAGACGATTTGTATTTTTCGGCCGTTACACATGATTTCGACCAAAGGGAACACAGGACGTGTCGACTTTTGTGGTCTTCGGTCGCGACTTTTGTCCAACGGTCGGTGCGTGCGTAAGATCGTTTTTCGAACATATATAGGAGATTCCGAAAACAAAAACGACAACATTTACGGTCGTTTCTCATCCGTCGCAACTCAAAAATCATACTCCGCGAGGAATCGATCGACAGATTTTATTTATAAGCGTTTGAAGTTTAAATTTCGACAAAACTCGAAGGGAAAATCGCGGAAATCCTACAAACTTTTTGTAATAATTATTATTAATAATATTCACACAAAACTTTGAATTTCAATAATTAAGGCTTTAAAATATATAATATGAGATTTTAAACGAGTTGCTTTTTCCGGTAATCAAACAAAAAGTTTGGTCAAAAGTCGCAAACAAATTTTACCAGCGCTATGAAATGAAATCGGGTGTTCTCAAAATAAATCGCTAATCGTGTTGTTGACAGAAAAAACAGGCCGCCGCGCCGCCCTCTTTCACTGGGAATCGTTTTTTCCAAGTGCAATAAGTATGAAATTTAGACGAGCGGTTCACCAAAGCACGCCGCCGCCGCCGCGTATCTCGTCAACGACGTCTCTTCCTATTTTTACCTAACTATTTTCACTGTAAAAATATTGTAAAGAATTCGATTTGACCGACGACGGATCGTCGTGGTTTATTATTCCGCGGCGAAATCGTCCGACGACAATATTTACGTAACTATAACTAACGCTCGCTCGTCGACGGCGGCGGCGGAGATCACGAGAATGTATTGTGTGTTACCGTCGTCGTCGTTTGATTTTTCTTTTTCCAAAGTCTCCCGTATCGAAGCGTCTCGAGAGAACTCTCTGCGCGAACTCTAAACGCTTCGTCCTAGGGGTGTAGTAATAAGGGCAAACGACGAGTCGGTCGCGTTATAATCGCAAAAGTAATAACGGACACGACACACTGTTGATATATTATTTTCTCTAATAGTGTTTGCGTGTTACACATAAATAACACCGTGCGCCCGGTACGTAAACGGTTTTCGGGGCAGGCGGAGGACGCGCGCATAAGCGACGGTCGTGATTGCGCCAGACATGAACTGCGCAAATACAATAACAATACGTAAGTACGTGCGACACGGGGCCGGGCGTTTAAATATTTGAATATGACGTTCAAACAACTCCTGGAATCGACTGCCGCACGTACGGCAACCGCGGGTGTCGGTGTTTTCCACATTCGTCCGGATTCGGCGCGGTCCGGTCCGGCTCGCCGTTCCCCCCCCCTCCCCCACAATCCTTTTCCTCTTTTCCTCGTCGCCGCGTAATGATATTGCGCGTCTCTCTTTTGGCTCGATCAAATATTTATCGGTCGCCCCGTCCGTGGAAATGATAATAACGATATTTTCGCGAAGCCATGCGCGCGGACGACTCCGCCCGCCCCGGACGGAGCCGGGCGAGATTTGTTATAACCCAATTCACTAAATGCGCGATGAATTTTTCACAACGGCGGCGGCGGCGGCGGCGGCGTCGCCGGACGTATAAATTCCCGCGGCTACGACGACGCGCCCCGCACTCGTAAAGCATTTGAAATTTAAATTTATTTATTATTTATTAATTTTATTTTTTCTGCATTTCAAGTGCGCCTGGAGTCGCTTTTGTACATTTTTATACGGGCGGGGTGGCTGACAGGAGAAACAACAAAAACCGCGAATTACTATACAAAATCATATTTTTATGTAAAACTTTGTGGGAACTCGTCGACTTTTTTTTTTCCTTCTCTCCGCCGCCGAGAAAAAGAAAAACCATAAAAATACATCTAATCATCGCACAAACACGTTTTCGCATAATAATAATGATCAATAATTTATATTAAAGTTGGAATTTATGAAACTACCAGACACCTATATATAAGTATTTTTAACATCTCAATATATATATATATATATATATTTGTATTTCAGTACGTGATTTTTCACAATTATATTCAAATAGTTGTTTGAAATGCGTTTGAAAAGAATTTTCAACACGCAAAGTGCATCGAAGTCGGTCCGAATCAGACGCACTCTACTGTACCGGACGAGTAACTCGTTGCTCCGCGTTTCGTAGCTTCGAATAGTAGGATTAGCTCTATATCCACGACCGCAGACGAAAATCCGCTGCTCGCAACTCTCGGGGACACTTAATTCCGTCCAAAATTTAATTTCCCGCCTACCCGTCGTCCGTCAAGTCTTCGCCGCTCGCGGGTCGCAAACGCCCCGTCGCGCGTCGTATCTGCAAAAACGAATATTGAAATAAACATTTTAACCTCCGACATCGATTATATTATTATCCGGTAAATGCGAACGCGAATATTGCAACAGACCCGTGACCCGTCGTCGTGGGCGAGCCTTGAAAACGTAAATTATTCAGTATTCCGTTCACGGTTCGGCCGGACGACGCGCGCAAAGTTTGAAAATCGAGCCGAAGCTCGACGAAACACGTGCGAACAGATCAAAGGAATCGGCCGTCGATTGGCGGAAACCGTTTCGAAACGTCAAAGAGTCGCGTTGATTTCGACGTGGAGGCGAGGAAATATTTCACGTACGTACTACGTGTGTGTGTGTGTGTGCTTTCGTAATAACTGCGACCGAAATATTTCGGCGACATTTTTTAAAGTTCGTCGCTTCCCCTGCGGCCGCCGCCGCCGCCGCCGGTATGACGTGAAATTCCACCGCGACGACGCGACAATAGTTGAAAACATTTTTCGAATTTATTCGGAATAATAAATTATAATTAATTTCGACTGTCGACTTTTATTTTTCTCGTTTTCCGTCAGAACGACGGCGATCGCGGACCGTCGACGACGACGTGTGCGCAACTCCCCGACAAAAATATTAAAAACCTATTTTTTCTCTCTCTCTGAGAGAAGATAGTGCGAACGACGAAATGGCTCACCGACCAGATGGATTTGAAAATAAAAAAAACGCTCCGACTATTCCTCGGGACACGAGAACTCGTCGAAATCGAACGCTGGTGCGTATACGAAAACAAGCGACGCGCGCGTCCGACGACTCGTGCGAACGACAATAAGGCCGCGGCGTCACGTCCGATTTCCGACGGGCCCGGGAATATAAAACAACGTTCGAATAAATAAATAAATAGCAACAAAAACGTTCGACATTAGTGTGGGATTTCAAACCGCCGCCGGATCGTGGCCCGTATTTATATTACGACGACGTTCGTTTCAATCGTTCAGACGTGGCCCGACGACGATATCGGATGCGAATCGCGTCTGGTCGGCGATCTGCGGCGGTGCGAATATCGGCGGTTTTTTTTTGTTTCTTTTCACAAAGGATTTGCCGTGTTTGTCTTTAAAAACGTATACTCGGGAATTTCTTTCTCGTCCGTCGCGAAAACGGAGTAAACGAAAACTTTACAAATATTTTTGTTAAAACGAAAAGGTCACTGCGAAAAAGTTTTTGTTAAATTTATACCGCCCCGCCGCCGCCGCCGCCGCCGCTGCTACAATTGTATTATACTCGACTTACATTCGCAGTTGTTTAAAAACACGCGAACTGTTTGATTTCAGGTATATACTCGTATTCCGGCGGACGTGTTAAAATTTTCATATTTTTTTTTTCCTCCTGTACGAAATATTTTCAACGAACAAATTGCATTATTTGTTTTCAATTCCCAAAACCAGATAGAGGTAACGAAAAAACTACACGTTCACGCGACGTTTATACTTTGTGATGGCGTTTGTTTTCATTCGAATCAAATACTTTTGATTCAAACAATTGTATATTTTAGTAATGTAATCTCGTCGAGATTAAACATTTTCAATTGATAATATTATTAATGTTTATTTCATTTTTTTTTTGTGGTTTGTTTAGTGTTGTTTTTTCTCGTGTGTATATCGTACCGAATCGCTGAGCTTACGTTATGTTGTAAAACGTGTAAGAGAAAATAAATATCGATATGATTTTATTATAGTTTTATTACGGTTTGTGATAAAACAGCAGTGCGATACGTCGTCGGTATACGAGTATATAGTATCGTAGATAAAGTTTACATCGAGCGATAGAAATGTATATTCAAAACGATGTTTAAAAAACGTAAAGTCTATCACATCGAGGAAAAAAAAGAGCTTTGTTTGAATACGGAAAGTTGTTTAGAATTCGCCAAGAGTTACAGGTTTCAATTGAGTCGTTATTATTTTTTATTCATTACTGTTTTATCGTGTCGCGTCGTCGTCGTCGTCGCTACTACGCTATACGTGCTGAACACACCGACACGGCAATATTTGAAAAATCGCGTGTGTGAAACACACTGCAGTCTATTTGAAATCGAAAGATTATTTCTCGACCGTTTGAGACTTTTACGTTACGTAGTGAAAAGTTTGCATAATCGTTGAGAACAATGGCCACACCGCGTGTTTGTTTCGCTAATAATATTTGTGCAAAACTTTTTGTTCCCAAATTACACCGCGTGCCGCCGCCGCCGCCGTCTCTCGTCTGTGTTTCGAACAGGACGCGCACCGACCTGGCAGTAAGAAAAATCCTCGTTCGCGTTTAACATTCCGAGAGACCACCACAGTACGACGCTCGATCGATCGATTCGCGACGTCCTCTCGCCGGGCATTTGGTTACGACGACGGACGTCGGCGCTGAGTCCAAGTATACGGTCGTATATGTAGCGTTCGATAATCGAAATTCACTCGCGTGCCCGCGTTATTATCCCGGCGACGCGTTCGGACTTTGGGAATGTTTGTGAAATCTCGACGAAATAGGTCAAACTGTTGGCGACGGAGTTTAACGACGTTTAACGACGTCGAAAAACTGTACGCGAAACTATCGATAGACGGACGAGAAAAACTTACGACCGTCGTCGTCGTACGAACGTTTTACGAACGGGCGCAGCGCGTCGTGTAATTGCCGTCGTACACATTGCGCATTCTCTCTCCGCGTTTCCGAAACGCCGCGCCGCCGTCTAAAATTTGGATTTCTCCGTTCGGAAAAAAGCAGAATCGCAGCCGAGAAACGTCGCGTCCAACTCGGAACAAACGGTCCGCCGCCGCCGTTCTACGTCTTGTACTTTCGCGTGACTTTTGCCAATAGTTTCCGGAGTTCGAGGAGTTCAGTCTCTTCGAGAACGCCCGTCGTCGTCGTGAATCGTTTATCTCCTCGGAATGTAGCCCCCCGCGTCACCCGAACACGCGGGAATTAAAATCCGATTCCGGACGCGAGTACGCGTGTTTCGGCCACGGGAACATAATAGTTTTAAAAGTATTCAACACGTTTTATACGCCGCGCCGCGCCGCGGTCGAATGTATAATGTTTTCTGGAAATCTATAGGTGGGCGAGGGGAGAGATAAAACGACGACGCGCGTCGCGAGAGACTGCAGTAGTTTAATCTCCGTTTTGCGCGCGCGGGAATCGTCCTCGGCGAGGACACGCGAGTGCCGTCCAAACACACGCGCACGAGCGCGAGCTGTAATTAATCAAAACCGCCGGCGTGTCACGGCAACAGACGTACGTAGAGCCGACAGCGTTTCTACTTGCCGGCGCGAATAACAACAATAATAATAATAATATACGTTACCGTTTCGAAGCCGCCGCGTTATTTCTCTCCGGTCGGCGACGGCGAAAAAGAAAACTCCTGCCAGGCCCCGTCGTCTCGCTTATGAATCCGCTCCTCGGCGAGCGAAGACGATAAAAACGTGCCTCGCCACGATCCTCGCGGAAAATCACGAGTGAAAGAATCCGATGCCTCCGGACGCGACTGCCGAGATTAGCCGTCAGAACGCAGTTTCGGAATATTCCGCGCGCAAGTAATTGTTTTAGAGGCACCACACACAACCGCGAATTTTTTTACCCGAGAAAAAGAAGAAGAAAAATCAAAGGCAATTTTATTGGTTTCCAAAATCTGTATTCACAGTTTTCTCTCCCTCCAGTTTCAACCGCCTGAACCAAATTCTTTGGTATTTAATGTGTTTTTTTTTCACGCCCTATCGTAATGTATTGTAATGTAACGCGGCCGAACTCAGAAAGGACAAAGAAATAAAAAAAAACACATTGAAAATATGTGCTTTTGGCCGGTTTGGAAAATCGACCCTTTGTTTATATTCGACTCGTAACAAATTCTATTGAAAAACCGTAAGATCGACAAAAATATTCGGGGCGTGAAAAAGAAAAATTCCCGTATACCCACGCGAGTGTATTATTTTCAACTAACGGATGGTTTTTCGAAATTAAGACTTTAGTTTTGTAGACATCTCAAAGCGACGACGACGACGGTGGCCCGGGAGCAATGCTCACCCAATAGTTACGGCACCGCCACGACGTTTTCTCGGTGCCTTGGAAATTATTGATCGTTTGGCAACCTTCAAAGAAACGTCAGGAAAATGAAAAAAATAAAAAAATAAATACCTTCCGTTTCTTCTCGATTTTGTCTACAGACCGACGACGACGCAAGATAATTTCATTTTTGACGAATTTCCAGGAAAATAATCTATATTATATTTATCACAACACTCGTAAAATAATCGAATAATTTCTACAAATGATAAAATCGTAAAAAAAAGTGTTATCAACAGATGACCGTTCCAAACACGTTGTAAACTTTGTAATGTGTTTATCGTGCGGTTTTTTTTTTTACCGGCGCGGCGTACGGATCGTGGCTTTTAAAAAATCGACTTTCGTTCGCCTGTTTCGTGGTTTGTACACGTCATATTATTATTTTACAAACTAAAATTATTGCTCACATAAACGATAAATAAACTTAATTAAACTTACTCGTGAACGCGTAGTTTGTTTTACCGAAGACGCCTAAATTTAACAATGTGATCTTGATTGTATACGTTATAATTATAAACACAGGGCTGGTCTTGGGTATTTTATTTAATTAATCGACGGGTTATAATATTTATATAAATATATGAAAAAAAACTCGCTACAAAGATTTATGTACTCGTGTAAGAAAATCGTTTGTAGTCACCATTTTTTTTTTTTTACAAGCGTTTGAAATTTTGAAATTTCATTTAAACTCGAGAAAATCTATTAATTTTTCGTAAATAAAAGTTCATAATATTTTCAACGTCAATACTCAAGGCTTGAAAATGTAGTACGCGAAAAATTCGCTATTTCTAGCGATTAATCGCTCGAAATTCAACAATACACTATAAAATAACACGAAAATTCGTTGAAATTCCAAAACGTGTCTAGGAAAGATGAGACGTGCGCTGCAAACCATTTTTTTTGTTTTTCATAGAATAATTTCTTCGTGCGAGATCCGACAAACCGGCCGGCGCGGCGGCGCGGCGTGGTCTTCGAATTCTGTAAAAACTCGTGAAAACGATCGACGAGTCAAAATAACATCGCGACCGTTGCCCCTACGACGACGTAGTCGTCGTGAGAAAACGACGATGACGACGATCAAAGCGCACGACGTATGCCGCGACGGTCTAATTAAATGCACGCGAGGGTGGCTGCGCGCCAAACATCAAAGACTTTTCTCCTTTTATAAACGCTTCGGAAAGTAGAGAGGGAAACCATCCGATTTTCTTCACAAAAGTCAGCGGGATTAATTTCTTCGAACATAATGGAAAAAAACCCCTCCGAATCGAATTCTCGAATCCGATTCGAATTATTTATATTTATATATATATATTATATTAATTATGCGTACCCGTCACTTGTACTAGTACGAAAATACCTGCAGCGACCGACACGAATCTTTGAAAATCGAATTAATTTTTTTTCTCCTTCCCCTCCCGATTTCAATTTTATTATTCATTACACGCCGAATCACGGCCCGCCGCAGTCTTTCTCTCCCGGACGGCTTTCCGGAAGAACTCTGCGCCGCGTTTCGCAATATATAAAACGATGATAATAATAATTATCGTTCCGTTCGAATTACGAATCGCACGTCGCACTGTAATATTTACCGCCGCCGCCGTGCATTAATAAGGGTTATTGTTGCTTGGTATAAACACGTGAAACCGTAACGTTTATATTACAGACGTCGTCGTCGCGACTGTACAGATGACCCGGAAAACTCTCGGATAAATCGAAAAAAACATAACGAAACCCCGCGTCGAGTAAAATCGCGTTATCCGATTGCATTTGGCCACACGCTATCGATTGCGAAAGTCGATTTCTGTTTTGTTTTTTTTTTTCGTTTTAAATCTGTACACCTCGGCGTTTTCTAGCCTTATTGTTTATAAGTCTTTTCGTCGGATATGATTTTCCGCACGACGCGGAGCGAAATCAGAAGGAAAACACCGCGACGGGGTGGGTACAGTTTGCCAGCTTTACAGCGAACCTGAAATTAATAATAACAAAAAAAGCTCATACCAAACCACAAAATTAGACGCAATCGTAATTCGGGAGTATGGCCAATGTCGTGTTTTTGAACACTGTGAATGTGTACCGAGATATTTTGTCTTAATAAAACCTCGTTTAGTTAGATTTTATCATTTATTATTGTAATACGACCGTTTACGTCGTTTTACGGCGTCTGCCTCTGCGGTTTGGTCGTGTGCACGCTTCGCAGTACATCTTATAAACTCTTGTATTCTCTGATAAATTACAGTTATTATCGATAAGCGGAAGTCAGATTCGTAGCCGTTTAAGATTTTTTGTAGAAAATCGTATAAGTTTCTATAAGATTGGCACGACCAATCTCCCGAAATTCGATTGAAATCGAATTTTTCACTGTCTCTCGCCGCTATCGAAATCGGGAAAACTGTACATCCGCCCGGCCACACCGCGACTGCGTTTGGACTCGGGTCGCCGCCGGTACGTACACGAGTCGCATATCGTTAAAAATGACGATTTCGTATCGGAAAAACGGGTTCGATAGATTTTCATTTCGCCGCGGACGAATTCCGCGAAACACTGAAACGGCAGCTTTTCTTCGCGATAAAGTCGACGGCGCGGCGTATAGAAAACTTCTCGGAACTATGGCGACAAATCGCGCGTTATTAAACGAGAACGCGCGCAAGGGCTCGTCGATATTACGACGTTTTACCGCGCGTATATATTATAGTATAATACGAGTACACGTCATATTATATACGACGACGTAAACGGTTATTATTATTTATTATTTTTTTTTTCGTCCGCGCATTTCGTCACTATTCTCACCCTTACCGATTTCTCCATAAAAAGCGATAGTAATACGCTGAATCGCGTTTCTTTCTGACGCGGAGAAAAAAAGCACATCGTCGACGCTTTCACTCGAGCGACACACCTACACGCCCTACGCCGCCGCCGGTTTCGCCAATTAAAAAACACAACTGCGCGCGCGGGAAATCGATGCTAGTTCTGGTCGAACGGCTTTTCGTGCGAAAATTCGATCCGCGGAGGTGTGTAAGAGTTCGCGGAAAACGTCGGTCGCGTTAGCATTCCGCTCGCTCGTACGTCGCACACGAATGCGGCGGCGGCGGAGGTTCGCCCGCGCGCGGCGTAAACGGTGGCCTCGGGGATCAAAGAACGTATACGACAAAAATGTAGGATTACGACACCCAAGAGGCCATTTGGAGTTCCTGAGTGCAAATGTTCAAAAAGGTGCACTGCCAAGTCGTTTAATATTTATGACGACAAAAAACTGATTACTCAAGTTGGTGCCAAAAAAGTTGCCGTGAATCCTGGGACACGTTCATTATAAAGTGTTTTATTATAACCGAGTGTACGCGCGCGCGTTTGTGTGTGACGTGTTTTTATATTGTATATATTATCGGGCGCTGACAGTTCGTAAACAAATAAAAAACTTGAGAAAGAGTCACGTTTGAAAAATCGCTAATTGAATAATCGTTTGTTTTTCTTTTCCGGGTAAAGAAATGTTAAATAATACGACGACGGCTTTGATGCTATTGTGATTTTGCAGTGTTTTCGACGCGAGGTGTGTTTTATATACTGTTGAACGTAACCGAGCGGCGTGTAACCGCAGATTACGCGTTTTGTATTTAAAATACGTTTGATATTAATGATCGAAATTGGGTTTTTTTATCTGTACACTTTGTTCACGGTCAAGTGCATGTTTCACGTCGCCGAAAACCGACGGGAACTGCGCGAGAGGGCCGAGAAAACGTGACGGAAAGAGATACTAGCAAACCCGTAATATAATAATAACGTTACATTCGCGTTCTTGTGAATTATATAATTATAATTTTTCGTCGGCGTAAAAAAAAAAAACAAAAAAAACCCGTCCCATTCACGTCGGTTTTCTGAAGGCATAATTTTTTTTTTTTCCAGACTGAAATAATAACGTTAAATACAATGTACACGTCGTCGCGCGTCGTCGTCGGTCGGTCGGTCGCTTTCTTCCCCTCCGGGTTAATTTTCTTCTTTTTTTTCTCTCTTCTTTTTTTTTTTTCCGTACTACTCGTGATTTTCCCACAAGACGAATAGCTTTAATAACTTAATTAGAAATTAAAACGGTCCTTTTATACATTATGCAACGTTCAAAAGTTATAAACAAAAGAGCCCGAGAAACGTGGAATAGTTAATTTAAAAAATAAAAATAAAAACCCCACGAATTCGGAAACAGTTTTCGAAACTTATCTCGAAAACTCGTAGGCGATGTTGAGATCGTAAAAACCTTTCAGACCGGCACGAAAATACTCGACGAGAACGATTGCGCGCGCGGAAGAAAAGAAAAAAGCGCCAACGAAGAAACTCGAGACGTCATTAATACGTGTAAAATGTTTAGCGTATTGTTAATAACGCAACAATAATAATGTTTACTAGCTATTTATCGAGCGCGCGATGATAAAACACGAAAATCACTGTTCAAACTTTACGCGGCGCGCAACAACATTATTATTATTATTATTATTAATGTATTATTCCGTCGCGTTTATGAATATTATTACTACGCGATATTTATAACCATAATATTTATAATACGAAAACCGTTATTAAATAACAAAAAAACATATTTTATTTACTCGCTCGCGCAGAACGTAATCCGACTACGACGCGCGTACGTCGGGGTGTGTGTGTGTGTGTGTGTGTGTGTGGGGAGGAGGACGATTATTTTATTTCGATTTACGTACATTTTTTTTTTTTAGTTTTTTATTATCGATCCGTCCGCGGAATCGTACGCGTTTTAACGTTTCCGTGTTTACACGCGACTAAGCAAGTTGTAAACGTGTCTGAAAGAAATACGACGAGCACGTTGTGTGGTGTGTATTAATTAAAACCAAAGCGTTCTGCGATATCGTTACAGCACACACACACACACGACGCGACGCGCGACGAGGGCGAGAGAGGAAAATATACGTTTCGGATAAATTCTACGCGGCGCGAAAAAAAAAAAAAAGGCCTCGGGGAACAATGACGCGGACGATGTGGATACTGCACGAACCGGTGGGAAATTATCGAGCCAAGTAATGCGTTACACGCGCCAGCGGCGGCGGCTGCGGACGTCGAGCAATTACCCGCTGCAAAAGTCGATCAATTTTTTTAATGAGTAAAAGAAAAAAACTTTGACGAGTTTTTATTACGACGACGATTCCCCGCGCCCGTTCTCTCTCACTCACGCTCGTTACGTTCCCTTTTTCGCGCCGCGTACTACACGTACATGATAATTTAAAGCCGTCACGTTTGCTGTCAAAACGACACTTTAACCCCGCGCGTTTCATTTGTCACGAGAAATTCTCGCTCCGAACTAAACACCGACGGAGACGATGTATACATAATATTATAACGTCTTTCCTTTGTCGGGGGGAAAAAAAAACGATAAAAATAATTATCATAACACGCGTATGTACGTATATAAACACGTATTTATTATTAATTTTTTCCGATACGCACGATCGTCACAGTGCGTCGTCGTCGTCCCACGTTTGCGTTCGCTGTTTGTCCGATCTCGTTTCGGCTCGTTATTTTGTCGATCGGACACTATGCGATTCGCGAAAACACATAAACCATCACGCGCGACCGTTAAAATATATGAGCGAATATCGACTGGACGACGACAAGCGTTCGCAATTTGTTAATCGTCCGGTTCACATTGTGCCGTTTGGTTTTGTTTCTCTTTCACTCGTTCGATTACAAATCCGGACCGTGCCGAAAACCCAATAATCGTTATTTTACTATAATAAATAATCAATTTGATGGTTTATCAGTTTTCGACAGCCGATGATCGTATTACGTATTATATAACATCCCGGAGAACGTCGCAGAAATCGAGGCGGTTTTTTTTTTCTTCTCGTTTCCAAACCAGTCGGAGACGCGGTTCCGACTCGCCGCGCCGCCGTTTGGATCGAGAGAATTCGACGCGAAGCGTTTACATTATATAATATTATTATTAGAGCTAGGATTTTAATGACCTAAAAAATACACAAAAATGCACTAAAAAAAATGCAAAAATGACCTAAAAACTCTAAAAAATGAACTTAAAAAATACTTAAAATAAACAAAAATCAGTTAAAATACACAAAATGAACGTGATATTTGTAATATTATGTAAAAATGACCTTAAAAATGCAATAAAAGGCATTTAACACAAAAAATGCAAAATAAAAATTACATTTGGATTTTAATGACCTAAAAAATACACAAAAATGCAAAAATGATCTAAAAACTCTAAAAAATGAACTTAAAAAAAGCTTAAAATAAACAAAAATTAGTTAAAATACACAAAATGAACGTGATATTTGTAATATTACGTAAAAATGACCTTAAAAATGCAATAAAATGTATTTAACACAAAAAATGCAAAAAATGCAAAAAAATGCAAAATAAAAATTATATATTCTACATTGTTATATCACGAAACAAATTTAGTTTTTGGTTAGAATTGTACAGCACTTAAAGAAAAAAAATGCAAAAGTCACCAAAATCCTAGCTCTAATTATTATCATTATGTAGAACTCGCCGCGTGACAATCGAAAACAGTGACACAGTTCCATAGCACATTGCGGACTGCGATCTCAACGGATTCGACTAGGACGTTTTTTTTTTTTTCTGTGAACTGGAGGGTGGGTGTACGTTTTGTTTCGCGCAGAGAAAAACGCAACAATACGATATAAATAATAAAGATACGTTTCTCCAGCCCCTCGCAAAGATTTTTAATTTTTGCGGGGGTTGGGGTGGTTGCAAGAATTCCGGGGGTGGCGGCAGGAATTGAAAACTAAATATTGGCGTCGGAAAAAGTCGAAAAATCGAAATGGGAGGGGTGGTGGAGTGATGGGGGGGGGGGGGGTTAATTCACTCGAGTAATTTCGGGTAGTCCAGATTTTCGAAAAGCTGTGTAACACAATGGTAATATATTTATTATTTCGAAATCGCAATCATTAAAATGTCAAAACAGTCGTGAAACATATGATAGTCGTTATCGCGGCGCCCACTCTTACCTGCCGACCGAAGGCAGCGTTCAAAGTTCAAACGAACAAACGAATCCGGTTGTTGTCTGTTGTGACTCCGCCTACCGCGCGCCCACACGACGACGACGGTATTACCGGAAACGGGGATAATGAGGCGTAATCGATCGGAACGACTTTTTTTTTTTTTCATTCAGTCTCGCCCGAATCGTCGTCGGACAAAGTCGCCGGAATATTCTATAAATTTTTCGACCGTACGCGTGCGCCGCCGTGTGGGTTTTATTTTTTTCTCTCTCTCGTCGCGCTCGTCCCGCCGGTGTTCCGTTAGTTCCGAAAAAAAAAAAACGCGCATTCGTCGTCCTGAACAGGAAAAAACGATTCTCTCGCCACAGTCGATTGAAAAACTGTCAATCATTCGAACCAGGTAAGCCGACTATTTCTATTTCTATATTTCTATTTCTGCGTTAGTTACGTCATTCGCATCGACGGTTTTTGTTTTGTTTGTTCGTCCCGTTGTTCGGGCGGCGGCGGCGGCGGCGGCCGTATAGATTATAATATTATTATATTCCACGAGGGTCTGACATAATTAAATCAAAGATTATATAATCGAGTTTTTTTTTTTATTATTATTACAAAACAATCAACACGAACCGTTTGTATGATTATACGCGCGATAAACGTTTATTTTTACGTACAATCGTTCGTATTATTAATTACACGTCATCATCCACTACGGGCAGTGGATTTAAAATGCAAATTTAATTTTGTTTTTTTTTCAAAAAGGCGTGAAACAAGTGTACTTCGGGCACAAATTTCGTTTTAAATATTATGGAATTGAAAAAAAAAAAAAATAAAAATAATTTTACGTTTTTTTTTTTTTTGAATTTTTATTTAGTTTTCTCTCTCTTTTTTAAAAATTTTATTTCAATAAAGTCATTTATTAACGCGCGGAAATCCGCAACTCGGTTATAACGCGCGCAATAATTTTGTGTTTCGAATACAAATCCAATCGCTCAGCGAGAAAATACCGATGTTCTTTTTTCGATCGAATATTGTTAATTTTTTTCTTCGTTTACGAAAATATCAATTAATCGAGACGCCTTTTAAAATAATCGGGCAGCCGTCCCGACGCTGTTTATGTGTCATTGACGACGCGTTAGGGTTTCGGTACCGGCGAGAAAAAATACAAAAAATAAATAAAAAGGGGTTTGTTTATCCGAAAACCGACCGACGCGATTTCCCGTTGTCGATCGATCGTGGTCGCTCGACGATTCTGACCTCGTTTCGACGACGATTCTGACGACGATTTCGTCCGATATATAATCGTATGTTTACCGTATTGCGGGCTCTCCTCTCGCAACCGTCGCGCCGAACAAATCGTTTCTGATTTGTTTCGCAAAGTATTTTACGCGTTTGGAAATACGAAAACACATCAAGTACGCGCGCGCGCGCACCATATTGCAGTTCCCAGCGTTTTCACGTGTGCGTTGTATGCGAACCGATCATCGTCGTCGCGTTACCGATTTATTAGTTATCTTTGTATGTGATTTATTTTTCACGCGTTATCGTCTTTTGGACTCGTCTACGAATAACTATTAACGCACTCGTCGCGAATATGTTTTCCGCAGTGGCGAAGCGTGAGTTTTTGGTTGGGGAGACATTGAAAAAAAATTTGCCCTTATACACCTGGACTCCCCTGCCCCTTTTTATTTTATCTATACGGTAAGAAATAAATGTTAAATTTAACAAGGGACAGGGTTTTTTATTTTTCAATTCAAATTTTTTTTCGTCAGAGTAGTTATTGATTTCATCGTTCAAAGTGGCATTAATTAAATCGTCAGCCACGAGGACTAATTTTAAATTACAATATAAATAAACACGTTCCTATCGCGACTTGTACCGGACGAAAGCGAGACAAATTGTTATCAACGCGACGGCGACGACGTCGATAATGATTGCGGTAACACGCGATTACGAGCGTCCGAGCTTTCGACCTGATCTCATTTTATTTTTCCCCACCGTCATGTGTAAATTATCGATTTTCATCGATTTCAAGTTATTCGCACCGACAGGTCGGCCCCGGTGACCGGTGGAAATAATAATATTGGTTACACGTGATTACGGCGAACGGGTTGCAATATATTATTATATTATATTAATTACTTTATCGACGGTAACGATATTATTAAAAAAAAAAAAAAGAAAAGTTTTTTAATAAAACATTACAAAATGAATACGTTTTCCAGATAAATATTATCGATCGCTTGGAAAATAATTCAGTTTCGAAACGCATTAAAATTCCATTTCGTTATAATTTTTTTTTTGTTCTTTACATTTCGCTATGCTTCCGAGAAAAAAATAATTAAAATGAAAACTCTTTTCATATTTTGCCCGTGTTAATTGAAAAAAAAAAAAAATTAAAAAAAAATAAAAAGCACACTAAATAAAACATTAAAAAACGTTAAATACTTTGCGAATCGTTTCGACGGGTCCTGCGCGAGTCGTTGGTTTTATTGGAAACGCGAAACGTTTAAACTGCGGACATTTTGGCGGCGCGTAATACACGATCGTATCGCGGCGTTACGTATAGACCATTCTGCTACTCCCACGCCGACGGTATCGCGACGAGTATCCCATTTGTGTATTTTAATCGTTGGCGATTTTTTTTTTCTCGTTCTCTTTCGACGTGCGCGCGTGCGGAGTAAAAAAAAAAAAAGAGTTAAAAGGAAAAAAACCCCTTAAAAATTTAATAATCGTTATTAGATACCGGACTTTGATGGCTCCGGTGAAAAACCTTTAACGATATCCGTGGAAAAAAATTCGTACATCATATAATAATATAAGCTAAAAAAAAAAAAAAAACACAAAAAATGCCTCGACGAAAAAAAAAAATATATAAATTATTTCCAAAAATACCATCGCAAACACTCGTACGAAATTATTTTAATCGTATATTTTTCGAGCTGATAATAACAATAATTTTATATAAATATGAAAAGTAAAAAAGCCGTTTGTAAAACGATAACGAAAACAGTTATGATTAATTGTATAATAATAGTTTTTTCTTTCATAGTCATACGATTGTCACCTGTCGACAGTAACAATACCCGTATCGAAAAATAAAATAAAATTCAAAAGAACAATATTTATTACCCACCAGAAAACCGTAATTAACGTAGATATTGTGTTTTGGGCTTGAAAGAGACTTTAATTTTTCGTCATCGTGTTGGATTTCGCGAAAGGTGTCTTATAACGACGACTACAGTATAGTATATTATAATCGAGTTATTGCGACCTCTTCGTTACACTCATTCCGATCATTTTCGCTATGGCGACGGGTAATTTTCAACGCGATTTTTCGACGTTTCGGAGAGTTTTCGATCGATTTAGCGATATTTTTCAGCGCCGCGAAATCCCGCGGCGCGGCGTTACCATAATCGTTTTCGATTTTATTTTTTTCTTGACAATCCGTCCGTCGTTCGAGGATACTCGGTGCACACGGGGGGCTATCGGCCGGCGTGCGGTCGTCGCGCGATGCCCACCTGTTGAGTCGGCCGCGGCGCCGGACACAATAAGCGGCCTGTTGAAAAAGTGATTTTCGCCGCCGCCGCCGCCGCCGCCGCCGCCGGTCGGACTCTGAGACGTTTTCACTCGCCAGCGCCACCGCGGTCGTAAATCACTCGCGATCGCGTGCGCGAATATTTATCGCCCGGACCCCCGGCGAAACCGGCGGATTTCATAATGACGACCGTCACCGCGCGCGCGCGTTCGCGAAAGTGACGCGTAACGATCGCGTCGAACCGACCTGAGAGAGAGTCTGGGGCGAGAATTTCCGAGTGAAATTTTCGCGCCGTATTGTTTCTATCGGTTTCGACCGGTAAAATATCAGAGTTATTTTTTTCGATTTTCAAAGTCAAATTACGTCTAAAAAAAAAATAATAATTGATCGTATAAAATTTCATCATCGATAGATTAAATCGATACCGAGTATTCTAGTCGCTAACGCCGGCGGAGAATACAATAATTTTCGGATTTCGTTTCGATCGTCGTTTTCGCGGTCGGCTCTCGCAGTGTTTCCGGCGATTTCTCGAAAAAACGAGCGTCGTCGTGGAACTCTAAATCATAATTACGACAGTGGAGAGCGCGGGTTAGTCGCGGGTTAGTGTGACGCGAAATAAATAAAAATTGTTTTCAAGTGCCTTTGAGCTCGACGCGGAAGGACGGCGGCAGCGAGCCGGCGCACGTGTCCTGCGGAAAACCGGGCGGCGGACGAGTCGAGACTTAAATGGCTAAGGATCATCTATTAGGGTGCTATTTCATTAAGTACGACGACGAGATGCGACGACGGGTCGCGCGGGGGTTTCGGGACGACGGGAGCGACACACCGACAATCGTGACCCGGAATACATTAACGCCGGTGCGTGGTGGGCCGAATATAATTTCCTCGGCTGTCAGAGGTCGGCGGGAGAGGAAAAAAAACGCTCCTGTGAAACGTGTAGTACTTTTTTTATTCAGACGTTCTTTTTTTTTTTTTATTATTATTTTCTTTTCTTTACGATAATAATTGTTCCCGTCGACAATTATTATAATTATCAACACCGTCGTTATACAATCGTTATAAATAATATTAACATTGTTGTGACCGTTTTTTCCCCTTTTTTTTTTATTTATTCTTCATTTAACGTCGAAAAATAAACGATACCGTTCGAAACATGTCGAGAAAATCTGTTATTTTACATTCGCGCCGCCGTGCACAAACGTTTCACGTTTTAATTTTTTCACCGACAAAGTGCATAATAATTCGGATATTAAATGGGATTTTTTTCCTCTTTTTTTTTTTTTTCATCGCCGATTGGCTTGGGGACAAAAAAAAAAAAAAAAAACCGAAAGAATTTCTCCGTTTCCCCGAGCGGACTATTAAATTATTGGGTTTTCTGCGAAACTCGATAAAATGGAAAATAACGTCGGCGACTTTACACAACGCCTGTTTAATTATGCAAAGTATTTTACGGGGAAAAATAAAAAAAAAAAAAATTACAATAAAGGCAGTAGTATACACACCTGCCTAGTGATTAATATAATTGTCGTTTACAGTGTGTTCAAGAGAGGGTCTGCTCGGGGCACGTAATATTCGTATACGCCGCTGCGCGACAGTCGGACGCGATAAATTAGTCCGGAAACGACCGAACGCCCGCGAGTCTCGCCGAATTAATACGCGCTTTTTTGTTTCTTTTCGGACGAAAACAAAACACTCGCGTTATGGAAAAAAAATTCGATCGAACCGCGCGTGGTTATTTCATTAAAATACACTCGTTTCCTTCCGATCACGGCGAGTAATATTAATTACTCGGATTCGGGCGGTAGCGTTTTAATCGCCGTGAATTATATATATTTTCTCCGGCGCTATACTTAGTATTCGCCGCGCGATACATTTGTAATGATTTCGTTCTCGATGCCCGGATCTTCGGCGAATCGCTCGTCGTCAAATACGAATCGCGCGTCACGCGTTTTCTCGCGGCGTCGTCGTCGATTCGTTTGGTTTCTTCTCTATCCGTGGCGACGACGAGTCGCCAACCTTTTTTTTTGGCCTTTTCGAGTGAAACATCTACCCGCGTACCGCGTCTTCGTCCGCGGTCTTTTGAGAATATTTTCGATATGTTCGCGTGTGAAACAAAAACACTGTGCAGTTTAGACCCAAACGGTCTAGAAGGCACACGTGAACTTTCCAGAAAACGTTGTGCGGGGGTTCATATTTTTTTCCGTCGATTGAAACGAGAAACCGTAGGAAAACTTCACGTCGTCGTCGTCGACGTACGGCGACAGTAGTATTTCGCGTATATTAACGAGACGTTATTCTCTTTTTAACACTAACGGAATTTCGAATATATTAATGCGACGACGACGTCGGATTTAGTTGTATACGTATACACTCGTATGTGTATAGTTTATGCCATCAACTCGACAAACAAACGCGCGCGAGTGCTCGCGAGTTATAAATACAAAATGGCGAGCGAATTCTTTTCGAAACGTTTACCCCATAATATACGTATACGTATACGGTTCGCAGACGGCAAACACATGTGGAAATCTACGATTTCGCCATCAATTAACATATTGTTTGAAACTTTTGTAGAATGACGTTTTAGTCGAAACAAACTTAATCCGCGCCCGCATTAGAATAACCCGATTCGAACACGAACAGCTGTGGCGCAAATTACTCCGACGATATTATTATTGTTCCCGTAGATGTAATTAAATAATGTGTTCAGACATAATACCACGTTATTCGACAATAATCATATTGTATTCGTTGGTTTTCACGTTTTTTCTCTCTCTCGAGAATTATACACTGTATGAAAATCTCAGTTTCGTTTCAAATTCAAATCGTTAAAATCCTTTACGCGTACAGTATTCCGCCGTCGAAATATATAAGTTGTCTTTGTCGCATCAGACGGCTGATTTCGACGTGATATAATATGCACTGAGCGTGCACGTTATGTCAAACAAGACGAATACTTTGCAGAGAACAGCGTTTTATTATCGCGTTTAACGTGCGATTCGATTGTTGATAAACACGATATTTTATGCAATTCGCCGGTTTATTTTTCACGAACGAACATGTGGTTTATGTCGTGAGAATTTCGACGATAAATCGACACTGTGATTATTATGCGCGCGGTTTTCCGAGACAATAATGAGACGATAATTTTTTTTTTCCAAACAATAACAAGAGACTTCCATTAGGATTGTGTGCGGAGCACGACGACTCGATAAATATCCGTCCGACCGTGTCGACGACGCGAACCACCTACCGAGAGAATGAAAACAAAAAGTAGAATATATAATATAATTTTAGAAGAAAAAAAAAAACGCGTGCTTGTATATTTTAGTTTTACGGTCGGTTTGGATTTCGCGCGATATTTTCCCACGATCGTTTTGCTCCGAAAAAATACGCCGAGCTCGAACACGGCAAACGTCGCGTCGTCTACGACACGTCATGGGAAATCGTTTCGGAAGAACTACGCGACGCCACATTGATTTGGCTAATTTCGACTGGATTTTGTCGACGCGCGTTTTCCCGACGACACAACGGGCGGACTGGTTAGCGGTCTCGAGAATAACAACGGCGATAATGATACGTTAGACTGTGTAAAAGAAAAACCGAAAAAAATTTCGGAAAAAACAACGGAGAACTCTTCTCCGCGGGGGATCCGCGGTGACGGGTATAGGCGTTTCTATCCTCCGGGAACTCTCGCGAAATTCCCAGTGCGACGTCACGACGGTCGATTCGTGTTGTGCGCTTGCCCGCGCGCGAACCTTCGTAACGAAAAAAAAAGAAAAAGAAATCATACGACGAAAAATGTAAAAAAAAAATAAATAACAAATCGTTTAATCACGGAAAAAGATTAATTCTCTTTGGGGGGGGGGGGGCGATCGACGAAATTACCATGTTTGCGCGATATATTTTAATTTATCCCCTCCGCCCGCTCGGGTTTTATACGTTCATATACATGTTATACGTATATATATGTATTTACTTTTCGTTTTTTTTTTTTCCATTCGGCGTCGTAAATTATTATCGCCCGCGACGACGACGATAATATTATACAAACACCGTCGTCGTCGTCGTTCCGATTACACACCAAAGTGTGTATTAAAAATGTGCAAACGACACTACGGTATCGCGGACATTGTGCTAACAATAATATAGTTATTATTCGTGATAATAATAATTGTCATGTGGTGCATGGTTTATGAAGAATTCGGACCTTTTTCTCTCCCTCGCTCGTTCCTTCCACGTAGGTTAGCAGATTGTGTTGCGAAATCGCATTACGCGTTATAACGAACGGGGGGGGCGTAATGCCGCGTTTGCGTGGGTGCTCGGGTACGAGAGTTGGTCGCGATAAAAATAATACACAAACGCGTTGTTATTATTATTACTATCACTATTATTATTATTATTACCATTCGTCGGAGAATGAAAATCCGGCGAAATTAAAAATGATAAATCAAACGGAAAACGCGTTTTACGCGGACGTCGATTAACGATATTTATTTATTTTTACCGCCTCCGCCGTCGCTCCGGCGATGGCATTAAAGAGGTCACGACGACGACGCGGCGGCGGCGGCGGCGGTACGAGAGCGCAGAGCAATAAATACAATTTTCGGTCTACGTATATTCAAAAGATTCTGCGGCCATTGCGGACAGCTGTGTGCTGACCCGTTAACGGTTAAACTTGCGAAAACTCGTCGTGTACAAAAGCTAAATCGGACAAAAACGAAACCTTTTTTTTTTTTTTCTTTCTTCTTCTTCCTTTTTTCGTCTATCCCGCGCCCTCCGGGCAAAAAATGTATACACATATAGTGCACACGCGCTCGCCGAGCAACCGAAAGAAAGAAATAACATACACGCTCGCCCGCACGCACGTTCGCGTGACCATAGAGCTTCGCAGTGACAAATGAACAAGCTGACTCAACCGTTTGGAAAAGAAAGGGTGAGAGAGATGGGAAAAATAACAAGGAGGTTTCGGAGAAAGCCGAAACTCGCTTTTGCCGCCGCCGCCCGGGAAAACGGCAGTGCGTGTTGCTGCTGCCGCAGACACATTTACTATACGTCTCCGGACCGCTGCAATATGTTCCGGTGTAAGCGATGATGCACACGGATAAAAGACGGTTAGGTACGTACGCGTTGAATAATAACGCTCCGGTGGTTTTGCGCCGCGCGAGTCGTGTTATCCGCGGGCGTGGAAGGACGGGGATTTTCGACCCCAGCGAGACCGTCTTGTGCCGACGACGACGACGCGTGGGTAGTGTGCAGGCTTTGTCGCGAGATCGAAATCTATTTCGCGTTCGATCGGATTTCAATATTTACGACGTTTTAAAACGATTTACCCCTCCGCCGTATTTGCAGGGCAAGAGCAGACCCGCGAAAAGCGCGTTCGAAATCGTCGCAAACCGTCGGGTTTTATTGAAATATAAAAAACCAAAAAAAAAAAACGATCCCAACGAATTCGGTTAATAGAACGTCGTTTTTCGACGAATTATTATTATTTTGCGACGGAGAAAAATAGCTGTTTTCGCGATTTGTTCTAGAGTACCCGGCTCTCATTGTTGTCACAGTTGTTGCGTCGCGTCGGAGGCCGGCCTGGCTCTGGCGTGAAAATATGTTCAAGACGAAAATTAAAAAAAATAATAATAATTTAACGCGCGTAAAAATCGTTAAATATTCTACTCGAAAATGCGAAATAATAGTTTCGAATTCGTTACAGTTCTCAAGCCTAGTTGAATTTTTTCAATTTTTTTCTCGTACGATGTGCAGATTCGTTCGATTTATGATAACACGACGAAATTACATATGAGTTACTTAAATCGATCTTGGCCGAAAGCACGGAACGCGACGGGGGGTTTTTTTTTTTTTTACTGATTTCCGACGATTTTTCCGACTTTTTCTTTTACGTCGTCCCTCGGGTCGGAACTCGAAAACGCGGCCTGTCATTACAATACGTATTCGTCATATTACACGTCCGTGACGTGACGTAAAAATCCGTCGGTTCCGATCTCAAAACGCAAATATTCGCAGCACGCGCCGTCGTCCCCGCGCGTACGTTTCTAATTAGGACATAATACTACGTATACGAGAGTCGTATGGAGAAGGCGCGCGTCGTCGTCTCGTCTTGATAGTTTAAGAGTAATATCGCACGGTGTCACCGCGATATTATTGCGTGCGCGTCGTCACGTTTTTTTATTATACTTACCGAGTGCGTGGTTACGACTGTCGTGCGATACGCTGACGGCGCGCAAAGTGACGCGAACGGATAGGAACGCCGTCGTTCGGGGGCGGCGCGGCGGCGGCGGTCGCGTAACGATCGGATAATGACTTAACTGTTTTATTATTATGCGCCAGTATCGCCGGTCGATTTTCAGCTGAGCTCGGACCCCGCGAACGGTGCTCATCCCGTATTGGTTACTACTGCGATCGCGATTGCGCGTCGTCGTATCGCGTGCGATCTGTGACCGGGAAAACGAACGTTCCGAATTTCAATGCGGAAACGACGTTTTCGACCGTTTTACAGTATCGTCCGAAAACCAAACGCGCGTTTCACGATTCTTGCGGTCATAATTTTTTTGCGCTTTTTTTTTACAATTAAAGACATTTTATTTTCATTCGTTTTGAAACGGGAACGCGAGATCGTAATCTTCCCGCGAGTATAGTCTATGTGTTCGACGGTCTTTCTTTCGCTTCGCACGAGTCGCAGAGAAAAGAAACTCTATCTCGTTCCGATGCGTACACCGGCCGGGACGAAATTCGCGAAACCCTCAACGATCCAATAGGATTTCGTCCGGGGGGGGGGAAGGAAACGATCCCTTCGGGTTATCGTACGACGACGGATCGTTTCGCGCACGGGCCACGACACACGCGCGGTCTCTCGTTCTAGTTTCACTCGAAAAACAACCGTACCGTACGTATATTACACGCTCGTACGTACAGACGGGTGCAAACACTTAGCCGCCGCGGGCGCGTCGTCAAATCTGATTTTTCCAATCTCCATTTCTCCAAATCACCTGTCTGGTGCCGCCGTCGTTCGAGATTTATAACCTTTTCTCCTCGGCGCGGCGCACACGGCGAGACGACGCGACACGGAGGGAAATCCTTCACGACCGTCTCTAGTCTCGCCGAAAACGAGAAATACGTAACGTAATCTATTAAATACAAAACTCTCTGTCCCAGCGCTTCCGGTTTCGCGCCGACACCGTACGTTTTCCATCGACTAACGCGTATGCCATATCGCGCCGTGTGCGTATTTATTCTTTCCATCCGACGAACGGTGCCTGTCGATTTCGAACGAACGCCGCGCCGCCGTTACGAGTCACGCGAGACGAAACAGAGTCTACAAGTGACGATTTATCAACGTTCAATGTCCTGGAAAAAACACGTCGGGACGAAGGGCGTTCGTATTTTTAATTTAATTTTGGTTTTTTTTTTTTTTTTTTTTTTGCGTCGCCCTCGACGAGACGTTCAGTTTTCAACCGTTCACGCCGCGCCGCTAATTAAATAATCTCTCGTTATTTGACGGAAAATTAAACTGTTGATCTTTGCGAACGGCCGCGGCCGTTACAGGTATTTCTGTCCCCCCCCCCCCCCCCGCCTGACGTCTACGAGCGTTCCATACGACTGGGGAAAGATGCGTACATTTATCGCGACCGTATTTGCAATATCGGTCTGTTAACATTTTAAAACGCGTTTTTTTTTCTCTCTCCTCCCTTTATTCGTAAATTGGTTTAGTTTGAAAACTCTAAACATATAATCTCATTAATAGTCGTCGGTAGGCGTGGATGCGACGTTGTATGTTTTAATGGCGTTTTGAACTCGGCAAAGTACTACTGATGCACGGAGAACCATTTAAAACGATAATGTACGTAATTATTATTGAATTTACATAGGAACGCATTTATTAACTCGTTTTCAGTATCGACCGCGTTATTTAAAACGCACACGTTTTGTCTTTTGAGCGCGTGTCCCGGGTTTTTATTTATTCGAAACTGTTATAATATGAGTTTCGACCGAATCGGTCGCGTTTAATTTTCCGCGTACGAAACGCGCAGTTTTCAAACGTCGTCGTCGGCGTTTCAACGAATCCGCGTATTTACGTATAAATTCATTACGCTGCAGAACAAAATTTTGTCGCGATTCTGTGCAGGCTACACAGAGGCACCTATATTGTACTCTTTTTTTTTCTTCTTCTGTTTTTAATAAATTCGTAGATCGACGACCTGCAATATCTCCACACACACTATGTACTTTATTATAACAACGGAAACGGTCAGAGTACGCACTGACCCGAGTTTAGAAACCGGCTGCGACGGTATAAACACACGCGTGTTCTTAAATTTGTACCCCGGAAAACCTCCTAAAAGGACCACCGGGCGGCGACAATGACCCCGGAACAAAATCTAATTTAAACTCTACCGAATTCTCTAAACCCACGTCAAAGCGTGCCGTCTCTGGTTGGTTGTACTCGTATATACCTATAAACAGTATCACTTATGCTCGCCGTGCACGCGTGTCGACCGCGTATATAATTTACGAGATAAAAAAATAATAATAATTATGACAAACCGTCTGAAAGTTGTCGCCGTCGTCGTCGTTGCTCGTCCGTATTGCGATGCACGTCAACGAGCGCGGTGTGACGATCGTTTTATTTCTCGTACGATCGTTTTTTTTATTATTTTATTCGAGCCGCGATCGAGTCGAACTGTTAAATTTCAATAAAATAATATTCAAAGGTATTTCCTTTTTCCACGCGTGTACTAATAAATATTATATAAACTATACGCGAGCGATTCGACAGTGACTCGACTAGTAAAATAGACCGGCTGTATTGTCTTGTCTACAATAGGCGCGACTATATTATTTCCAAAGCCCTGCCGAACGGAAAACAATGAGCCTTTGAATATTTTTTTATTTTTGTTCGTTGTGATTACACACAGAGCGCACGAAATAATTACGGAAATTCCGGTTGTTCGGTGTGATCTACGAGTGTTAAAATATAATGTTAGACGTTATATTATTATGAGTTTTCCCACTTGTTTTTGAATTTTTGAAAACGCTATTATCATCCGGATCCACTATTATTATTATTATTATTGTATACGACGTCGTCGAAAAGATAATAATATTACAACAATGATAATGACGTCCTTCGCGCCGCGGCGGCGGTGTCCATCGCTCGGGTCGGTTTTGTCTCGATACTTTTAGCACCGCCCCAAAAACGTAAGCTCTAGTCGCGTGTCATCGCGATACGAATAAAACATAACAATAACTGTCGTCCGTTTTGTCGGTCTCGTAACAATGTTTCCGAACGACATCTCTCTCGCGCGCGCGCGTAAAACACTCGCGGTGTTATCTATACTGTTTCTGAAATCTCCTACATAATATCATTACTACTATTATCGCGCAGTGTCGCATATTGCCCGGTGTCGCATTGTCCGCGTTTCCAGTTATTTCGCATAATAATATTTACATTTACGTTTTATCGGGGCCGTTCGAATCGTTCGACTGTGTTCCCTCGCATCGTATTGTCACTTGATCCGAGGACTTTGCGGCCGACCGCCGCGTCGTTAATTCCGTTTATTCTTCACATTTCACGAGTCCGGACTACGAGTGCCGTAAATCGTTAACCGGCGCGCGTTTGAAAACCGAATACATCGAGTACGACGACGGGACTTTTTTGTTTTCCTCAATCCACTTGGATACGATATTTCAAATATAATATACCGTATTCGAAGGGCGATAATCCAAAACGTGGTATTGCCAAAAATCAAAATGTTCACAAATTGAGAAAATCTATATCGCGTCTTATGTAAAAAAATGACAAAACAACGATTGCCGGTTTCAAAATAAATCTATTTAGAGTTTAAAACATAGTTTTAATACTTTTAAAAAGTATTAACAGGCCAAAATGTGGTATTGCCCCGGTAATACCACGTTTTGAATTTCTTATTTTTGGTATAAAAATAGAACATGACGTGTTCTATGGTATAAAATAAACTATTTGAAATAATATTGATTATTTTTAATCATATTATTATTGTTCAATAAAAATAAGTTATACTTACAAGTTTAAATAATGTAGAATGGCAATATCACGTTTTGTTATGACATGAAATGAGACCCTATACCGATAACATGGGCAATAGTACGTTTTGACTTGATATAAAAATAGGCGATAACACGTTTTGAATTGAATGGCAGTTTTTAAATCGATAGAATCCATAGAAATAATCGATATAAATTGAATTTAAGGCCAGATTTGAATTCCTCGTGTTTTTTTAGAATCGATGTTTATCTCGATTTTTAAATTTTTGCCAATACACGTCGTCGTCGTCGGTGTCCTGTCCAAGGTCAACGCGCACTCGCACGCATATGCTATTGACGTTATAATATTATTATTGTCGTCGTCGTCGTGAACGAGAATACTACTGCACGCTTGATTTGATAGGGGGGAAAAAAAAGAGAAGAGAAAAGTGTGATCAAACCGGAATCGGTTTCACGCGGGTATTATTATAACGTTTATAATATGATTTGCATGTTTTTCACGTTGCCTCATGACGCGAAACTCGCGCGTATGACGTCTACGTGGTGTGTGTATGTTTTCCGTTTATGCTTCATTTGTATTCATATGAAAAACGTGTAGGTACACCGCACTTATATACATCTGATTAGTTTTATACTTTTTATACGTTTAATACGTTTTTCCACCGCCACGTCTAACCGCGGGATCTCGCACGCCGCGCAACATTATATTAATATACGAAACATAATGCGATACGTGATGACTTTGTCTACTAAAAAATATTATATTTCCCTACGTTTGTTTATACTCAAAATATTAGATACTACAAACGTTAAATTATTATCGTTGCGCCGACGCCGCGTCTTTACTTGGTCGTTAAATTTATTTTTCACTCGTATTTGGATCAGATATTATAAAATATACATAATAACCGCTACCTTGCTATATAGACTACCGTCTTGTCTATAACGTTATTATATAACAGTCGCCTTTCGTCGTCGGCAACACAATTATTAATAAATTCAAAAGTGTAATATACGTACTCGTGTATATTATTACAATGCATTGGATTTTTCAGTAAATACTCTCGACATCATAATAATAATTATGCAATGAGAAGCGGGTTCGTTGAATAATTTTTCATAAAGAATATCATACCGACGACGTTTTTTTTTTTGCTTTTTTAATTGATATATCGAATATATCGATATTAAACAAAATATGTCAAACGTGCAGGCTGCATTGAATAATCAACGTGTATCGTCAAACCGACACGAGACAAAACTATACTCGTACAGAATATTTAAATTTCGTTCGCGTTTCGTTACCGAGTCGTAATGTAATAAAAACGTGCGCGCTCGCCGTGTGTTTGTGCGAGGGAGAGAAAATAAACCGCCTACCGCCGGCTAATTTCGTCTTAGACGCAGAGAGCAGAGCAAAGTGGCTTATTGTCGAATAACCTGCCACAGCGGAGTGAATATTTAATAGATAAAATAATCTGTTTAGTATTATTATGGTTTCTCTAGTGCACGAAACACGCGTAAACGATTCCCGCGTTGTATGATTTAACACGGTGTGAATAGCGACGAAGAAAGAGAGTGAACGTTGTACGTTTTAAAAACTATTTATACATTTCGTCGTTGAATTTTCATAACACGAACGATCTAATCAATCACTTGATAATTTTAAATCGCATTCGTATTTAAGGGAATACGAAGTTTTTTCCCTAGTCCGATGTTTTTCGAAAAAAACTGTTCGTTTTTTCCACCACATTAACAATCGTAATATTATAGACGTATCGCGAAGAGAAGCAGAAGAAGAATTCACATCATGCAAATGGAAAATATTTAGTTTTTGTGGGCTGCAAACACCGCGACGGCGACGACGACGACGACGACGAAACTTTGTTACAAGCCGATCCGATTGGTTTCCGTTCGGCCGTGTGAAAGAACACGCGCGAGTCGAATTTCCGGCGGGTAGGCGGCGCGAAACTATTTAAACGGTTCGACGCCGTACAACTGTTACGCTCCCGTACGCGTTGCCGAAAAAAAAAAAAGGGAAAAAAGGGAAAAAAGTTTCGATCGTAAAAACCCCGAGCGGTTTCGATTGAACTTTTCGCTCTCAGACTTTTCCGGCGCGTCGGTTTTTGATTGATAATAATAATATTCTCCGGTCTTTCCGAGACATTTGTCCCGAGCAGCAGCAATTATTCTGCGCGTCTCTCGGAGTCGACAAACTCTTTGGGGCGAAAACAACGCGAAGTATAAAAAAAAAAAAAACCGGAACAAAACAAAACCGTGTAAAACGCGCCGACACAAACCACCACCTCTCTACGTATTCGCGTGTGTCGCACGGCAAAACAAAAAAAAATTCGTCTCGTCGAAACTATTTGCAAATAAACGTCGTCGTCGTCGGTGGTTCGTCCCGTTTATTTCCCGTCCGCGCGTCTCGTACGTGCACGCGATTTTTTCTCGCCGCCACAGCGAGGAAACTATTCGACGATACTTTACGTGTTTAAAACCCTTTTTTTCCCCCTTCTAATTCAATGAATCGTTATACCGAACACAAAATAAACTTTTAACGACCGACTACTACGTTGGCCCGACGGCGGCGGCGGCGACGTATAAAAGGCCCTCGGAGTACCTCGTTTTTTTTTTTTTTTTTTTACGAGGACCAATCGCGGAGTGCAAAAGTTCCAATAGTCACGCAGTTATGATTTACGTTTTTTATAGTAAATTTTTAAAAAAAAATTCATCGCGACCAAATAATCCGTAATACGATCGCGCATTATGTAGTAATTATTATTATGCGAGTGTACACCGTGTGCGCGTATCCGGGGGGGAAGTCATTACATTTTTCACATTTTTTTTTTCTCGACGATGTTTTTATTTTTTTAATCGCGTTCATTGTGTCGGTTGGTATTTCAGATCGATATTGTAGGTCGCGTTAATTTCTCGCAGCCAATTTTCTTTTTATCACATGCCATCGCGCGACCGTGAGATTGAATCGCTATTTTTAATCAGTTTTAAATTTTCAACGCCGCCGCGCCGGTCTCGTCATTTTACCGTCACGAGCCTCGTTGGTTATGCATTCTTACGCTCGTCATCTCGGTAACTACATACGCGTGTAGCACACATAAGTTTGCTTCTTTTTTTGTTTTTTCCTAATTAAATTTTACCCGTTTATGGGAAAAAACGAAAAAAAAAAATTCTAATTTTTTACGGCCACGCCGACAGTACGATTTTCGATGCGATTATAATAATATGCTTATTTTTTTTATCTTTTACCTCTCGTAATAGTATTTTTTATCTTAACGTATAAAATAATATAATCGTTGTAATAAATTTCGTCGGTGAAAACCGTCGATGTACGATCGTTATAGTTTGAAAAAAAGAATTTTCGGCTAAATCTAATACATCGTCAAATTCGCGATTTTTCGATCGATCCTTTTCGACAGCTTTTCCAAAATTCGTAGCTACTATAGTTCTTACAAGCGGCACGCAAAGGACCGCGGGTCGTTTTAAATTTTCGTTTTATTCGATTACTAATAATTATAGTAGGAGAAAAAAAAATGAAAATTTGCGTTCAGAGCTATACCTATTCGTACGTATGTGGTGAATTCAATTCAATCTTAATTTTTTTCAGGACGTATAAACTGACGTTTTTTTCGTATCTTTACAATACAAAGTCCGAGTGCACGGGAAAACTTTCGAATAAATCAGCGATTAAATATAATATGTGTTCAATTATAGAAGAGAATTTAAATATAAAATTATTTTCGCTATAGATTCAGGTGGTTCCGCTCACGTTTGGGCGATAAAGTACGCTTGGTCTTTTCCCCCCAAGTAAACGCGTCCTACTCGTTTTAATTCTTCCGATTCGAGCGGCTATTCGGTACGGCGCACAGTGGTCCAGAATGCATGTTTAGCGGGGCGAAATTAAAAAAAAAAATGTCGTATTATTATAGATATCAGATCATAAACTGGTTGTCTACAACATACTGATTACAAATATGACATTTTATGTACCTATATCAACGTAATTACCGATAAGAAATGCAATTGAGTAAGTATATGCTTGTACGACGTTCATTTCTCGCGTAAACAGCGACAAATGAAATAAATTTTTTTTCACATATTGTTGTAATTTTTTTTAATTTTTAAAATTGATTTTCAACTAACATGGACATGGAGATTGAAGGTAATTTAATCAAATTTAAAAATCGATACTCTTACCTATATTTATTTTCATTGTAATGTATAACTATGGTATAATTGTTGATTTCGGAACTTCAATAGGGTATAAATAAAATCCGCCCAATTTCGCCTTTAAGTGAGCTATTGTAGGTTATAGTGCAAGTTCTCAGCTTTTCAACCATGTATAATTTGTCTGCCTTTAGCTGCCTTTGAGTGTTTTATAAATTAATTTCTACAAATTTAATATAATATTTCAGAGAACGTTATTGAAGACATATTGACACACCGATTACAGTTTAATGAACTAAGAAGTAAAAGTAACTTATTTCCTCAGAGTTAAATCCAAAAAACATTTAATAAACTTTATTGTTAACAAATATGGTAACGAAAGTTGGGATACCGGCTATATTTATCAAATTGAAAATCAAATTCATAATTTTTCACGAAATTTAGCTAAAAAATGGGCATCATGCAATCGCACCTTTAATATTTTCACTATAAAATATGAAGGTTGACTAGACACAGAATTTACTTTTCCTTTAATTGCTGTCAAGCCTGATAAAAAAAAACCTGGTAGGCCTCCAAAAGAATTTTTGGAACAGTGAGTATGGTTAATCGCGAATACGGATAATCAAAACACGATTAATGGAGGTTCCACTGTATAATATTTTTATATATAATTCATATTTTATTTGTTATTAATTATTGGCAATTTACTACAGTAGAAAAAAAATATTAGCTATTATCAAGGTATGAAAATTAAAATTTTAGATATTTATTAGAGGTTTATTTTAAAATTGATATCAAATTTTTGTTCAGATTTGTATAAAACTAAAAAACAACCCCTTAAAACCCTCTTACCATATTTTATCGGCTCCTAACTTTGAATTTAAGGGATTGAATAAGGTTTAATATCATTTTTAAAATCAGCTCTCCTTAATCTATGTCAAAAATATTCAAAATATTATTTTTACAAAATTGAAATAAATACCCCCTTCCCCCTCCCCCCCGGTAACTCTCTAAATAATGGGTTAATTTAAAAAAAAAAGTTAAATTTGGATTTAGTGACCTTTTAAACATATAATGTGACCTATCACACAGTTTTCTAACCAAAAATGTATACGGTATTAATTTCGCCCCGCTAAACATGCATTCTGGACCACTGTGCGGCGTTTTCGAGTGCCTGTTGTTTTTCTATTATATTATCGTATTCCTCTCGCGCCCCGTTATCACCGGCAATCGCATAATCTCGGCGCTATTCGTCAACGGAAACGGTTTCGCGAAAAATAGCGTTTCGGCGGCGCGGCGGCGCGTGCGCGCGTTGTTTTCGTCGTCCCGAGACCGTAATTACTACTTTGTTCCGGGAAAACGTATTAAGTCGTAAACTAATTTCGCGACAGCGCAACTTGCACTGGCTGCGGTCTCGCGAAACCGCAGCCGCCGTGAGTGATGCTGAAGGCATCAAAATATAATTTATAGTAACGTCTATCCGCGCGCGGTCGCTTTGGCTACTAGCATTAATGGGAATTAGAAATTATGTATTAAAATTGTATTAATCCAGTTTATGTACCATACGATTTACATAACGTTCGACGCGAACGTTAATCACGACGATTATTTCGCGCGATTCCGACGCTCTTTCGTAACGCCATTTCCCCTATCGATCGATTCTCGACGATTCGCGGACGATCGAACGGGAAAACTTGTGGAGGAAAAAAGATTATAATATTTGGGATCACGAAATAAGTGTTAAAATGAACGGTTTATTTAACGGTAAATTATAAAATTAAATTATTTAATAAATAATATTCGATGTACGCGCATGGGTGTCACAATGTCGACTAGTAATTTTTGGGCGAAATATTTCGCTCCGGTTAGGTTAGATCAGCGGTATTTAAAAAGCGATAAATACCGCTGAAGTTACCACTGCTGCTACCGCCCGCCACCGCTACCGCTTCGGTTTGAACGAGCTTTTAGACGGCTGTAAACCGTCCCCTATGGAACGTATTTTTATTTTTTTTTTTCCCTCTGCGTCCTTCGTAATTTCGACGTTTTATCATAACTACAGGTCGGCCGAGATAAGTATCGCGATGAATTATTATTACACCGTCCGAGTAATTATAAGATAAAAGCGTTACACACACACACCGTTGCGGTGGGATGGAAAAAGTTATACCGCGGTTACCTCCTACCTACCTACCTACCCATACAAACGACGCGATTATACTTTCGACGTAGTCATATTATTGCGCGCGGTAGAAGACGAAATAAATCATCGACTCGCACATTCCGTAGCGCGCGAGACGGGTTTCACAAAACATATTCGAAACATTTAAACGGTTTCGTTTTGGAAACACACCGCCGCCGCGCCGTCCGTTTAACTTTAATCGTAAAAAGAAAAAAAATAACCCCCGATAACCCAAAAGTTTTCGGGCGTTGCGGTAGAGGTATTATTACTACACCACATATTATTACATTATAATAACAACTGCGAACGAAGCGGAGTCGCCGCGCCGGGCTCTGGTTTTTTTTTTTTGTGTTCCGTGATAAGTCCCTATCGAGCTGGAAATTATACGACGACGTTTGATTAATACCACGTGTTTTTCGGTGTCAGTCGAGTGGCGAATAGTATGCACGCGCGTATTTCGTTCGCCGCACGTAAATTATTAATGGCTACTATATTATACTTTATAATAATAATGATAATAAAGAAAATCTAATTAGGTAGGTTGTAGCGGCGACCGTTGAAAAAGTGTGTATCATATTTATGATACGGCTGGACAACTAAAGTGTCATAAAAATAAATTTACATAATTTTACGACTCGCAATAAATAATTGAGTTAACAAACTCAAAGTTTTTATGTGAACATTTTCCGAAAAAATGTAAAAGACATATGCCCGGCGCACGGATGATACCACCACCACCACCACCACCACCACCGGGCGGGGGGTATTCTTTAAATATGTAAATTATTCCGTCGGTTTAATATTTTTGAATAATTTTTTTTTCTTTCCTTCCCTTCCCCTCGTTCAGAGGGAAAGGCCACGAGAAAATGAAACAAACGCAAAGTACCATCTTGAAAGGAGAAGAAGAAGAAGAAGAAGAAGAAGAAGAAGAAGTAGTAGTAGTAGTAGTAGTAGTACGAGAAGAACGAGAAAACTAAAAGGTTTTACTTATTTTCGAGGTATACACGTAATATGAAAAGGCGGATGATGAGTGCGCGTATATAAATGGGTATACCGAAAAAAAAAAAAAAAAATGTTTACAGAAATAAAAAAACAATTTTAAAACCGGCGAGAGATCGTATCAACTGATTGGAAACTAAAATTGTCCGGTCCATTAAAAACGTTGTATATTTACGAGAGAGAGAGAGAGAGAGAGAGAGAGAGAGAGAATATACCTCTATTACGCGCGCATAATAATATATTGAAAGGAAGTTTTTATCGTTTCTCGGAATTAATGTTAAGACTGTTTCGCGTATATAAGTATGACTTTTTTCTTTTTTTTTTTTTGCTCGCTCGCTCGCGTTCGAGTTTGACGATAATCATCGTTACGATCAAAATACAATAATAATATTTTTAAACGGACGTCCGCGCGCCAGAACAGCCCCAGCCGGCCGCGCTAATAAACACGCCGACGAATAATATAATAGATATATATTTATAAACATAAACCGTTTGGCGCGGCATTACTTTTGCGAGCGGGAACATTATCCGGGAGTTTCTTCTCGGAAATTCGGATGACAATGCGACGATACTGCTGCTGCGGGAGACCGGGGAGACGAGGTGTGCGCGCGGCGGCGGATAATTTATTCACCTTGGCCATTAAATCCGTCGCGGGAGACGTTTTTAATTATAAAGTTCTCACACAGATAGCCACTACACGCGCGCGCGCGCGCGTCGTTCCTCTCAGACGACTCTCCGTTTGTTTTAGACATAAAACTCGGGGAAAACGACTTTATGAAATAATAATAATAATAATACTTTTGGAACGGCGCCAGCTCACAGCCGGAACAAAAGGGCGCCCTGGCCGGGAACTTTGTACAAGTGCGCTATTATAAATTTACATATGGACAGCGGCGTACGGCCGAGGTGTATATGATGCGCGTTGAAATTAACGGCCGGCCGTGCTCGTCGTGTAACGATCGCCGCGCGTGCGCTCCGACGACGACGACGACGACCTTAAGATAATAATAATAATAGTAACGAGTGATAACAATATTATAATAACAACAGTAATAGTTGGAGTCGCGAAAAAAAAAATAATAAAAAAAACGGTTGACGCGCGTCGTCGGCGGAAAACGTAAATTACCGGCGCGGCGGCGGTATATTATATGTTTTTTTCCGGGTCAGCGAGACGACGACGACGTCGTCTGGACCCCGCCGCGGTGGAGGGGCGAAGGAGAGAAACGGGCAAAACGACCCCCTTCCTCGAGCTTATCGCATCGGATCTCATTAAATTCGTGTTGTATTTTCAGTTAAAAAAGCCCGGACGTGATTATTCTCGATTTCAAACGATTTATTTTCGTCGATAATATCGATATCACCAACGTCGCGGTCGAACATATTGTGTCGTGTGAATTCGTCGTTTTTCTTTCTAGTAGGTAGGTAGGTAGGCGACGTATTTTTTCTGATGTTTTTTTTACTAGACGCGACTTGTCGCTGCGATTTTGGTAGTTATATTCTCGGTTCGCTTACAAACCTGTCCGAGTACAGATGTGTTCATGTGTAGTTAATACAAATAAGTTTAGTTAGTTAATACAGTTTTTTTAAAATTATTATGGATCCATTTATTGAAGTATGCATTAATAATAATGACATTCTGACATTGTTATTGGATGAAAATGATGAAGAAGATTTCATATTTTGCCATCTTAAGTCAAAAAAAAGAAGAAAACAGTTAATATGTTCAAGTATCGTGATTACTATAAACGAATTTCATCTTCCGACGGGGAAAAAACTAATTTTGACGCCATGTCGCGTAGGTACTGCTTCCGGAGCAGTAGTGTCGTCGGTCGCGTCTTGCGAAACAGTTGATACTATTTTCGTATACACAGTTATTGACGACATGTCGCGCCTTGGAAATCCTACCTTTAATCCACACGTCGGACGATGGATTTTAATCGAGGACATTTTCGGATCTATTTATCGGAGGCGTATTCGTGACTCGTAGGCCCATTAGGTGTGGGGCGGATCGTGGCCCGTTTTCGTCGTCCTTTTAGCCGACCCCTTTGCGAAACGGTCATAAACTTTCAGCATCGAATTTGCGACGGAATCTAATGTCGCGAATATTCGCCCGCCCGAAACAAATAAAAAAAAACTACTCGCGGCCTACGCCTGTCGCCCCGCCGCCGCCGCCGCCGTCCTCCCCTTCGAAATTATGAGTTGAGAAACGGGGCCGATTCGTCCCCTATGGCCTCTCCGTCGTCGCTCATATTGAATTCAAACGCGTACGCGCTTCCTGCTCCGCAGTAGTTTTACCAATTTTGTTTTTTTTTATCCGATAATTTTTTTTTCGTACAGTTTTAAAATCGAGGGACCGCTCGTTTTCTATAGCGTAACGACTTTTATTCCACTGCTGTATCTGCAGCTGTGCTGTCTGTATTTGCACATGTTTTTTTTTTTTTTCCCATTAGAAAAACAAAACCCGCGCTCGCACAAGGTAAATACATTTTTTAAGTTTCAATATATTTTATATAAATGATTTCCCGTCAACAAATGTCGTCGATTCAATAGAATTTAAAACGAAACAAAATGTATACACCGATCGAGTCACCGAAAAACTGTGTTACATAACCGATGAATTTCTCGGCCTTCGGCTTGTAAGGACTACGGCTAGGCGTCGATCGTAATACACGAGCTCCGTAATTCTTTCGTCTCGGAGACTCGACCTATAACGTTTTTCGGGGCGGTGGTGGCGGGGGGATATGAAATTTGACGAACTAAAATCGACGACGACGACGCCGCGCGCTAAAAACACCCGTATCCGTAATTCTCCTCAGATCAAAGGCGCGAGACGCATTTCGCCTACGCGTACACCGCTGCGACGGGATTTTAACAGGTATTAACTGGTGCGCGACGTCGTTCTGTTACACCGCAGTGTTTTACGACTAATTCCAGAAGTCGTACGAAGCAACGAGTTCGCGCATAATATCGTGCAATACCGCTCTACCTACATACACCCACCCGAGTCGTCGCGCCCGAGTAAACGTACGTACATAATATAACACTGTGTAAAGACCGGATTTCGCATAAAACGCAGCGGCGGCGGTTGTGTTTCGCGTGCCGTTTTCCGCGTAGACGAGCGTTTCTCGAACGTTATTACCGGATCGATAAAATGACAAAATTTTATTTCGCACAGTGTTCTCGAAACGCGTTTTCGATCGAACGACATTCAAAGTCTGATATTTCGATTGTACCGGACCGACGGCGAGAGGCGATAGTTCTCGATACGCCGCTCTATCTATACCTATATATTAGGTGTACGTTTTTTTTTTCTATCCCGTCTCCGTTGTACGCATATTTCCATTTTTCCACACTATCTTCACGGGAACACTATTCGTACGTATAATCACGAGCGTTCGCGTCGGGGCGAATTTATTTATTTATTTAAATGAAGTCGACAAATTTTCGCCGTCACGTGAGCGCGTAAAACACTCTAGTTTTACGACACACACACACGTACGTACACGTATATATGTGATGTACATTGTTTTTTTTTTTTTTTTGTTTTGCGTATTTTCGCTTGCATATTTTTAATTTTAAAAGTGCCCGTTTGCATGCATATTTAATAATTATCAGAGCGTGAAAATCCGGCGTTTAGTTACGACTACTCATATCCGTTCGGTCGTCCGGGGACGAGATGATATTATTATCGTTGTGTTTTTGCCGCCGAACCGTATCGATGAAATCAGTCGAGTACGTCATGTCCGCCGCGACCGCTCGACCAGTAGACGGCAAAGTGTTTTGAAACGCGCCAACAATATGAGGGTGCTCTCGAATACGACCGAAAATTATTTATAAACCTAGTATACCTAACCCTATATTTTCAGGAACAAACTCTTTGTCGTCGAATGAATTACTTTCAAAACGGTAAACTTTATACGGTTCTTTTTTTTGTGTCGAATATGTCGTAGTATTTGCCGAGCGAAATAATTATAAGTTTGTGCGGACGGACCTCCGTGAAACCAGAGGTAAACGCGTTATAATGAACAAATGAAAAACCAATATTTACTTTTGGTTTTTGAAATCCCGGCGCTAGCTCGAAAGCTAGCTTTTAAATGTTTTTTTTTTTTTTTTTGCGACTGCAACAAACGTATTCGTTCGTATAAAAATCAACCGTTATTGTATTTTATCGGTGCTCTCGTGAAATACTCTAAAAACATTAACGTTTCAAAACGTTGTCGAGCTATTGCTCTCGCGCGATATCACTCTAATCCATTATGTAATTACTACCCGAATCAGTCAAAAACGCTGCTTTTTTTTTTCTTCTTCTTTGAAATTCGTCGAAACGGACCGTCGATTGCGCTCCAGTTCGATTTTCGGCTACATTTTTCGACCGAAATACCGACCGTTCGATCACCGGACCTTCGAACAGATCCGGCGTTCCCATTAGGAAATATTATTATACGACGCAATTTTATAACCGGACGGACGAGGAGTATTGTTTTTAAAACGATTGAACAGACGGGAAATTTAATACGTCCAATACGCTACGGGACGAGTGCGTGCACGAGCGTATAATATTTTAATAGAATAACGAACGCGAGTAGAGTAGGTTTGTTTAATTTGTTAAACAGAACGCGGATTCGGACGAATTATTATAAAAACGTAAAAGGACTTTGCGTCGACTTTGATTTCAATTAATGCGATTGAAATTTATTTCACAACAATTTTATAAAATAATAAATACACGGTCGAATGTTTCGCTTGAATTTAAAATAACTCCTTTGGTAGTAGACGGCGATTTTCGAAATTCCCATTTATGTTAATTATTCTTATTTTTATTTATTATTATTCGTACGGTTGCGAAATGAATTCATACGCATTTGTTTTAAATAAACACAAAGCGGTAAATACTGAAAAAAACAAAACAAAAAAAAACAAAAAAACACCTCAACTTTTCGTTTATATAAAATACGTATTAGGTACCCGATAGTTCGAAGAAATTATTTTCCAGAATATTCATGAGTTTGCAAAAATGTCATCGAGTTTGATTTTCCGAAAATTGTTGATTTATTAGTCGCCTATTATATATATATATATATATATATATAATATATTATATGTACTTGTTTTCGTTTGAAATTCGAGTAATAACTCGCGGTAAGACAGTTGATACGTTTCGTAACATCGCAACTATTCCGGTACAACAATATGACACGATTGACAAGCGTTCGCATAATACAACGCGAATTCTATTGAAACGTACTTTTTAATTTATAAATAATTTATACGAGCGTGCGAGGGATTCGATAGCGAACGCGATTCAAAAGGAATCAACGTCTCTAACGAAGTCAAGTGCAAATAATAACAATAATAATACGTAATTAAAAATATAAAACGAAAGGTGATTACGCTGAGTTATGTACAACAGAAAGAAAAGTGCTCGGAAAAATATTTGGCCCAGTTTACAATATAGAAACGAGAACATACGAAAGAAGACATAACAATGACTTACAGAATTTTGTATAGAAGACCAAATACGTATATTATCGTATAGCAGAAGCAAGAGGATAGAACGGGCCGGACATGTTTGGAGGGCAGAGGGGAAAACTATAAAACGAGTTACAGAAGGAAGAATTGTGGGGAAAAGTAGGAAGACCCCGAACAAGATGGAAGGATGTAATAGTAAAAGATCTAAAAATGATCCGTGATAACGTAAAAATGGAAGATGCGAATGATAAGGCCCCGATGGAGTGAAATAATGGTGGCAGCGATGGACCTACATGGTCCGCTAAGCTGTTAAGAAGATGAATAATACGTAAAAACGGAATCGTTTTGAGTTTCCGTACTGGTTTTTTTTTTCACATTTCTTCAAAATAATAATCATAGAGAAATGTAATTACGAGACACTGCAGCCGTGTAACGTGCGGGTACGATCGAACTGGAATTATTGCGAGTAGTATAAACTTCTAAACGCGTCAAAACTATTCGGACGATATTATGAAACGAACAAACGGGACCGAATCGTCAGCGTTTTCTAATACGGAGTTTGCGGAAAAACGGTTTAATTACAATAATACGTCGCACCGCCGCGACGACTGAAATAATAATAATAATATACGCTCGTATATATATATATGTATTATTTTGTCGGATCGAAATGATGTTTGCGTTGTGTAGTCTTATTGAAACATAATATCAAAAGGTTTGACCCGATGTTTTATATTAGTTTTCGTCTACGAACGCGAGTTCTCGCAAGCGCCCGCGGTAAAGTCAAATAATATTGCGCGTTCGAAACGAATAACCGCGTCGGTTTTTATTTAATTTATCGTCCGGTTTGCACGGACGCGCGCGCGCGCGCGCGTTCTCCGGCTCCGCGACGACGGCATAACCGATGCAATTATTTGAAAACGTTAAAACGAGCTCCTCTCGCACGCGTACAAAACATTATTATTTTGATAAAACGTATGCGCGTTGGCGTGCGTTCTCGCAATGTATACGTATATTATATTGTTGCGACGCTGATTTTTATACAACGAGAACCGCGACGTTTAATATCATTCCGCGAGACGCGCGCGCGGCTGTCATAATATTATTGCGAATCTCGCCGCGGAGAATGGTATTTTTATATTTTATTCTTCCGAAAAAAAAAACAGCGCGTTCGTAATTATTACGCGCTCGTTACGGCGGCGGCGGCGACGACGGCGGGAAAACGAAAACTCGCGTGACCGGAACGGCGCAGGGCGCCCCCGCGGTGAACATAATATCGTGGTATTAATAACGCGCCGCCGTTTCGCGACGTTTGCGCCGAGACCGTACGAGACGTAGGCGGAACGACTGCATCGGCAATAACTCTCTGTCGTCGTACACGGGTCTAGCGTGTCCCGGACTCACGCGGGCACCCGATTTGCATTCGAGAAATGAAAACACCCCACTCGACCGGGGTCGTTTCTCCGACCTTATTGTCGTATAACAGTTCGAAAATCCACTCCGGAACCAAAAGTCGCCGAGCGCGAAATCACTAGACATGCGCTCCAACAGGACTTCGGGGCTCAGAAAAAACTAATTCGCGGTAATAGTTTAGTCGTAGACGCCGGGTCCGCTCTGGGTTTCGACGCGAGGGCGTAGCGATTGATCGCGATAGTTGTAAGACTTTCGCGGGCGTCACTCGCGAAAACATTGCAAACGAGCAATTATTATTATTATAATATTTACTCGGGAACAATGGTCGCGTCGTCGTCGTCGTCGTGAGAATCATTCGACGTCCCGTATATTGCTCCCCGGACGCGACGATCAAAGGCTCGACGAGAAGCGGAAAACAAAAAATGACCCCTACCCCGTTATCTCGATGACGTTTTGTGCGCGTCGTAACCCTTTTTCTGTCGTTTTCTCTCTGTCGCGCAGAGTTAATACAGAGACGATGCGCGGCACAAATAAGAGACGCGCGGCCCCGTCCGTTGTTTGTAGAGCGTCGTCGTCGTCGTCGGCGAGCGAAATCGGAAATTCGACAGCCTTCTTTTAATCGAGATAAATACCGTCGTTGTTGCGGAACGATTCGTCGAAGTAATTCGCCGCGGTCACGTTGTTATTTATAATAATATATAAAATACAATATCGATTTGGTCTGACGGGAAAAAACCAAAAAAACGTTCCAGTACGCACATAAATCGTAGCCGTCATTATATTATGATCTACTCGAAATAGTATCATATTACGTATATACGAGTTTCGAGTGTGAAAATCGCGCGAATGACAACCCCCGACGCGACAGAATACATTTTTTTTATTAATTTCGTTGAAATCTCGACGCACTTTGCCATTAATATTTTTCTAGTCGTAAAAACGGGACGACGATCAATAAATATATATATTTATTTTTTGTCCGCGCTATTGTTTTGCATATTTTCTATATTACATTTTCAATAGTTCCTAATGCTCGTGTCTTCGATATTTTTATATTTCCCCAAAGGTTTTTCAGTATGATATTATACTCGGATGATGTAATTTTTTATATAAATATATTTTTTTTTTTATTTATTGATATTGTAAAGTAATCCGTTTTCAATTCATATATAATATATACGTATCAGGATCAATAGCGGCGTACTATAGGTATATTATATAATATATTTTAGTCGTGACGAATAACGTACGGATTATACGTTTCTATTTATTTTTACAAAGCGAGGAGTGCGCCCGAAACGCTAAAAGAAACCGACCGCGCGCGTTGTCGTATACGTATCGCTACTTACGCTCGCGACACGGAAATATAGTAGTTTAAACGGAAGAGAAATCAAGTTTGTTGGAAGTTTCTGTTTTCGTTTGTTCGAGAAACGCGCCCGTAGTAATAACACCGTTGTCCGACAAACGACTGTTGTGTATTGGCCTTTGGTTTTTTAATTTGTAAAAAAAAAACCAACAGAGCGTCGTCGTCGTAGTCGTCCTCTTAAATTTGCATACGGTACAAGTTGTCCTCTCTTCCCCCCGAGTTTATTCCGACGGGACGCCCCGTTAAGTTATCGACGGCGAGAAAATATCCTTTCGTCCGCTTCGCGCAATAAACGCGAGTAAGTAGTAAAACTATTCTAATAACCGACTCGTGTCGTACGCGTCGGGTACACGAGGAGAGAATCGCGTTACTCAAATCGTGTCGTGATTCGCAAACGTCCGACTCGCGCCCGCACGAGTGGCGTGATTATACATTTTAAAATGGTATTTTTAAGACGATAACTCGCGTCGTTTCCTCGCGTGTAATTTCACGATTTCGCCGTTGCGATTCCGACGTCATTTTAGCGAATTTATACGATTTTATCATGCAACTCTCTTACGTGTTTTTCATCCCCGTTTCGTTGTGAAATTCGCAATTAGTGTAATAATGAAATTCAGTCTCGGGTCGTCGTCGTCGCGTAAGCTCGGTCGGTCGTGGCACGACGAGGGGTCCGTAAAACGAATCCAAATCGTGGACAACGAGCGATAACAATATTATCATTTCGAAGCGCGGGTCTATCCCGCGGTATTGCGTTCGCCCTCTCAGCTAGGTCTCGTATATTATAGTTTTTTTTTATTGCCCCGTAAAATATTTTCGGTACAATAATAATATGATAATCGTATTATCGTGTTGTAGGGATACGCATCGACACCGCATAGGTCAGAGGTCTTCAACCTTTTTATGCGACGGGCCACGACGTATTATTCTCTACGAATCTCGCGTTCCTAAAACACGCGTTTCATATAAAATTACGGTTTTTATTACTATAATAATATTTACGATTAACGTTTTAAATTATAAACTATTTATTATTATTATTGCGACATAATATATTCTCTTCTCTTTCTTGGTCTTCTTCTTCACGACCGTTAATATTTCACCGACCGATAAATAATTGCTTTCCACTCTTCTCGGTTTATTGTCAATTCCTGCCGATTCTCCCAGGGTCAACAGTTTTCCACCACCTCACCCCATCTTGCCGCCTTTCCCTCCGGCACGCTGTCTTGGATTATTCGTATCAAAGCTCCTTATTTTCTCCGCGCGTCTCTTTCTAATTTCCCCCGGTACGTCTGGCATTTGATAGTTTAGGTCATTTTTTCTTTTTTTTCGGACTATACAGTAGGCCAGTCGTCGTTTTAAGCATAAACGGAAACTTTATTGAACAAAAAAAAAAAAAGAAGAAAAAAACGTATAACTCACTCGATTTTTGTTTTTTCGACAATACTCGTAACTTTTTTGACGATAAAATTACGGTTTAGAGGGGGGGGGGAAGGGGTTCACGAAAACGTTTTATACCGAACTCTTCGAAATGGCGAAAATTCGATTTCAAATCACGCGTTGCGTGCCGCGTAATTTCTCGACGTAATAATACTATTATTAGTAACGGAAATATGGGTGGCGGCGGTACGATATTATGTAACGTCGATAGAACAAGGACTCGACGGGAAAAAGAAAAAGAGGAGAACGTCGTCGTCGTCGTCGTCGTCGTCGTAGCTGTACGCGTAATACGGAATAATAATATAATATATTATATTAGGTCGGCGAGAAGAAAACGAATAATAATAATAAAAAAATACATACGCGTATACATATATATATACGTACGCTCGCGCGGCGACGTTTTCCCCGAATGTCTCTCCAGCCGTCGTCTCGGTCTGCGACCGGCGCGGCGCGGCGGCGGCGGCGGCGGCGGTGGCGGCGACGGTAAGGACGACTGACGGCGACGGGGGGCCCGATCGATATACGCGCGCGGGAGTCGGTATATTAACCCAGATGAATACTCCCGGGTGTAATGTTCGTAAGACACGGCGAGAGATTTTTCCTTTTTTCCTTTTCCTTTTCCCGCGCGGCAGTCTCCCCGCCCCCGTCCCTAGCTCGCGGATCCTCCGCACGAACGCCTATAACGATGATTAACAACGATGATGATATTATCATTATTATCGTCGTCGTTGTTGTTGTTATTATTATTACATACCTTAGTCACCGCGTTATCGTCCTCGGCAGTTATCGGTTTACCGAGTCTCGTCGATCGCGCGCGAGGCGAGGATCGTTTTCGGATTCCAACGCAATAACGGTTGGGAAAATCGTACTTATTTTATAGAGTAGAGTAAAAAAAAAAAAAAACGGCGTTGAAAACAAGGCGAAACGCAACGGATACCGCGCGTAGATCGGTATCCGTGTGAGCGAGACGGTGTGGGTAGATAGAGCAGACGCATAAAATAAACGATCGGTTACTGCTCGTACCGGTAGTGATAATACGAAAAGTCGTCGACGATTGAGTGTAAAAACAGTTACCGCCTCCTTCGAGATGACGTGAAATTTGTAATCGTGAAGTAGCAAAATATCAATTATACGACGCAATTGCACGAATCGTGTTGGCAGCAGTGTTGTCGAAATCGACGCGACGGGGAATCTTTTCGCCGACGAAATTTCCGTAAACACGTGGGTGGTTTTTTTCCCGTCGGCGAACAATGTACCCGACTCGTCAGGCGTGCAGCGCAGAAACGTCGAAACTCGCGATACTTTATCGGATCGGTCAGACGTCGGGCGACGTATACGTTACGATATTATTGTGTCACCATTTCCACATGATGGCTACACGGGCGCGAGCGAGGTTAAAATAATAATAATAATTATTGCTGTTACCGAGAAGAGCCCGAAGGACGCGGCTCGGTTCGTCGTTCGAGTGGCGCTCCAAGTACACAAAGTCGTCGTTAGCCGCCGCGTATAGGCACCGGCGACGACGACGGTTTGAATGTGATAACAATTCGAGTACGCTAATAAAAATATGCGCATTGAATACAAGCCGATAAATAATTCTAAATATTTGTGCGAATCCGCGTGTATCATCGGTATACGCACGTGTACACGTGTATACGACGCGCATTACTATGCAATATTCAAAAGCGCCGCCGCCGCCGCCGCGCCTCGAAACTCATTAAATGCAATTGTACAGAAATTGAATATTTCATCTCGTAACATGACTATAAAGAAACTTTTCCTCTTTTTTTTTTTTTCTTTCACTCCAAACAACACTTTGCGAGTATAATAATATGTTAATAGACATTGTAATTCAAAAAAAAAAAACATCCCGAGCTATTTAAAATAATATACATAATGTATTCGGAAACACGAGTGTTCGAAAATCGATAGCCGATAAAACGATTTAATACCGGTCGTCCTTCTCGTCTCGCGTACGGGACACCGTCGTCGTCGTCGATCGCGTGTGAACACGGCTTACAGAACATATTAAAATACCATACGTTGCCGGATAAAAGGGCGGCGAGGAAACCCCCGAAAAAATGTCGATATTCTGGTTGTATTCGACCCCGCCGCCGCCGCCGTGTTTGCTCTCGCGTCGTCGTCGGCGAGAACGAATTTTATGCAAAGTCGGGGAGGACGGGACCACCTCGGGCCGGTTTCGAGCCATGCCGAGTTCAGAGTGCCTAATATTATAATATTATTGTTGCGACGACGCGTCGTCGTGTTTACAGAGATCGCGGGTCAACACGAATTGAATATATAATCTATATATATATAAAAATCGATGTACATTTTAATAAATTTTATAGCTCAAGATCCACCGAACCGATTTCGATAAAAATTTTAGGGCATATTAAGATCGATATGTAGATGGTTTCTGTGAAGTTTGTACGCTGTGCGATATGTGGTTCCGGAGTTATGGCCTCTCAAGTGTACAATATTAATCACGCACGCACGCACGATATTCAACAATTATTGTTTTGCCATGGAGATATGTATACACTCTATGTGGTTATTTTTTATTATTTGTTTATTACTATTATACTATTGATAGCGCATTGAATGAAGATGATGCAGTCAACTATCCAGTTGAATTTTTGAATTCGTTAGAACCACCCGGTATACCGCCGCATTTCTTGAATTTGAAGGTCGGCTCATCAATTATTTTTGACGACACTTTCTTCCAATTTTTTTTCACAGAGTTTTTCCGAATACCTTTTTGAGTGTCGTCACGTCGCCCGATTTTCAAAATTCGACTCCTACGGGGGTAAAAGGGGTAAAAGTGAAAAAAATAAAAAGTTGCACACGGGCGAAGCCGGGTTATTCAGTTAGTATTGTATATTGTCGATATAGATTTCCGCGGCGGAAAGATTAAAGAGCGACGACGGGCGCGGTATAATATCTATATATTATATTATCATATTATACGCTGGCGGGGCGAAAGAGGAAATTGGAAAAAAACGAAATCATAAACGATCGAATTAATCACGGAATCGAACTGTCGGCACCGGCGGCTCGCGGCGGTAATAATAATCGGCGCGATATTATATGACGACGTGCCGGCGCGGGAGGGGAAAAACATTAACAAATCGATCGGTTCGGCGCGGCGGCGGCGGCGAGACGACGAATTGAAAAATCTTAAATTGAAAAAACACAAACGCTCTCGACGAGCGAGTATACGTATACATACACGTAATACGGTGTGAATTGAAAAAAATAAATTTCACGCGCCGCCTCTCCCCATCGATGGCCGAGTCTGTTTCGGGCGGGTTTTTTTTTATTATTCCGCGCGACACGACCTGGCGGTGATTACGCGACACCCCGTCGTCGTCGCCGACGCGATTAACCCTTACCGCCGCCACTCGCCCGGGCCCGAGCAGCACTTCGCTACGTCTGCCGCCGGAGAGTCGTCGGTCAACAATGTATATCGATATAACACTGCTGCAGCACAGTACACGGCGGCGCGCGTATAATATAATAATATATCAGACGGTTAAGTAAAGTGGTCCTCTGCTCCCCGGTGCCGTACCGGTCCTTCTTTCTAATTGCGCCGATAATTTGGACGTTATCGACGCTAGGGCGGCCGGCCGGGTTTGACGCCGGGCGCCCCCGAGGGGTCGCCGTCCGACCGAATTAAAACCTGGCCCGGTGCCATTTTCTCGGACGCGATTTATCGGTTTCCGTATACGGAAAGAATCGTTTCCGCCGCCGCGATCGATGCGAAGATTCTTCCATATAATATGTATCGTTCGCAACGACCGGAACCGCTCGTTCTATTGCGTAACGAGACCGTTTGATTGTCATGTCGTTTCACGGGCACCTGCGTGTCTTTGCGATTTTCTTTCAGATCATATTATTCTGTAGTAGGTATAATCATCGGTATAGGAATGATTTAAGTCGTACGACAGTACGCGGAATCGTCATCGCACGAACGATTATAGCGACGAACTTTTCCGACCGTCGGAAGTCGTCGTTTCGTCGGGCTTACCGAATTCCGCGTCCTACCTGCAGTATTTCGATTTTATTCGCGCGACGAAAATATCATCGAACTCTGAAAGTTGATATTGATATTTCAGAGCGCGCCGTGTATCGGGTGACGGATCGAATTCAGTAACTATATATGTATATATCGCCGCCGCCGTCGATTCGAATTACAATATTTTAATACAGGTATATAATATAGGGTTGCAAAATATACAATGTCTCGTCAAGCGTTATTTCGCGTCGTCGAAACGATATCGATAACGTATTCGCGTGTATAACGCACCGTTTTCGCCCAAATTAAACCGATACGCCGCCGACTGCGTAATAATTCATATTCGTCGGATATAATACGCGTAATAAAAAAAAAACAATATTGCGACGACGACGACGACGACGACGCTAATGGCCCCGCGTCTCCCTCGTTTTTTTTCTTTTTTTCATCTCGCCTCCGCGTCGGCCATCGCCGCTCTCGACGGTTCGTCGCACCCGAAACTTTCAAACGAGTCGATCACAAAAGGATTCTCTGTGGACTATGCGATCCCCTCGTCGTCGTCGTCGTCGTCGTCGTCGAGACATTATACCGTTTGATTTCCGCGAGTCCTTATCGTAGAGGATGTTTTAAGGACGTTTCGCCGGACGAAGCGTTTGTAAAAAACGTCACCTCTTCGCCTCTTATTTTATTGGATAATATCCTTTTGCTCGTCGCACGTTCGTCAACGGGGTATTTCGAGGCGATTTTGAACGATAATCGAACCCCTTCTCGATTTTCTATTTGAATTCAAAATTAAAATGACATACTCCGAGAATCGTTTCGGATCAGTCGATTCGAGCACAACGACGACGCTGCGAGCAAAATCGTATGTACCTAATTTCTAATCGCAGTCGTTCTCTCATGGTTTTCCCTTGTTTTCTTTTGCCGTGTTTCTACGAGTACGAGTAGCTAGACGTTACAAGGTATGCGCGAGAATAATAATATAATGCATGCATAATATATCGCAGTCTCTGCTTTTTGCGAGCGCTACAATGTATAACAAGGTTTCGTGTTTCTTTCTAATACGAAAAATATATTATGTCAAACAAATATTTTCTTTTTGCGTTGAGGTTATCATTACGAGATAATATTATGTATATTAAATTCCTTCGGCGGCCAAGATAAGAAAAGAATCATAATAATAATAATAATAATAATAATAATAATTTCGGAACGCATTCATTTATTACTAGTGAAATCATTAGTTTTTCTTTTTACAAGAGAATAAAATAACCACGGTGCTTTTTACTTTCGTTATTTGTACTATTATATAGTAAAGTTGACACTTTCAATTACAGAACATTGCGCGATATTTCATTTTTCCATTTATTCTTTTGTGTATTCTTCGCTTTTACGGTGTAGACTTATAGAGCGAAATGAAATTACGGCGGCCCGTAATTACAGACCATTATAGAATTTGTATTAAATAAACAAAAACAACTTTTTGTCGAAAATTGTAATCAAGTTATTTATGTATTTCATATAAAATACTTCACTTATTACGGTAAATGCTCGAGAAACCGTAGCGAAATCCCCCCGAGATGCGCGGTACGGGCGAGGAGATAAACTTTGCGAAAACGTCTCCGTCCGCGACGATATTAAAAAAACACCGTAATCATTTCGCGTTCCCGGTGTTTTTGTCCATCGAACGCCGCCTAAGAGTGAATTATCATAATAGTTTCGGCGCGAGCACCGCCGGCGTTTCGTGAAATAATTATCATGGCCTCGTGAATATTGTTCGCAGTACGGTAGAAAATTAAATTCGCGTCCCGTCGAATATACGTACATATTTACATTTCGCTTTCAAAGGCGGTTCGCGATACAAGTCCGCTGTGAGTCACGTTTCTTGTGTCAGTCGTTTCTTCGTCAAATCGATTTATCGCCCGTGTCGATCGTTTCTCTTCCGGCTGTTTCCGTGTCGCGAAAACGGGAAAAATTCTCACAGTCCGAAAATTACACGAAATCTCTGTTCGCTTTCGATTCATCACCGGATAGTTTTAATATTCTTCGTCAGACTACGCGGAAACGCGCCCCTCCCCCCCCCCCACTCCGCTCGGCGGTCGACGTGTGCGTGCTCAACCGTTTATGACATCAACAGTCATAACCGGGTTTTTGCGGTCTGCGGCGCTATATATCCTCTCTTCGTCCTTCCATATCTCTCTCTCTCTCTCTCGTTCTCTCCGTCTTCGCCTCGGCCGCCGCAGTCGGCTCCCCGAATCCTGGTCCTTTGCAAGCGCGGCGTGTGTTTTTGGTTTTTGCGCGCTCGCCGAATTCCCACACGGTCGTGTTTACAGTCGGCACCACATTATACGTACACGCGTGGGTGCGTCGACACGAGCGCGCGCTGCAAGCACGAGCCGCCCGAAAATCGTAACGACCGCGAACGGATGATGTTAATTAAGGGACAGTCTCCCCGCACAGCAACGATGATAATAATAATAATAATAATAATAATAATAATAATACGTATTCGCGATGAAAATGTAACGTTTCTCGCATAAATTCGCGTGCAAACGTTAACTTTACGCCTTCCGAAGGACACGCGTCTCCTGCCCCCCGCCCTCGGTGGACGACAATCGGAACGCGGATTTGTCACCGGCTCCCGGGCTTTTCATCCGTTCTCCGCTCGATCGTATACGCGCGCGCGTGTGTGTTCCTGGAAACTCGCATATAATCGTGACGTTTTATACAATGCCCAGGATTTGTATGCGAAACGCTGTCGGCCAAAGCCGTATCCAGAAATATTTTTCGGGGGGGGGGGTCCAAAATATGTTTATTGTAATTTTACTGAATTAAGGTTTTGAAATTTGATTAAAAATAAGACCAAAAAAGTTTTAATTTTCTTTTAATAAAATATGTAATTAAATAAACAAAATTACTTTGACATCTTGCCACCTTACACTATAAAAAAACATAAAAACCAAATGAATTGATAACATACACAAATTCAATATAATTTAAATTAATAAAATGCTTCTATCTTTTTGAAGAGCTAACTGGTTTAACACTTCTTCGGGATTAACCGTAACATCTCTATGGGCACTTAATAGAGCAAGGCCAGTTAGTCTTTCTTGTCCTGTAGAGTTTCGTAAAAATGTCTTGACACGTTTTAATGTCGTAAAAGTTCTTTCGGGAGTTGCGGCAATGTGACTAATACTTTTAATAAAAAATGAATATTTGGAAAAAGTTCAGGACGCCGCGCGCGAACCGGCGACGATAGCGGTCTTTTCCTTCGTCTATCGATAATAATCTATTATTAGACGAAGTAATAATATTTGCATATGACGATATGATTCATATTAGTCAACAGTCAATTTAATTAGAGTTTAAGCCATTTATAACTGAAAATATATATGTTTGTACTAAAAATAAATAGTCATTTTAAACATTTGTAAAATACTATAGAAATTTCGGGGGGGGGGGGGGGGTCCGGACCCCTTGGACCCCCCTCAGATACGGCCTTGCTGTTGGTGATCTATTAAATCGCACGGACGACCTGTGTAATACTGCACGAGATGCCGGCTAGGTTAGCTCGTTGACGTCCGACGACGACGATTTCGACGAGATGTCAAAGCCACAATCGATATAAGGCTAAAGCGCAGCGCTGTAATATTTTAAATTTTAATTCTCCGTCGACGTGAAATCATCAATAATAACCGCGTGCGATACTAATATTTCTATACGTTTGTCCGTGAAAATCGAACGCTTTTGACGGGATGGGTATTGTACGGTTTTTTTTTCTCGGCCATATTATTTAAAATGAATTTATTATGACGTGTTAAATAATAAAGGCGGCGGCGCGGCGGTCGAATAATATGGTTTTGTGATAAACCCGTTCTGAATATAATATAACATTTTTCAAAACCGCACTGAAAATAAAACGTTTCCTTATAAGGTATCCGCATACAATTTTATGTTTTCCCGGTTCTTAGTACAATAAAATATATTCTTTCGTACGAATGAAATCACTCGTTTTCGGTATCATATTTTGTGATAAAAGAATAATAATAATTGTGATATGGTTTCTCTGTTCTGCGCGTTGCCAATTTTACGTTTGGCATTTCACGAAACTACTATATTATATAGTTATTATTATATCTAGGAAACGCGCGTAAAAAAATATATATTATGTTTATTATTTATTATTTAAACAATTCCCGGACATTATGCGAAACGCCACGCATTGTCGCCGACATATCGTACGTATAATATCACGTGTATGATATTTATACTTTGGCGTTCTCTGTTGTCCGTAGTGTTTAGCGGCGGCGTATTGAGTTTTTATGTTGCTTTCGATAGCGCCTCGGTGACCTGGACGGTTCCCAGGATTTCTACGGGACGCCTCGGAAAAGCGTACTCGCGGAACGGCAAAACCATTTCAATAAGGTCGTGTGTTTAAAGTACGGAAGAAACTGCATACAGTGCATGCACGCATCAACGCGCGCGTACGTCGTTTTACAACGCGATTTATTATTCGCGTTCTTATTTTATTCGATATTATATTACTGCGCTTTTTATTATTGTCAGTTGTTATGATATCGTTAAATTTATCGCTGTACTCGCCAACTTTTACAAACTGCAACACGACAGACGACTTATCCGTGTCTCGTTACGGCGGCGACGTACGGCGGTATTCAACAATCGAAATTGTTATATATTACGAGTAAAACGCGCGGTACACAGAGATACGATTCCGTATTGAAATTTCACTCGGCGTTCAATAGAAGCTAACATTTAAACGTTTCATAAATTTTATACTTTTCCAGCTCGTTTTCGGCGGCGTTCTATATAGAACGCCGGATTCAAAGCATTTCCTGCGACGCGCTCGAGTCGCCTTCCGAATCTAGGAAGACGACATTTTTTTTTTTCCCACTCAAACCGCCTAGTCGTAATACGTATTATTCGTTCCATTATAATAATAATACGTACATAATACACGACGACGCTCTGGTTTCCGTTTTTTTTTTTTAAAATTTTAAAAAACGTCGAGATCGCGCTACGGCCGAATTTCACGTCTCGATTCCGATTACATTGACAACGGCTACTAAAAATTGTATTTTCAATCAGAGAAAACACACACGTCTCAGCAACACCGAAATCTAATTAAAAGAAGAAGAGAAAATAAAACACGTTTCGCGTAGTAAAGTTTTGACGCGGTCTTTTGAGTTTATTAAACCAACTCGGCGAGTCCCGTCTCGTCTGTACGGTGCCGATATACGTACATCGCGAACAACCCGATTGTCCACTGATTATAGCGTATTTAGTCGATAGCTTGCAGACGTCGTCGTCCGCGTGTTTGCCTGCCACAATGTGTATCGAGTGTGAACTACCGACGCCGTCGTCCACTTAACACCGATATACTCATTCCGGTGTCGGGACGCGACGGGAACAATTATACTGATGACCAAGTGATTTCCACGCCACCGTTAAACGCACGCGTCGACGACACGAATTGTTATTGTCGCGCGCGAGATTGAACGATTGTTTTGAGAACAATCGAGATTCGAAAACGTCCCGCGATCGCGCGATCGAAAATATAAATAAATAACCGACGACGCCGAGGAGCCGTGATTTTTTTCTCGTTTTTGAGTAAACACAACTACTACTAAAATTAATTCATTAAAAGTTTTCGAATACGTTTAAAAAAAATATAAATAAACAACCGACGTCGATAAGTCGTGATTTTTTCTCGTTTTTGAGTACACACGACTACGTTAAAACAAAATTATTATAGTCGAAATATCGACCTTTCTCAAATTCCCGACGTTTTATTATTAGAAACCGTCGCGCGTCGTCGGTGGTAAAATCGACGCATCGCGATGACGCGCGTACGACGACGTCGAAGCGTTTGAAAATCAAATATGTATCGAAAGAAAAATAAAACGGGGAAAATGTCGGCTTACCCGCTCGCGTTATACTATTACGAAAAGGGCTTAAACTTATTGTTTTAAAATTAGTGTAAATCACGTTGGATTTAGCGAAAACAATATATAGTAAAAGTAATATAGTTTCCCGGGGGACTGGTCGGCGGGCAGATGGCCAAACTCGGTCGGTCCCCACGGTGACTAATAACGAGCTCTGAATTCCTGGGCCTCGTCGCGCGCGCGCGTGTGTCGTCTTTAAACAATAAAAACCACGTGCGGCGAGGACGGAAGAGCAGGAGAAACAATATTTGGATTCGGTGTTAAAACGGTATGCACGCGACGCGCTTTTGTCGCCCAGCGAAAAAACCCGAAAACACAATTGCGGTTAATGGGGGCCCGTGTGTCTGTCGCGTAGGAAAGAAAAATACGCCGTCGACGCGATACTGCGCATGGAGTCCTGACAAACACCGTCGTCGCCGCCGCCGCCGAACACTCGAGTGGTTTTTCATTTTTCTCGTAAGAGTTCCACTAAATCCGAAATTCTTCCGCCGGACGAGCATAATATGACGCCGTGTTATTATTACGTATTATGCATAACGCAGTGCTCGAAAATCGATATCGCGGAAAAGATTGTGCGAAAATCTATAATAGGTGTGTTCACGAGGGGGCGGCCGTCTTTATCCGAAAAATAAATTACAAAATCGAAGAATGCGTCGCGCGACGTAATAACGTAATAACGCGCGATACGATAAATGTATATAATATTTTCTACATGTCGTTATATGATATTATTAATATTATTATTATGTAGTCGTAATAAATTGAAAAGAAGTTTTTAAAATACTGCATAATATTCCGCCGCTGTCGTCCCGCCGCCGCCGCTAGCATTGTGTGTGTGTGCTTCGGCGAAAAAAAAAAGAAAGAATGAAAAAAAAAAACTTGCCGAACAAAATCATTTTTGTATTGTATTAAAAAAAAAAATAAGACTCGAAACGACAAAAGCACGATTTCTTTTACATGTCCCCCCCCCCCCGTACACTGTTTATTTATATTTTTTCTTTAATTTTTCGAAAATATCGAAAGAGAAATAAAAGGAAAAACATCTCCGTCGATAATTGATCGAACCACATTTCTTCGGTTTCGACGACGAGCAAAAAGTAAACGAATGCTGCCGAAACACAATCACGCGTATATAACTCTATATTATATACCTCCAGACCTCCTGTACTCGTGTACTCGAAACCCGCAGAGCATTACAAAACACAATGCGTTTATAAAAAATGATTATTATTATTATTATTATTATTATTAAATTTCGTGCGATGAGTTTTCGAGTGTTTTTCGTTATCTCCGGATAACAATATGTGCTCGAGGACTGATGCTGCGGCAGAAAGTTTAGACTTAAAAAAAAAATAATAATAATAACCGTAACGCGGCCACAAAGTACATCGTACTACCCCTCCGTCTTGTTCTCGTGTTATCTTACTTTTCGGAACATAAAAAAACAAAAAAACCCGAATTATCGCGTGCAAACTACGGCGGCGGCGGCGGCGATTTAAATTTTAGAGTCCGACGGCGGCGGCGGCGTTACGACCGAAACAATATAAAGAAAGATATTATAATATACTGGCGACGCGGTTAATATTATAATAGTATGTAGGAACAACAGCCGGCGATATTTCACCGCGATTCGGCGAAAGATAAAGACGCGCACAATAATATATCACGCGTAATATACCGAACACTCGTTCGACCGTCGTCGAGATATTATAATGTTATTAAAGGATTGCCGGCGAAATCGTCTTTGAAATGCATTTCCCCGGAGATGTGCAGTTGTCGTGTGCGCGATCGCATCGTAAAGAAAACGTGATTAAAAAAAAAATAAAAAACAACAAGAAAACAAATAGAAAAAAACCGTATTGAACGCGCGTAAATTTACTGTCCGCGTCGCGTTATATGTATTAAAGTTCTCCTCTGGTATTCAGCAGCTATTGTATGGCCGATTATTATCACGATAACGACGGCAAACGACTCACACGTGCCGCCGCGGGCAGACGCGACCGACTTATTTCTTTTTTTTACCGCTCGGTCGAGTGCTCTTATTCGAGCGAAATGCGTTTTTTTTTTATTTCGAAACGTCCGATTAGGATGACGACGACGGTTTTTATTCGTATCGCTTCGAAATAAACGATTCCGACGTCGTCGTCGTCGTCGCGGTCGTGTTACGTCGCAAACGGTTGTTTTTCGAGACATAATTTGTAAAGAAAACGATAATTATTGGGTGTTTTGGAACCAACGCGAGAGTACTATTGATTTCGAAAAATGACGATTCCGAACGAAAGAGGTCTCTGTTTATGACTTACAACGGTAGAGAAAATGTTGAAAAACTCGTGAAAAAGTTTCAAAAACCATTGCTTTATGCTATATTAATTCGTATTATTCGGTTGATTAATAATTACGTATATCGTTTCTAACCGTCGCGATTGATATTTTTAGCATTCCGGTGCTAAAGGAATTCCGACAGAACCCGTTGAAATTCAACCTGATGAAAAGTTAATTTTTGCTCACGCTCGTAAACATAAAATCGTCCGAGCAGAGTTTCGATATCACTCTGCTCGAGCGAAAACAATGTACGAGATGGACTTTGTATTGAATTTTCGAGATTTTTTTTTGTTTTATTTTTTACTCGACCAGAGAAGCGTTTCATCGACATTTTACGAAATGTAATTCAAGTGTCGATAAACAGCTCGGAAGGGTCCGAGAGAATCTTTTGAAAATTGCACCGTCTCCAGAGGACGCGGTGCTTATGATAAACGTTTTTCTCGATTTTCGGAAAACCGTCGAGGGGAATATTGAAATCGACCCGTCGAAGAAACGCCGAGCAGACAACATTTTCGCCGCCAAAAACCACGCCCGAAGTGGAAAGTCTGAGGCGAAAAAAAAAATGATTAAAAAACCTCCGACATTCGCTTTGAATTTTCAATCTGTATAAATCATTTAACGAACATAACATATTATATCGACTCGAACGTCTTGTCGATCGATAAACAGACGCGAAAACAAAGTGAGCCGCCGACGACGACGTGGTCGCGGGGGTTGGTCCTGTCTCGTCTCGACCGTATTTTTCGTTTTTTTTTTTTTTTTTTATCATTTTCCCGGAGCGCGCGGACTTTATTGCTGCGAACGGATAGAACTCGGCCGACGGGCAATAATATCGTTAGCCGTCCGTTCGCATAAACGACGCGGACCGAACAAAAACGCCGCCGCCGCGACGACGACGAACGGTTAAATTCACACCGGGTCTGTCATTTCGGAAACATAATCTAGGGTCGAAAAGAGCAGCGAGCGAGGCCGTCGAGACCGTTTCGTAAATTATACGCGAAGCACGAGTGCACAAACACACACACGCACGCACACACACAAGTCTGCTCGTTTATTAATTTTTCCTTTTATTTCCTCTGTCTCTCGCTCGCCGAGCTCTCCGGGCGAAAACGTGTTCGCGTATTTTCTCCGCGACGCGTGATAATAATAATATTATATGTAATACGTTTTTACGAGACCGCCCGCCCGCGCTCGCGTTATACTCGTTTGCCAGTCGTCGTCGTCGTAGCGGCGGCGGCACGACCCCGGGGGGTTTTCCGGAGCTGTAAAATGTCCTTTAAAATTCAAACTATCGGTTTAATGCCGTTTAAATGCCGCGGTTCGTATTAAATAGTCGGTTTTTCGTTTTCTCATCAAAAAATACTTACTATTCGAGATGAGAACGGTTTTTTAATTCATCAACAGTCGTGGCTCTCCGTTCGATAAACAATCCATTTGCACACACGTATGAGACGTTAAAGTGTACGCGAAACCGGGGGGGGGGGAGGGGGGGAGGGAAAGACAAACAATCGATACCGTTCGCGAGAAAGAAACCGAGGCTAAATTTCATTTAAAAGAAAAAACCAAAAATTACAATGTTTTATCTTAGTTTTTCGCAATTTTCTCGAAAGCTACTAAGAATTCACTTACACTTTATAGTACCATCTGTGTTTACTTTCAAATCGATAGAGTAAGGCTATATATGACACTTTTCCAGAACTTTTACTGCTCCGGATAAGAGTTTCTTTTTTCTTTTTTTTTTTCAAAACAACCACATATAATATATTCTAAACGTCGTCGTTGATTTTAAACATTTTGAAAACGCACGCGTGAAACCGTACCGGTTCCGGGTATACGTATCATGATAATTAGAGTTGCAGATTTTCGGTTGTTTTCTCGACCTCTACGTGTGTCTGAGGAGAACGTATTCGATGGCGACGCCGAGAAAAAGAGCAGATGTCGACCGTACGTTATAATAATTACTCGAATTACTCGCGTTTAATCATTACATAAATTAAAACATGTAAATTGCAGCCAGCGTATTGTGCCAGAGTGGTTTTCGAAATCGAACGTAAACGAGCTTGTGGCATTTTTTCCTCCGGCTTGGCCCGAACATTTAACGTGTTATTCGTGTGTTTCGAACAACCTTACGCAGGACGTTCGGATCTTTACTCCGGCTCAACGGTATAATATCATGTAGTTAACGAAATATCGAAAATCGTTTTACATCACATTTCCGATCACACGGCCTACTTACGAGTTTCGTATCAACAACCGTCGGCTGTCGGCGTAGCTTTAAGCTGGTTCGGAAGACGAAGCTTACGCATTCGCGCTAGACGTAAATCTCGGTATTAATATGAATATTTCCCCTAATCTACGCTCGACGATCGCGAGTGAATCTTCTCGTTACGATCCGAATTCGATTAACGTGAAAACGCAACGGATCGACACACGAAACGTGCTTTAAAACCGAACGTCGTCGGCGGCGTCGCGACGCGAAAAATTTTCTCCTGAAATACACAGCGCGGCAAATCGATTTCGTATATTTTTACATCGTCGCGCGTCGTGGCAAACGTGTTGATAACGAACGCAGTTATCGATTATTATATTATCATTGATTCGAGAGGTTCGGTGCGCACTATTTTTGTAAAAAATGAGAAAACACAGCGCGTTATTCGCTTCCCGTCTGTGCAAATCTACGTATACTCGTATACAGACGATTTCATAAATACGTCTGCGGAACAGCTGAACGCCGCATTGAATTCGCTATAACGACATCGAACGCGTAATTGCTTTTTTTCCCCCGAACCAATACTAGAAATAGAAATTGAATATTGAAAACGACGACGACGACGTATATACCGTTCTGCGCGTGGTTCCACTTGAAATATTTTTCAGTTTTCGGACGCTGTAAGTCGTTGTACTCGAGTAAACCGTCCGCGCGCGAGAGAGACGAGACGACGGCGGCGCGGCGTCCGAGAATTCGAGCTCGTAATAGTCCGACCGCGCGCAGACGACAATATATAACGGCGGTGTCGGACGAGAGCAATTCGAACGTCGTCGTCGAGACGATACGGGAAGAGAAGAAAGAAGAAGAAAAAATTACACTGTCGCGCGGGGATTAAACGGATTACGGTCAAAGGGACGACGCGCGACGTGTCGAGACGCGAGCGACTCGCCGAATAAATTAATTTCGTCGGTCTGCCCGACGGGCAGTAGACATACTTTCGAGTAGTTTCGAGACGCGACTCGCCAACTATACCTATATAATATACGTATATCATGGTGCGCGTTGTAACACGCGTCTTTGCACATCGTTCTTCGTTGCCGGTCGGACGCGCGAAGAAATTTCAATACGTTCCCGAGTCGTAATACGTTATGCCGTTCACGTCGTACCGGAAAACACAAAAAAAACTCTCGTCGTCGTCGTCGTCGACAAAAAAACCGAACGAAATGTCCGGTGTCGGTAATCCTAACCACGCGTATCGAAAACAAACTCCAGCCATCACACACATCTTCACGGGCACCTCCGTCGCGCCGAAAAACGAAAAACACATCGTCAATGTTTATAAATATCGTCGCTCAAACCGCCGCGCCGTCGTCGTGGACTCCTCGCCGTATCCAACGACGGGGAAACCTTCTAACACACACTGTCTAACAACCCTTATAACTTTATTTCAATATAATTATTCGTTTCACCGAGTAACTGAAAATAAAAAATTTTAAACTAATTATAATGACGCCGGACGGGGGTAGCCTTTTCTCATTCGTTTTACGAGTTACTCGTATTTTCGTATTATATTCATAAAACTATTTTGTGCACAAACGTATGTAAAGATTGTAAATTAATAGAAATAAACAAAAAAAAACGTTTACAACCTAATCATACGAATATTACGGTTTCAACATAATACGTATTATGAAAGACCAAATATGTTCCAACACATTATCGCCAGCCTCGTTCGCCCGAGTTGATATAAATATATTATACGACCACTTCGTATTATATTTATATAAATAATACGTTTATATAATATTAATATTGTGTTTCGATGTAATATACTTGTGGTATTATTATTTTTTTTTCTCCGTTTTTGTTTTATATACGCACAACGGATATTAAAATAACAGTATTTTTTCGTATTTTAATTAAAATATTTTTGTAATGCTGAAAGAACTCGTCAAAAGGATGGAGTAGGAAAAAAAAAAAAAAAACGACATATACATATATATTTCAAAACATAAAACATATTTCTACATGGTTGGTTCACAAGGGAAATATACACAACGAATAAATATTCTTGGGTTGTAACTAAAATTACTTTTGTAGAAATATAATATCAGTTTACTGATATGCAATTTCAAAAACGAATAAAATATTATTTTTTTTTCTTCCCCCCCCGTTCCGTCTCGGAATTCTCTACATTTATTATTAATTTTTTTTTTTTAAGTTTCTATTTCGCTACTAAGAAACAGAGACAAATGACAAATGTCTTACGCGCAGCGAAACACAACGAAAATCATATTATTATTATTATTATAAAACCGTTATTTCCGCCGGAGGTGTATACGAGTAATATATACGTATATACTCGTATGTTTCGAACGACAATAATATTATTTAGCGGGCACACTTAATATTTTACGAAACGAATTAGCTAATAATAATTCTCGTTTTATTCGGCGCGAGTGTTTCGAATTTCAGCACATCCAGCGCGCCGGCGATGCGAGTACATTACATTTCCCGAAATTAACATTACTCGCGTTCACATTATTCGCGTGTCACACACACACGCGCGAGCGCGCGCGCGCATTCGTAACATATTATATTTGATCGATACGAAAGTTTTTGAAGAGAATTCGCACACGTTTCGATTATATTTTCAAGTCGATCGTAATAGGTTTTTTGTTTCGACCGCTAAATAATCACCAATCGCTTAAATGTTTAATGGAATTAAAGATTTAAACTCGATTTGTGTGAACATTTTTTTTTTAAATTGATCTCGAAAAACAAATATTTTACTCTCGCGACGAGCGAATAGAAATAATATTTTATGGCGTTTATTTTGGAAAAGAATTAAAATACTATATGATAATCGGAATTCGTATCGAAAAAATCTCTCGATCAAAAAATTCAGATCACAAAAGAGTCGGATCTGATGTTTTGGAGTTAGATAAAAACATATACCACAGTTACACGTATACTCGCAGACCGTTTGAATATTAAAATGCGACATTTTTTTTTTTCACTTTCGAATTTCATACTTAAAACCATTGCTTTCATTTTTTCCCGAATCAAACCGTTCGATAGATATTGTTCTCGGGATTAGGGACCTCCTAGACCTATTCGGACGGGTATTCCGTAGAGAACGGAGTATATAGTTACTCTATGATCGTGACGTCCGTCGCGACATCGTTTCGATTATGTTTTATTGATTTTGCGTTTTTCCCAGAAAAAACAATCCATTAAATCACAATGTCGCGAAACGTTATTTGGTCGAGAATGTTTTGCGAAAAGTATTTAAACGCCATTTCGAACACCGTCGTCGTCGGAGACTGCGGCAGAACGCGCCTCGGTCGAATAAACTCGTCCCGGGTAGCGGCGACAGACGTTGCGTAAAGTCCTAACGAACTCGTTACGTTATTGTGTATTATTATCATACCTACCGTGACCCGGATGTCTGTGGTCGCGAGAGTCGCCGGGACGTGAAAAAATTTAAATTAAAACGAATTCTCGCGCGTACACAACAACGCGTTACGATATCATAATTATTCGCGTTTATTATTATATTATATTGTTAGGCGCGCGTTTTTTTCTTTTTTCGACGCGCGCCCCCGCGTTTATCGAACGACGACGCGCGACGACGACATCGCGCCGGGACGATTTCATTTATTTATTTACTTTTTTCCCGGTCCGCTTTTTTCGACCCGGCCGCCGTCGCCGCGCGGAAGGATCGCGGAGTGGCGGTCGGTTCGCGCGGCTGGAAATATATACATTAAATTATATTACGTTATAATATATTATATATATATATAGCCGCAGTCACCGGTCGGGGGTGTAATTTATCGGCGAATAATGGGTTTTAAGAGCAGGTCCTGCGGTGTACGTATACCCGCGACGGCGTCACGTTATACCGCGCTTTCTATTATTATACGCGTAATAATAATAATATCGTCGTCGTCGGCGGTGTTATTATTATCGTCGTTGTAAACGACCCCGACAGGCGCGGTCGCAAATCGTACGTCCGAACGAATTCAAATCGTTGAAGACATTTTCCCGAAACGCGCGCGTCCTCCCCGCCGCCATACGGCTATCGCGACAAACCGTCGATTCGATCTGAGATCGAGTCCTCGCGAAGCGTACCATAAAGTCTATGATAAAATCGACGTGTACTATCGGTTGGCGGCGAAACGCATGTGGGTCACTCCGCGTGACGTTTCCGCGGCCGCCGGTCGAAAATCGCGTTATCGATACGGCGGCCACGTGATAATAACACCGAGTCCCTCGTATAAATTATTTATAATAGGTTTCGGATATTATTATATAATTAAAACGAATCGTCGTCCCGCAGGAATTCCCGCCGAAAACCGACGGGGGCGAGAGCGCGCGCGCGCGCGTGATATATTACAGTTTATATTCTACAGCGACGGCGAAAGGACGCCCGTGAGGTACGTGGTTTTTTCACGAAGAAAAAGTCGCGATAATCCTTCTCGACGAACGTATCGGGGGGGGGGGGGGAGGGGGGCAAATATTGCCCGTCACGTGTCTCGTACGACAGGAGCGGCCGAACTTTTTCGAGAACATATTATTTTATTATTTTTTTTTTTCGATGTCGACGATAACGAACGCAATGAAATCAAAACGGTCAAATAATTGTTATTGTTGTATAACGGATTCGTCAAGTCACCCGCCGTGTGGTCGACGTGGAAACGTGGCAGCGTCGCATAATTATACTATCGTCGATCCAACAGTCGCCGACCGATCGTCAGAGAGACGCGTGACTCCGAGTGAGTCACTATTTCAGCCGAACGAGAAAAAACGCCGTTTCACGCAAATCGACGAAACACGCGCAAATCCGTACGTTTCTCGGACGAGATGCGAATGTCTTTCTCTCTTCAGAAAGTTCCTGAAAGCTTTGAGGAGCAATACATCCGATTTAATTTCTATTCGTATTCGATTCGACGAACGGAGAAGATGGACTTTGACATCGTCGGCCGTTCGGTCGCCCCTGCCGAACGGACGAATTCTACGGACACCGCGCGTACCTCCTACCCGTATGACCAGTGTTTGAGTCCAGATAGCAAAAAAAAAATGACATCTAATTTCAGATTCAAATAACCTTTTAAACTCCTCTCTAGATAAATATAATTATTGTTATCTAGCTGATGATATGATAGATGTTTAACAGATTTTTATGAACACGAAAACACATTTTTCTCGGTTTTTTACCATTGTAAAATAATCGATTTCGGCATGTATCGCTTGATTTTATTAAATTTTATTTCATACAACTTTTCGGTTCTCGCGCGGACTTTTAACTCGGAAAATGTACCATATTGTTCGGTTCGCATAGTACAGGTACGGTGAAATCCTTCTGTTTTAATAAAAAACGGCTACGAAAACACGATAAATTACAATGAAAAATAATATTATTTTATTTTCATCCAGTTAATATCTTTCCAGACGTATATACGTACTATGTTACGTCTGGATGACAATCGGTTGCCCGTTTCCTTATTTTCGCAGCGGTTTTCATCTAGTTTATTTATCCGGATAAAATTATCTAAATACTGTTCAACACCGATCGCGTAACATAGTTTCGACATTGGAAAATACCGCCCGTCACGGCGCGGCGACCGCGGCGGCGGCGGCGGCGGCAATATCACATTCGCGTTTTTCTCCACCTCGTCGTCGACACGGTCGGGCACGATATATACGCGGCTGCCAAATCGATCGGTATGGTGCGTTTTTTTATTTTTTTTTTATTTCCTCCGTTTCATCCGCCGGCCGTTTGCGCGTAAATATTATAAATTTATAACGCACCGCTCGAACGAACCGCGAACAACGTTATTACGATGATAAAACGCGCGCGAAAACTGCGTCGTCTAGGGTTTCACCGCGGAAACGATTATCCTCAAAGAGTCGCCCCCCGGACGTGGGAGGAAAAATAAATAAAAAAATAAACCATCCGTCGTATTTTACACACGCGCGCGCGCGTATCGTATTTATCGGCGTAATTTTTTATTTTTTAAGCCCCCGCGATTTTAGGGCGCCCCCCCCCCCCCCCGTCGGTCCAGGAACGTGACATTTAACGTCCGTTTCACGGAGACGACGCGATTATAGACGGCCGAAAGAGTATAGTACGGTCTTTCGGAGTTTGATCGAAAATGTAAAACGTTTCCAAACGAATAGTATTGTTATAGGTACTTACGTAAATCAGTAGAAAACGTTAAAAAATTACAAACTCGATTGCAAAAATATGCGTGTAAAAGTTTTGATTTCACCGTGGAGGTGAAAATTATACTTCCGATCGGCCAGGATCGAAGCACTCCACTCGCCCCCCTTCTCCAACGCCACCGGTCGAGTTGCGCACACGCTCTATAATATATTAGTATTTACGATCGCGTGCGTGTAGATCGACCGCATTTCCTATGTCAATACCTATACGTATATCGTAGTATACTCATAATTTTATTTATTTCTGTTACAGGTGAGTTTAACGTCACGAAAGATGGTCACAAAACGCCTGCGATGAGGTAATATTGTTGTATACGCGTATTTTGAAATCCTTTGGACAGTATTATTACAAGACCGACGGGTAGGTTGAAACGTCACCGAGGACAAAGTAAAAAGTAATATAAAACACACGATGTTCCGCTCTCAGCCGTCGCCGTTCGACTCCATTGCCTAGAAAACGATATTATCAAGTAATAGTACGAAACGATAATTTCATACACTCGCGCATATTATCATCATCATCATCATCATCGTCGTCGTCGCGAGAGTGAAATAAGATTCTCGCGGATTTGCATATTTCGCGATAGTAATAATTATGAAATAAACGGGCTCGATCGAAACGGAGACTCTGTCGGGAAAGTAAATTTATATAATATTCCGAACGTAAATGAAAGGGGTCGAATCACGATTGTATTACTAATTAAATTCCGAGCGTTCTCGGATTCCGGCGAGTCGCGATGTCAGTCGGTGCAATCGATAACAATAATATCGTACGCATATGAATTACGTTAACGCGTTCTTATTTAATTACGGGAGCATTTCAATACGGCGCGAATTTTAAAGGCGTACCTGTGCGGAGTGCGACTAATCGAGCCGAGTAGTCGGTTATTTTAATACGGTTCGACGATATACTATAGTACTATATCGTAATATCGTTTGTAACCGACGACGACGCTGGTCAAAAAACAAAAAAAAAACCGTTGATGACAATATTATTATTCGAATCGTTAAGTACTCGTATATTATCGCATAACTCGTAATAATCGTTGCGTAAATCGAGATGAAATCGCTTTTTCGACAGAGAGGCGATTTCTCATAGTCGAATAGAATCGTTTTTTCGTCGTCGTCGTTTAAAAATCAAAACACCTCCGTTACAGTCGTGGATGAGTCGTTAACGACGGATTTCGCCCCGTCGTCGTCGTACCCCCCCCCCCCCCCCCCATCCAACTATAACGGTCATTTACGAAATTAATGATCGCTCGGCGTTTGACGCGCGACGTTTCGAAATAAACGCGATTTCATGTTATCGATTACGAGTGTTGAAAATCGTCACTTTCGACTTTTGACGGAGTAATACGTATATAGAGCGACGAGTTTTCACCGAGAACACGATATTATAGTAAACGACGGAGGGCCGCTAAAATATCTAAATCTTTCCGTTTGTTTTTATTGTTAGACGATCAGTGACGTCGGGCACTCTCGCGTCGAATCACAATATTATGTGATTCGCCTGTTGTATTATATATTTTATCAAGCGACCACGCGGCGGCATCGTAATCTTATAATGATCTCGTCTCGAGAAAATACGGAATTTTTTCGCGACGATCGGTTCGACAGTCAACACGCTCTACCATTTCAGTTCGTCCAGTTGTTTATTTTTCAATCGAATTATTTTCACATTTACTAGAAACCTATAGATTCGAACCTATAAAATAATGGCAGTTTATTTCTCAATAGAATTTCTTGCCGGGAGGAAATGAATTAAAACGATAAATCGCTATATCATTTGATAATGTATCCCGTACAATCCTATATAATATGTAAATGGGGAAGTTATATCGAATCGTCGTAATAATAGCAATAATGATTATACTGTTATCGACGATAAATCGAAAAAAAAAGAAAAAAAAAGTCGTAAACATAATAAAACAGTGACGACAGACGTTGAAAACGCGTCGTGTAAAAATCGATTCCATGTTAATAAATTTCGATATTGTTTAGCGACGACGGTATAATAAATAAATGGATAATTTGAGAAGAATTTCTTTCCACTGCCGTCGTCGTTGTCTTTTATTCCGAGCCATTTATTATGATTTTACGATTATATTCGAAACGAAAAAATAAATAAAAACAAATGACCTTTTAAAAATATTATCCTAATGTTAATTACCCGTTGTATGGATGAAAAACCAAAACTGATATTTAAAAGAAATGACGGAACAGTTTTAATGGCGTCATAAAAAAAAATATAATAATAATAATAATAATAATAATAATAAAGAAACGTTTCTTTTATGATTATTGTTTCAACCAATCAGCCAAAGTGAAAAAGAATATTTTCTCAGACCGAAGTGACGCTGTGAAATATAAGAACCGATATTCCGAGTAGTGAACGACACGAATAATAAATAAATATTCCGAGAGAGAAAATCATTTTTCCGAACGATTTAAAACTGTTTTTGTTCGGCCGCGCGAATAAATTACATTTCAGAGTGTAATAATGTTTAGATTTTACGCTGGGAAATATTAATCGTGTCGATGTGAGCAATATGACGCGTGTTTATGAAAACGGTTTTTAATAATAATTGATGACTAGAAACGTGGACGATTTCTCGTGTAAAGCCGAGAAAAACAAAATCCGTCCGATTCTTGGACGTGTATAATTATTTTACGTTTAACGCGATAAATACATATTATTATTATATCTCTGAACAATGAAAACTATCATTTACTCACATTTCAACCCCTGAGCAGCTCGAGAATTTTCCATCTGAAAACTATTTATTCGACTCTGAATTAGAAAAAAAATTAAAAACGCTTATATAATATTATGTAAATGACATTGTTTCGTCGATCAGTGTTACTATCACAGCAGAATATTCTAATATAATTGTCGAAAAACCGTTGAGAAATTCGAAAAATCACCTTTTAAAGTGCCTAATAAACGAAATTCGCTCACCAGAAACGGATGCTAAAGTTGAAAATCGGACCTTTTTTTTTTCGGGAACCAGAGTATGGTCGAAATATTACGAGAACAATCAGTAATTACTTGAAACGTAACGACATAATGTAAATAACGACGACGATAGTTTTATGATTATGTAATAATAGTAACTAAAATAAAGCGTGTTTGCGCGAAATCGGAATGAGCGCGAGTTCACGTCAGTCCTGCAGTGTTATCCTGCCGTGTTATCCTGCCAATGAAAGCCGAACGCCACCCGACCAATGACGGCCGTGCTGCGCGCGAAAGTACAACAACAGCTCTCTACCGCGGCAGAGCGCGCGCGGACGATCAGTCTAGTGTCGACAACGGTTCGAGAAGCATTTCTCGATTTTAAACATTATTTTTCTCCGCAATAATCCGTTATTATATACTCGTTTCGTCGACGAATCACACACTATTGGTCGCGACTTTTTACATGTAATTCTCGAGAGTTTTCGACAATATTATTTTTTGATCGACTGGGGGAAAAAAAAAAACTCTAAAACTTTAAATTTCATTAAATTTTTTCGTCATTTTTCGTCAGTTCTTCACGTACAACTTTCACAAACTGTTGGGAAATTCGAAAAACGACCTCTCGTGAGTGCCAAGTAACTCCGCCACCATCTCCGCGCGAACTACCGAATTTTCAAAAACGTCTCTCAAGGACGAAAACACCGGCGACGCGTACGAGTAAGTCTCGTTTACATATTATTATATAATATACGGTACGTAATTATTTCGGAATTTCGTGTGTACATTCGAATCTATTAGCCAATAAAACGTGTAAAAAACATAACACGTAGAGTATGGAAATAAAATAAAAACCCCCTTCGAGTTTAGTACAGGTACGATTTTTTCCGGCCTAGCGAGTTGTTTTTAATTTTTTAGTTTTTTTTGCTTTCTTCTTACAATTACACATAATATAAATTAAAATAAAAATAGAGATAGAGAAATTTATCTCGAAGCTCGTGTTGGAGTAGAGAGTTAAATATAAAGTATATAATATGACCTAAAATAATTATAATAATATTATATTTATTATGAGATGTTTTTTTATTATTTTTTGTTTTGACGACGGGGGCCGCCATCGTCTCTCCCCCTCCCCCCTCGTATCCGCCACTGACGCGACCGGCGACCGGAAATAAAATAATAATAATATACGGACCCGAGACGCGCATAATAGTACAATGGCATGTAAATGATTCGGGTCTAATGGAATCCATCAGCGGCAGCCGATCGCTGCGAAGTGGGATTATTCATAATAAACGCGCGACGCCTCCGTCTTCTGGCCGTGACTATTAATCAATGACTCTCGGCGGCGACGACGATAATAGGTAAGGTCGCGCCGACCGTTTCGGCCGCGTCTCGCCCCCGATCGCCGCCGCCGCCGCCGCCGCCGCCGAAGGATAATGTTTTTCGCGGTGCAGTCTCCGAGGACCGACGAAACGACGACGTCTCGTCGCCGCGCCCGCAACAAACCGCATTTTTCCGTCGTAAACCACGAGTGTTTTACTCGCGGACGAATATTTCGGGTGCCCGTCACGTCTCTCAGAACTATCCATTGTCCAATCGATATTATCGTCCAGAGCAGCGGTTCCACAAACTTTTTTTTCCGCGGTGCCCTGCTGTGAATAACACGAAAGACAGAACAAAAAAAAATAAATATACTCATCGCGATAGCCAATTTTATTGATTTTATTTAACCTAATCTAAGCATTCTAAGCCAAGTGCACAGCTAACTTAACTATAAATTAATGCATTTTTAAACTTATAAAAAAATAATAAATAAATACATTTTAAATTGTAGTTGCTTAGAAAGTGCTCGCGGTACTCCTATAGTATCCGTTCGTAAGAGTTAATTTTTTCCTATTTATTACAAAATGTTTTTGTTTTGTTTTTTTTTCCACTGCTGTCCACTACACGGCGATAACTGCTGAACGCCGACTGATAATTCAACGGAGATCTGAAAAACGTGTATTGCGAATTTCAAAAACGAACGTTTTAATTTTAAAACGTGGTTTATCGATGGCGTGTCTCGCGCTGAATATCAGAACAAAATATATTTCAGTGACCGCAGTATAAATTGAAAACTAAATTCGACTAATGCGACGACGTACGCGTACACAATATCCGATAGACGTGAGTCGTTAAGAATACCGTGAAAACTAATTGAAAACAGAAAAAATTACCCAAAAACGTTGAGAAAACCCCGCGACCTGTTATAAGTCAAACGTGTAAAAAAAAAAGAAAAAAGTGTGAAACGACAGTTTCGAAATTGAATTCGTCGCTATCTTATTCGAAAACTTTTGTGCTAAGATAGCGACTACGTTGCCACAATAAGCTAAAAATAATGGATTTTCCTACAAATTCACAGCCGTGCCGCGATAGCGAATTAATACACGGGACGGACGGTGGGCGATACGAATCGCGGTCATAATATAGATACCGTAAAGAGCGCATTTTATGTTTATTACCGCGTTTCGTTACGCACGACCACACAATGTGCGTTATCACATCGGCTATCCTTCAGCGGAGAGTTTGAACATTTTATTTAATGGATAAAAATGCCATGTCCCCCGTGCCACCCACTGAAGATAAAATAATTCGCCTATGATAAATAATTTCGCTTCGTTCTACCGTTCTGTACGTCCATGATTATTTGCAAAACACGCGATATCGTCGAAAGTTCGTTTCATCGACAACAAACACGATTTGCTATACCGACGACGACTACGGGGGGCCGTTTTATTTATGCGTTTGAGAATTCGTTTCGGTCGACGATGACGTCATCACAGGACGAATATCCAATCCCGTTTTAATACAATTTGTTACCGGCGACAGACACTGGCGGATCGCAGGTTGAAATCAGAGAGCCACGTGTGACGTCGTGAAGTCAGAAAAAAACGCGTCGCAAACGTCGTTGTTTTTCCACCGTCGCGCGTCGCCGAAAATCACAATCGTATATTATTTGTCCGTGGCATAAAATATACGTAAAAAACCTAGGGAAAATTTTAAATCGGGCTGTTTTCCAAAAACGTTCCGCAACGAACGAAAAATTATGAAAAAAAGAGAAGAAAACGTCGTCTCGGCACATGTCTCTTATGTGTATTGTCCGTGTTTTTTATTTTTTTTTTTTTGTGTCCGAAACGTGTACCGTGTAAGTATTCGGACGGAAATCCCCGCGTTCAATGTAAAAAAAAAAAATATGTGACAAGGGTTTTGATTTATTTCCAACGTAAGTAGGTACCCGTCGCCATTATACGCGACGAACAATACAATATTACTCGTCTTTTTAATATTTATAAAAAACCAAACCGTCGAACGCGCGAGTCTGAGAATAAAATTAATGTTATTTTAACCGGAAAAATAATTTATTACGTTTCCACCTACACGAGAGATTCGATTGAAAACGCGACGGTTTACTAGACCACTGGTTCCCAAACTGGGCGGCGTGTACACATTGCTGGGGAGGCGCAAGCAGTTATTACGAAATACAATTATTTTTAATTTAAAATGTAGGGAAAATATGAAAAATTATAATTATCATCGTCAATAAAATATTGAATTCATCATCCCGGATATTTTATAATTTCTTCGTAAAGTACACACAAAAAAGTGATATATTTTTCACGTTATAGAAGGTTGGGGGGGAGGGGCGCGAGAGTTTCGAAAATATACAAAGGGGGGCGTAGAATAAAAAAGTTTGGGAACCACTGTACTAGACGGAATACGAAACATACAAAACGACTGATCGCGCTAAACAACGACGGTTGGTGGTTTTTTTTTTAATAACAATCGTGATTTTGTCGCACTCTCGGAAACGAGATAAACGTTTGGCCGTTATTTCGATATTTCTAGTTTATTTTGCTCTGGTCGTTTTTTCATGTACACTCTTCGGGCGGTGGCCTCGCCGAAACTTTAAGGATTAATAATCGTCGTCGAACTAATTTTTAGGTAAAGCGAAAAAACAAACGTGTAAACGGAATATCTAAGTTAACCGGTAAGCATTAGTGACGACGACGACGGCGGCGGCGGCGGCGGCGGAGAGATACAACGATAAAATTTGGCGCGTTGCCGAATATATTTTGTAAAATAAAAAAAAAATAAATAAAAACAACAACAACAACAAGCTCGGCGAGTCGGATATGAAATAGGAAAGAAAGTAAATCGTTTAAACGATGCCCCAAAACGATTTGGACGGCTTACAAGAACGGGGGATTCTTGTCGGCTATTCGAAAAATAAATTTTTCAAGTATGACTTATCTACCTTGATTCGCATATTTATGTAGTTTCTTAATATGTTTGAAATTTATTCGGAAATCGCGCGGCGTTTTCAATCGCGCAATCCATATTTATCGCGAAAACGACGGCCGAAGTGGCCGAGGTGATTTTATCACCTCCGGCGTTGTTTTTCCTTTTCATTTGATAACAATCCCGCACGAGCGAATTTATCGATGTAAAACGAAACGTGTTTATTGTGTTTTTTTGCCGCGCGTGGAAAAATATAGCTTACGCGTGATGGAAAAAATACACACGACTGGGGGTCACGTTATATTTCGTTCGTTCGGAGTCCGTTTCGGTATGAAAAAAAATCGTAAATTTTAAAAATAAACACCGCGCGTTAAATAGGGTAGGCCTCGCATTGTCGTCAAGAAACTGCGAGTTTACATAATATTTAAACGTCGCGCGTCGGACGAAACGCCATGTTTATCGCGCCGCGATATTATTGTTACGCGCCGACGCGGTTCGAACACGTTTTTCTACGCTAATCCTTCGCTATAATATTTATCAGTCCGGTCGCGAGCTGCGGTTCGGTATAATTTCCAGCGAAATCCAACGGTTTTACGACCGTCGTCGATGATGTTCCCAGCGTCGCGGTCGTTAAAACAATACTATCCGCGCAAAAAATATACACGTCGTGCTCGCGCTCTAGTCCAGAAACGTCTTCGAATACTCTTCTCGAATGTATCCGACAGTTGTTATTCACCGATCGCGAGTGATTCACCACCTACGCGCCGAACTAGTCTAGCCGAACTTTCCGTTCTTTCCGCGAACAGTAATCATTACGTCATTCGATTTACATAACAATCGGATATAATAATGCAGTCGTGAATGCTAAAATACACGGTACCCATCTATGTACGTACATAGGTATTACAGGTACTCGGAATGATACTTAGAAATTTCGGAATTCGAAAGATGACGATAATATGAAATGCGCCCTTTTTATACCGAGCGGGGTTCGAGATTTTCGTTTCGAGTTCAAAAACAACACAGTTTTCTCATAATGTCCGACATTCTTTCGTTTCATTAGACGATTTATACTATATACGTATGTATGCATTTGGAAATGTCGTTTTCTTTCTTATTTACGGTTCGGAGTTGTCGTAGTAGTAAGACGACTACTTTTTCAATTGAAAACTCTCGTCCGATTGGAAAATAAATTAGATTTAAGTTGTATCCGTCGTCGTGATTTACATTTTATTTCTTCAAATAGCCAATCACAAGCACACCTACAATATTTTTCATTCCATTTTCTGAAAACAAAATATTATTTTCCCTCGCGGCGCGAACGAATTAAATATCAATAAAAAATATATTTTAAATATAATATTATTGTATAGGTATATATAGTAAATGTGTGTGTGTGTGTGTGTGTTTTAACTAAGTTGGTAAATTAGTAAAATTATACTGATAAAGTTTCTAAAAAAAACAAAAAACTCTCTATTCTCCGAGTTTATATTTATTTATTTTACAGCACGCGAGAGTATATCATAATTATTATACTATATTTTCTTTGCCTATTCACGTGTTACAGAATTTCGTGAGAAAAGACAAAGTTTGCAAAGTTTAGTTCAAAGGGCCCATTAAAGTATATACATGTGTGTGTGTGTGTGTACAGTGTTCAAATAAATGTCTATTCGTATAATAGTGCTGACAATTTGGGTTGTTTTTTTTTTTATTCTTTCAGTATCCGGAAGTTCTCATTTAAAAGAGGATAAATACAATAATGCAATTGTTACGATATTTTTCTTTCTATTGGACGAATATACTTACAACACACATACATATATATTGTATAAGACGACGAGTAAAAACGGGAAACGATACGAGGTTTGGAGATCTGATAGAAGGGGATGTCCGTCCACGACATTACTTAGAATTGTTATGCTCGTGGGAGACATAAGAAACCGCCGAGGATTTAATAATGACATCGTATTCGTATACTCGAGTATTATTGTCCTTATCATTTACACAAGCTCACGTCGAAAGCGTCCTTATTATTTACAAGATCACATCGATACCAGAAATTGTTGATTACATTTTTACGGGACATTTTAATATTTATTTAGTTTTTTTCCTATCATACTTTTTCTAGTTTAGATTTTATCTACGTTCGAATAAAACGATACGAAACGCGGAAAATCGCGAGTATTTTAGTCGACAGTATTATTGTAACAAAATCATTCGAAAATCTATCGATTTTTTTATTCGACAAACATATTTAACCGCCGCCGTCGAACACGCGCGGCAATAACAACAATAATTGCAGCAACAATGTTGACAATGCGGGCGCGTGCGAAAAACTCGTCGGAACGTTGCGATTCGCACGCTAGAAGTCAGAATACAATGTTATTTATCGCGTCGTCACATCTGTTTCCGAACAAACGTTTGCTAATCGTTGTGCAAATCAGACCGCCGCGCCGCCGCGCCGCCGCCAGAGAAGTCGCGACCGTGTATAGTAGTGCTGCTCGGTCGGTAACGATAGTCACAATCGTTATGAAATTCGTAATCGTTTTCGCGTGGTTCGCCGCGATCGAGGGTCTGTGGTTTTTCGACCTGAGAAAGCCGGCGCGACCGGCGTACGGCGAGATCGCCAAGATCGTGCGCGAGACGAGAAAAATCGACGGGTTCGGGAAAACGCTGAAGGCGCCCCGCGCCGCGGCGGCCCGGATAGGCCCGGGCACGGTGAAACTCGCGTTCGGCAAGCTGTACGGGAACGCGAGGGAGCTGAACGCGACGTTCGCCAAGTCGGCCGTACAATATCTGGTGACCAATCTGAAACTGTACTGCAGAGAAGCGTTCGCGTTCGTCGTAGCGCAGACGGCGGCGGCGGCGTCGTACACCGGCCGCGAGATAATCGACCGCGTCAAGTTCGCCGAGGACCGAGACGATTTCTGCGCGTTTTCGTTCCTCTTCAATCTCAGACACGACGTGCAGGCCATGTTTCACATCGTGTTTTTCCTGCAGACGTTCGACCAGCGGCGCTCGTCCGAACCCGACGACGACGCGTCGTCGTTGAACTCGTTGCTGCGGCGTCAGTTGCGCGCGTTCCTGATGTCGTATTTCTTCGTTCCCGGCAACGAACTGCGAGACACGACCGCCACCGACGACGACGGTGCGGCGGAGAAGCGGAAACGCGGCGAGGCGTCCACCGCCAAGCTGAACGAGATCAGAGAGAAGATAAAAACATTTTCGAAAATATTTTGCCAGGCGTCCGTGCCGCCGTTTTTCGACACGTACGAGCCCGCGAGCGCCGCGCCCCGAGACCGTTTCGTCGCGCACGTGTTCGAAAAAGAAGAATGTTTCGTCAAAGTAAGTCGGACGAATGACGGCGACGGCTCGATATGGTTTCTCGTTTTTCATTCTTTCTTTCTATTTATTAATTTTATTTTTTCGGCGTCTTTAAAGTTTCTGAAAATCGTACTCACGCCGGGCGGCGGCGGCGGCGGCGGCGGCGGCGCGCGCGTTATTAGTATGCATTACGCTCTGTTCGACGCGTCAAACGCGAAATTATTGAGCTGTGATGTCAACAACGGAAAACAAACGAGAGGAGGTATACTATTGCTGAATGTTAATCGCGGCGAATGTGTACACTGCTGCGACGTATAATAATATATTAGAGATATTGTAATTTATGTAAATATATTATAATATTATTATGATTCGCGTTAAAAATTTGACTCGGATTTCCGGAATAGGTGTGCCGAGCGAAAAGATTCGAAAAATGTTTTTTAAAATTTCGATCGAGAACAACAGCAGTTATCTATCAAAAAAAAAAAAAACTATTCCGAAAACTCCAGGGAAATTCAAAATTAACATATTATTGACAAATGCGAGAATTAACGTGATTGATTTTTGTTTTTTTTTTTTCTTCAATTAATTTCACTTAAAAGTACGATAAACGATCGTAATAATACTTACATTATAGTAGTCGCGTCGTGTTTAAATCGTTTCGGCGGAAACGAGAATAATAATTATCGGTTGGTCAGTGTCTTATTGTTTAATGGAAACGGGCATTGGCGGTAGACAAAGGAAACGTACACTTTTGGCGTAAACGAGCTACGCCCGGTTTTACCGATGATAACCGTTACGGTTCATTTATTATTCAGCATTGTCAAATTCAATCGAAACAAACGATATAAATATGTACTCTCTATAATATATTGCGGCATAAGCGAATAATTTATTTGATCAAAGTCAACAGAATTTACACTTGAAACGATCGAAAACCGATTTATTTTCGAAAAAAAAAAAAACAACACGCTTTCGCGAGCACCGCCGCGCCGGTGTCACAGGAAATTATTACCCCCATTATTATTACCCCCCCCGGTAATAATTTCCAGGGGGGTAATAATTTCCTGTTACACTGGGAAATTATTACCCCCTGGAAATTTTTACCGGGGGGGTAATAATTTCCAGGGGGTAATAATTCCCTGTTACACCGGTACACTTTTGAGCGTCAGCACCGTGTGATGTATAATAAAACATATTTATACATAATTTATACGTATATTAATGTAAAACAAATAATATCGATTCGGTTATTTCATTTAAAACATGACGGGACCCCATCATTATGTCTCGCTGTTAATTTCTCGTCGGATAAAAAAATAATATAATCGTACAGAAATTGTATTTGTTCGAACACCTTATTGTGTGCTGCGCGTATATAATAATATTGTTTGAACCATTATTAATAAATATGTGTTTGAAGTTCGAAGCAAGCGAGAACGGCATGGAGATAGAAAAAAAACAAGTCGAAGGCTGGGACTGTAGAGAAATATTGGTAAACAATTATTTATACGTATATATTATTTATATAAAAATATATAAAACGAAAAATTAATTTAAATAAATAATGTTTGGCGGTCGTGCAATAATGTAATAAAAAAGTTCATACGTTCTTTACACCCGATGATGAATTTCATTCGAAACAGTTAAAACCTATTTTTAATTTTCATTTACAATTTTTTTTTTTTTCCATATTGATTATCATATTATATTCAATAGTCTTTAAAACATTATTTTATAAATATTCCATAATACATTTTGTAATTTGTTTTTTCTTTACAAAACACATCGCGTAAATCAAACTAAAGCTAGTTATTTATTTATTTTTTCGATTTTCTCCTCTGGAATTTGTTAATAATTCATGCGTGGACATATTCGCGACTAAATCACACGGTATATCGTTTGAACCGAATGTAGTGAATAAATTTATTGTAACGCGTTCGTTTTGGTTTCACTCGTAGGCATTGACAACTAACTATTAACTAGGAATTATTATTATACGTTAGGGGAGAGAGGTCTAAAATTCTAAAATGTTTTCATTTTTTTTTTTCAAAAATAAGAAAAAAACCAATGCATAAAAAAACGTTACGATACGAAATTTTAACATTCATAAAAAATTTGTTTAACGTATTATGTAAAACTAATCAATACTAATGTACATCGAGATCGCATCGGTTTCAGGTACCCGAATCGCACATCAATAATATTAAAAATATTAAAAATACACGTGGTATTTATAAAATATTATGTTATAATAATTTCAATAATTATAATTACAAAAAAACCTATACAAGTAAATATAATATAAAAAAACAAGTCCGCTTGAGTTTCTTTTCGACTGATTTCCGATTCGATGACGTTTGAAATTTCTCTCTCGGTATATTATATTTATTATTTCGTTTTTATCGAATATCAGTATAATTTATTATAATATTTATTATATTTATTACAAGTATGGAGTGAGTGTTAAAAAATAAACTATTATTCTGTTTTAATATTTGTAAAAAAAATGTTGAACATATAGGACACCGAGGAGTACGGATTCGAAGATTATAATAATAAGAAAGAAACAGTAAAGGTATATAATAACAATCATCTGTGAATAATCTAAAACGAATAGTCCCGACATGTATATTGTGTAATATTATCTGTAAAACGGAAGGCTGATAATAGTCGACGCACAGGAAAAAAAGAATATTTTTCTCTTGTATATTTTATATGTTCACAATTTTCATTTAGTACGATTGATAAATCCAACGAATTCGCATCGTATTTGTGAGTTTCGCGTACGGAGATCTCGCCTTTACCCGTTCAAAACCTTTTCGCTCTGATCTCGTGGTATTATTGAACCTGGGGCCCCCAGGACTAAACCGTCAACAATTAATATTCACTACAAACGCAACTCGCAAAAACGCGTTGTTATAAGCGTTTTCACAAAAAGAAACGTGACTTTCTACCGCGAAAACTAGTTACCGACTTGAATTCACTTTTCCAGACCGGAACATTAAATTCCGAACGACTTCCCTATCGATTCGTCTCTTGTATAAATACACAGTATTTGCTAATTGTTAACTCGACGAATTTTTGTTCGAATTGGTGCGTGAAAATTGCATTTTATAAAATAGAAAACATTAATAATTATTGGTAAATGAATAACGAAAATAAAAAAAAACGTTTTCTGTTGGAGTGTTCGTAACGATTCAAATCAGTTTAGAAAACAAAAAACACGTCTTAATGAATAGTTTACGAATATAACATTTTAAAAATATATATGTATTATTTTTTTTTTTTTTTTTTGTAAAGGTGCCGAAGGTTAAACGCGTTAAAGCTATTTTCGGCAAGGTGATGTAATCAAACATTTTACGATTTTATATTATTGATAATGATTATTTATTATACGTGGTGTTTTCGAATGGTCGAGGAGGTGAGATTACAAAAGCGACGCGATTCACAGAGAACAACTGAAAACCAATAATTATGTTCGTCGTTATGAATTCGTTTTTGTTTTCGGACTAGATCTCGTGTCGTTTTCAAGACTATTTGAATCTTGCGCAGTGAATGGAAAAATTATCTAAAATTTCAAACAATGGCCATCGTATTTTGGCCAAAAAAAAATCGCGGAAGTTTCCTTTTTTTGTCGAATTTTAATTTTATCGGATATCGATGGTCTGCGATTTCTCGAAGTTATGAGATATTAGAAAAATACAATTCGGAGTGTCGCATAAATCACATAAATCTCGGGGGCGTACGTCGGAATAAGTTAAAAAGTATTCGATAAGTAGTGATAAAGTCGCCGCACAACACGCTAAACGCGTATTACGACCGAAGGAAACACGAAAGTACGATTTGCATATTGTCGAGGTTTATCTAAACTATATTTCAATCGACCCATATTGTGTCCGCCGTTTTCTTTCTTTTTTTTTCCGTACTCGACGGGTTTCTCGCCGTTTAGAAGTTTTGCGAGAGATTGAAAAAAGTGAAAAATCAAACCGTACGTTCGGTTCGTCGCCGCCGAAAGGACACGAATTCATTGTGTCGCGCATAATAATGTCAATTTGAGTTGGTAATTCTAACGATTATACGTAACAGCTGTAATACGATTAACATTTTGTCCGTGTACAACTATTACTGTTCAGGTAAAAGGGGCGTTCAACAAACACCGAAGACATCGTAGGACGAAGTCCGAGGACAATATATTGTATTATAACAAAGACGACGACGACGACGACGACGATACCGGTCGTAACGCGTACGCAGGATCCAATGGCAAAAAGTTCTCCTTGGTCCTGTTCGGCGACATGTTGCGGTCGAATTTTTACTATCTAAACGTCGTGGAATACTACAACGTCAGATCGGACGTCTTGACGATGGTTTCGATCAAAGAGGAGACGAAAATTTTGGAGGGCATGAACAGTGTGTTCTCGAAGGCGTGCGCGGACCTGTCGGTGACGACGAGCGACGTGCACGAGATGAGGTCGAGACTGTTCATGTTTAAAGTGTACTTCGACAAATGGACAACGAGAACGTTGGAAAACCTACGCGTGGACAACACCGACAACTTGGACAAGAGGATAATCGACAAACAAGTGGACGCGGTTTTGGGATATCTGGAGGTTCCGCATTTCCCGGACGATCTCGACGACTATTTTAAGCGCCTGTGCTCGAACATCGACACCGAACTAAACGATATCAAAGAAGCGCGCTTAAACAAAGATCAGCCGAACGATTTGAAATTCAGAAGCCATAATTTCTCGGGTCCCCTATTAAACATTTACAAATTATTCGTCGGCGATTTCAAATGAAATCTGACGGTCTCGATATCGAGAAAACAAAACAAAAAATTAACGACATAATATATGCAATACTATTGTTTACGACCCGTCGCGAACGTAGATATATTACATTATAATAAAATTCAAGTTTAATAACTCCGATTGTTTTCGTTTTTATTGTTCGATTGGACGCCTGGACGTCATTTTTTTTTTATTTTATTTCATTTATAATTACGTTCTAATACGTATTATCGTTATAAATACCTACGCATTGTCGATGTCGTTGATCTCTCTCGAGTAAAGTAGCGTGACACGTCATATTTTCATAAATAAAAACGAAATTAATTCTAATAAATTCGTTCGAATCTGACGATAACATAATTGGCTACGTAGGAAGAACGTGTGTTATTATTATATTTAACACCTTAAACTCGAGTATTCTATTGGAAATTATTTTACGGACGAAAAGGGACAGTTTTGCTAGTATAGGTAGTTTTTCGATTTCGTTTATTGGTAAATTTTAAAATATTAAAAGTAACGTTATTGCATGACCGGTCACTCAAAAAGTAGTGCAGTAATTTTATTATTATGTAAACCCGTATCGTAGTGAGTGAGGACTAGGCGGAGTAGAATCATCCGACCGACGCGCGACGAGGACAATCGAATTCCACAGAGCGTGTGTGTCCGAAACACGCGATCGACGAGGGAGGAACGCGTTGGTATTTTTACGTGTCGCGTCTGAGCGGGTATTTCGAGGGCGGTAAATTTTTACTACCTCTTTTATTGTTATTATTTCGTCGTCGATTCGCGAGTGAAAATCACCGGTGTTCCGGGGGACGGTTCAGATCGTATTCTGCCACGCGACGCGCGACGGCTTTTCCACAGACCGTTGAGACCGGAACGATTAGGCGCGCGTATTTCGCGGAGAATCCTTTGTGGTTTTTACGTTTTCGCACTCGGTCGACGGTGGACGGCTCTTCGCCGCGAAATATTACAAGCGCCCCCCCCCCCCCCGGTGCGTCGGACGATCCGTTTATTTTTCACCCCCTCTCGCCCGATCGAATAAGAGAACGCCGCGAAACGAGCGCGCGATATTAATAATAATTATTCGGACGCGCGACGAGCCGTTTTCAAGACTTTTCGTCGAAACGAACTATAGTCGGCGACGCCAAACGTCGCGCGATTATCGCCGTGATTTTTCGCTCTTTTCGAGCTCAGTAAAACGAATCCTCGCATTTTTATCGTATATTTTACAGGCGCTACACGGAACATCGTCGTTTGGGCGCGGTAAAAAGCTCGGGTTTCGCAAGACCCGAATTAAACGACAGGTAAAGTGGTAAAAATCCGTTTACCTTTCGGCAAATATTTAACGACGCGACACTATTGTGTACACATTATGTTTTTATACGTACTCGTTACTCGTGACGATTAAGACTTCGAAACGAGCAAATCCCCAAAATATAGAACGCTTTTCGCGCGCGCGCGTTTCTACGAACAACACTTGATTTTATGTTTCGTTGTCGTTTTCTTCGGAACTCAAACACACTCTGTTCTCAGACGTAATATATTTTTTGATTTAAATATTATTAACACAAAAAAAATTAAACACATACACTATACGGGGAAATCTAATATACGTATATTATATTTCTAGATGTATTACATGGTTTTGAAGCATTTTCACATCAACGGTTCCGTCCAAAAATAAAACCAAATCTGCTCACTTACAGTTTCACATTCGACAAGTTTCACTGCTTTTAATAAATCTCATTTTCCAAGCTGCAATAAGAAGTAGTGCGTACGTACACAGTACAAAACTGTCGGTCCTCGAGTATAAGTCGTAGAAGCTGCTGAACTAATTAGGGACCTACCTTTTTAAGTAGACGCGTTCATTGGACCGAAACCTTTTTGTGCATAAATATTTACAAATCACAGCTCCGCCGAGAACAAATCTATTTGGCCGTTTAGCAATCGCGCGAGTTTATAATTTTATATTTATATACACTTTTAAGTACCTACTACGTGTAACGAATACTTTCCGATTACAATAGAAATCGTATCATTATTATATATTATCATTAGAAACTATATGATGTCGAAAACAAAACATTTCATTTAAAATACGTAGATACCAAAAGTGTTTTATTCGTCGAGTTCGAGACGCATCGATAGTTTTAATTTAATTTGACTTTGACTAAGTCGAGCGAACGTTTAACGGTTTTTTTTTTTTTTTTTTTTTATCATTATTAATTAGGTATAATTAGTGTGCGAGAAAAGCTAATAATCGAAAACAAAATTAAAACTCGTTCGAGAATTCAAATTGCTCGAACGGAGCTTTCTTAATTTCAATTCTGGCGTCTCATTTTTTTTTTTTTTTTTTTATATACGACGAACGCAAAACTTTTTCTTCCCGTTTATTTATCGGTTCAGACGTATTTATTTTATTATTTTTTTTTTTACCACGCGTCTCAATTATCGAGAGTATTGTTATACTACGCGCTTCTGTCGTTAGTGTAAAGTTGTATGCGACCTCGTCGCCCCGAATCGAACGGCGCGCGATATCCCCTGCCCCTCCCTCGCCTATCGCCGAATAACAATAAATAGCGGTGTCGGCATTAATTTTTCGAAATCACTGATCTGAGAAACTATATTCGCGAGCTCTCGCCGCGTACGCGCGTGCGCAAAGGTACGCAGTGAAGTATACCGTCCCAGGACATTAAACAATAATACATTAAAAACTATTTCAATAGTGTCGTCTGACGCTGACATCGTTTCCGGCGTTGTCCCAGTTTCGTGTACACACACACATTTGTTTTTGTCTAAACGCGTCGTCGTATTATAATAGACGATTCTCGTTTCGAGTCGTAAAAACGCAGTTCAAAAAGCCGTGTCGTGTTAATTTATTTTTTCCAAACAAAGCCGACGTGAGTCATAATATTATACGTGTATAATAATCTTTCCGAGGCGTTCGTTACGGCGGCGCAATACGCGATTAGTGCGTAGAACAACTACGACGGCTGACAAGAAAATAGGTATTTATTTCAATTACGGCGCGAAACGCGTTCGAAGCGTTCATTGTTGTGCGACAAGTTTGTTCGGAAAAACTTTTTAGAACGTCGCGTTTTCGACTGTTTTCGAGACGTGTTCCCAGTACGGGCGACGACGCCTTTTTTTCTCGCGCGTATACAAATATGACATATCATTATCATTTTTCTCGGCTAGAAACGACGCGCGTACGCTATAAATGCACCGCTCGACTTTAAACAGCCGACGACGACGAAGACGACGCGGAGTCTACTTCGACGATAATCGTCGGGCGGGCGAGTTTTCGAAATCGATCAGAGTGACTTGAAATCGTAACTTTTCGATAGTTTTATGATACATCGACGATAGTTTCGCCGTTCTTTCCGCACGGAGCCGGTTCAAACGGCGTTCGCACTGAAATAATAATTCGGGCGCGCGTTGTGTGTCTGTTTACTCGTGCTGTGCAAATACGAAACGCGACGTCTGCAAGTGCGGGGGCGTAAAGAAATCGCGAGCGAATCGTACCCGAACTACGTTCGCAGAAACTACGTTCCCGAGACGCGCGAGACGGTCGTGTCCCCCCCCCCCCCCGTACGACCGGACGAGTTCGGAAGATTTCGCCGAAATATTTTCCGCATTAGTATACGCGCGTTTCGCGGCCAATCGTCATGAGGACGTTCGTCGCGATCGTCTCGACTTTACTCGCCGCAGGGGTTGCATGTTTCGAGCTGAAGGAATTGAGAAATAAACTACCGCCGCCGCCGTCGGAAGTGCTGAGAATCGTGAGAAGTTCGCTGGACGTCGACGAACTGAGCACGGCGCTCGGAAACGAGTTTGCGAACAAACCGTCGAGATGGTCGCACGACGAGATTCGAATCGCCGCCGGAGGAACGGTCGGCAATCGTTTTGAATAATTCATCGCGGATTCGGCGACATTGAACGATGTTTACGGACAAACGGTCCTGGGATACGTCACTAAGAGACTGGTGATTTACTGTTTGACAGTACTCGAAATCGTGGACGCAATCGAAGACAAAGAAGCCGAGATCGCAAAGCGTCTAATCGACGCGATCAAAATCGACACGGACCAAGACGTTTGCGTCATCTGGTTCCTTTTCCATTGCGGTATCCACGTGGATTCGATTTTCAAAACGGTATATTTTTTCATGACGCTGAAATTAAAAGTACCCCAGCTGAACGCGGTCGAATTGAGATACATTTTGGCAAACTTACTGGGCGAATTTCAATCGAACGACGATCCCGGATACGACGTAGATCCATTTACGTTGATTGATTATTTAGAAAACAGGAACGGCCACAGAGAAACCGAGCTACGAGACATACGAAACGAACTCGGAGATTTTTCGAAAAAATTTTGTTCGCCGACAATACCGCCGATTATAATCAACGATGTTCAGATCGACGACCGATTCGAATACAGCGAAGACGAAATAATTGGATTTATAGTCAAAACCGAATCGTGCAATTCGATTATAGTAAGTAAAAAAGTAAAGTGTACGTCAAACGGGCAATGCGCGTACGTCTTATTTAACATGACGTAATAATATTTATAAATTCGAAAATAGTTTCCTAGTTAGAAACAAATAATTGTTAACGACGGTTAAACCGAACGTACTCGTTTTTTTTTCAATTTTTTAATCGATTGAATAGATTATTTTCATTTATAATATTACAGTCACTATAACTCGACAATCGATATCGAGTTTAAAATGATATTTTTATATAATCGATGAGATACGCACACGGCGACGTCTCGGCTTGCAAATCCTCACTCTACCGTCGTGTTTTTTTTTTTTCGCGATATTTCTATGTTTGAATTGAAACCGTATACAAAACTAATGGATTTGCAGCACCGAAACTACTCTAAAACGCGTCGTAGTTATTAGATAACATTGATCTCCGAGAGACGTGAAATAAATAAAATCGGATGTTTCTCGTCGGAATGTTTTACCGACGACGCGCGACGCCAGTAATAACAACCGATTTTTGAAAATCAAAATAAACGTAGAAACGAGGAAATAATGATAACGTGAACGATTCGATTGTGGAGCGAGTAAGAACGGTGTCTGAAATGTAGACACTATTGTAGATAAGGCTCGTGACTCTTGAAGTCTTGACCTACTTAATATCGGGTAGGGTCTAATTACCGCGATATTACAATATTAGTAAAACAAGTGTGTGTTTATTGTTTGTTGCACGTTCGATTATAATATTAAACCGTTGGTGTCTTGAAGGTTTCAGCGGAAAAAGTTCTGTTCATGAGGGACGCTTACGTAATAAGCGATTGGAGCTGTGAAAATATCATGGTAATCTAGATAATTCTCTTTTTTTTTTCCTATTATTATTTATCAAGAAAATAAATCGTCGAGTCGATGAGTAGTGTGATTTGTGCGGTGTCGTCGAGTGACTTCTTTCGTATAACTCCGAGTGAATTAATTTCCGACTAAATATCTAAGCCGTCCGCGATGATAATAATAACGAATTCGTTCTCAAGACGACATGCGTAAATCACATTGCTCTGTAAAATATCGAATTAATATAATTAATTATAATAATTTCAATCCGGTGAGACCGAACCTACTACCTAGTTGTTCGCACACTAAACAAGAACGTATTTTTTTTTATTATTTTTTTTTATAGTGCAACAACGAATTCGGCGATTACGAGTATGATAAATCGGTGGAGGTAATATCCGAATAACTGTCGTAAACTGTAGAACAAAAAACAATTACATTCCAACGATAATATCCTTAACTTCAAAATATCCTTCGATCATCCGTTTTCCGAAAAAATTCCGTTTTTTTCATGTTGAATACTATGATAATTCTTTAAATTCTCGCACGTTATTTTTATATAACATAACTTAATAAGTCGATACGAACGAATATATTTTTCTTATATTATTAATTATAATATCTCACGCTTAACTAGTTCTGATCGATCTCAACACTCGTATTAATACGTACTTAATAATTATATAACCGAAACGAGATGACTGTTTTTCAATATTTCATTTCGTATACTACAAACGTATTTTTAATCTTTTTTTTTTCATTATTATTAAAATAGACAAGTATACTTTTGACTACTCAGACGTGAAACGCATAATTTTTCATTTTGATATACATTTTTAATAAAATCCGACACGTTTTGGTACGTATTAAATATATAATTCACTTTTTTTTTTACACGATTTTATTATTGTGTCATATGATCTAGTCGAACGGATTATATTACAAAATACAATACTGTACAGAAACATACTTTGATATAATTTTATTATTTATTCGAATGTAATTTTGACGGGAAAACCATATTATAATTTTCAATATAATAAATCAAAAACTTTAACCATTAAGAGTTTACAGTGCTGTGGTTTTTGAAATTAAAAAAAGAAAAAAAGAAATAAAGACATACACATTACTACGAGATGCTAGAGGGATATTATTACGTACTAATAAGATTAATGCAATTCGTGAAATAATGTTGTTTTGATATTTTGAATTTCATACATTTCCAAAACAGGTATTGTAACGTCGGCAATTGGTTTTTTTGTTTTTTTTTTTAGAAAAAAAAGAAGTGGACGTTTGGATTTCTCGACAAAACGGTAAAACGATTGCAAGACGTTTTTTCTTTCATTTACTTTTAGCGATTTCAAACCCTCGTGTCCTTTGTAACGTGTGCTGTATAAATATCGGATTAATTTTTGTCGATTAAAAAAAAAAAAACGGCTCTAAGGCAGTATCTCGTATTTTCCAAGGCTAATTCGGTTTCGTCCGAACACGAAAATAATGACGTCGTCGGTATCTAAAACAATATCGCGTCCCACGTCACTAATCCCGAGACGTATCTTCGGGGCGTTTTTCGATTTGGGTACGCTGAAAAACAATTTTAAAAATTCCACTTCATCACGGTTCGTTAGTCGATATCTTACCGATATCAATCAACAGCCGGTTTTCGTCGTTTTTAACATCTGACGTGTTAATCTCCGTGTTTTTGTCTGACTCAGAAGAAATGGTTGAATCGCACGGATTCCGAACGTCCGCCGAGACGTTACGACCCGAATTCGCTGTACGCGCTAAAGGCCAGGTCGCTGAAGGAAACGCATTGCGTGAACCTAGGGACTTACAACAACATCGCGTCGGACGTCGTCGCGTTGTCGCTGATCAAAGAGGGCGAGAAGATTTTGAAAGCGGTGAAAACCGCGTTCGCGGACTGCGACAAGCACGCGGCCGAGTGCGGCGAGTTGACCGGAAACAAGGTGCACGCCATGCGGACGGTCTTGTTCGCTTTCCAATTCTGCCACGACGGATTCGTCGACGCGGTGCGGCGAAAGTTCCCGACCGTCGTCGAAATGCAGAGATACGACGTGACGCATTTCGCCGAACGCGTGCGGAGCACTCTGGACGTTTTGAACATTCCGGACGACCGCGACTGGTTCGATTACCAGTACAGGACCCCGGACAAAGTGCGCGCTATTCTCGGGGACATGGCGAACGCCGTTCGCGGCGAAAACCCCGACGCGCTGAGGTTCCAACAGTATTATTTCAATCGGTCGGTACTGCACGCTTTCCGCATATTGCGTTACGCCAGTCGATTCTTCTGACCGCAATCTTTTGTACGCGTATAATATTATTATCGACGAGAACTAGAAAAATGGTTCGCGTGTCGTTTTTGTATACGATTTTTCGAGTCGCCTTTAACGTTATTTAAATATCAATATATGTGATTCACACAAGTCGTCGTCCTTTGTTGTTTTTAACGTGACCTTTTTCGTAAGATTATAAAAATATATATTATGTTCGCTATTTTCAAAAGAGATAATCGTAATATTATTATCATTCGTTGAGTCATCGTGAACAGACTCACGTACGCCGGCGAAATAACGTTCCGATGACGTCTTAACTTCTTACTATTTACATAATAAGATCGGCGGTTCCGAGTTGCGTGCGAAAATCGTTTTCTAGGTCGAATTGCGCGCGCGGTTTTTTCGTGACGGAGCCGAGTTGCGTGCGAGATACAGTGTTGATGCCGCACGGTGTGCGTGCCAGATCACACATTTTGCGGACAATTTTTTTTTGTTTACCTTTAAATGAACCAATGAGTTACACTAAATAATTAAAGACAATAACATTTTATTCTTAGAATACAAATTATTAAAACAATATTAATTCAAGTGATAATAAATAAAAAATTTAAAAAAATAGGTTTGTTTATATTATATATTATATAATATTTTGAGTTTTGTATTCAAACTTAAAAATCAACTGGCAAATTTTTGTACGCCAACTTTTCAATAAATTCCAAACGAGTTAACATTTTATTTTGAAATTGATGCATAATGTCATTAATATAATCTTCTTTTTCTAATACCTCCCGTCATTTTTTTTTTTGTTACATTTGAGCTACGAATTTTGACATAAACATCGGTTTGTACATTTTCAAGTACCTAGTCAAGTTTGACTCCGTTTGAATCAGTTTGAAAATCGGTTGTCTTTAAATAAAATATGCGCACGCAATTCGGCTGTGTCTCGAAAAAACCGCGCACGCAATTCGGTTGTTGTCAACACATGGTTCTTTTTTTCCGCACGCAATTCGGATGCAGCCAATAAGATCACCATTTTTTTTTTTTTTAATAAAATACGTATTTAACGCCCATTCGGGCAAACAGTGTGTACATAAACGATACAGAATAAACATGTTTATACAAATTTCAAACGAATTTTATATAGATTCTGTCGTCGGGAGGGACCGCGGAAATAATTTGGTGGAATACATTTTTACAAATCAGTTTTTATCAATATAACTATTGCGTCAAACACTCGTAATACGAGTATTTGTGCTGAAAGAAAAAATACGAACGCGTGACGCTAAGAAGCCGTTCAATTGTCGTGTTGTCGTGGTCGATAACAATAATACTGTTCGTCGTCTAACTGTGGCGTGTAATATTATAGGGATGGATTCGGGCCGAGTGTGGGCCCGCCGAAATTTCGCAAACACTCGAGCGGAAAAAGTGAACTAAAAATAGTGCATTGTAACAAAACAACTGGAGCTCATTGTAATCGTTTAGTAGAGTAGGTGTGTCCGTCTTTGAGTGGAAAAATATCATTACTACTCGGCGACGTCATTCGTTTTATTTTTACCACCGCCGATTGCCGACGAACGACGACGAACGCGGAGTTCGCGACGTCGTCTTGCGATGCGATGTAGTGGTATTTTCAGACGAGTCGATTCGAAGAATATCGTATCGAAATTCGCGATCGGCACCGAATCATTATTATTATTATTATTATTACGTAATTCAAACAACACGGTGTTTGATTTTGAGAATCGAATAACGACGTCATAATGTTGGTACATGCAAACTCGTGTCCCCCGTGCATACCCAAACGACATGATTACAACTTCCATCCGACAAGTATAATGACTTGTTGTTATGTATTTACACACGCACATATTATATACAATATACACAATGTACACCGTGACGTCATTGTAGAAATTCGTAGCCAACAGTAGTGAGTAACTCTGTCCGTAATGGGCCGCCACCATGCCCCCCCCCCCCGGTCCCGCGAAAATATTTTCCACAAACGCGTCTATCGTGTCGCGGCGCGTCGGAAGAATGTGTTTTTGCAGAAACACGCCAGCTGGGCGACTGATAAATATTATGTAAACAACAGAGTGTGGCGAAAACAGTCGGGTTCTTTCTTCGCCCGTACGTCTCACATCTCTTCGAGCACCTGCAGGGCGCAGATATACGCGCGCTCACACTCGGCACGCCAATCATGAAGTCGTTTCCGACGATCTCGGCGTCACTTCTCCTCGCCGTCGTCGTCGCCGTCGTCGAATGTTTCTATCTAGAAGATTACCGAAACAAATCGCCCCCCGCGACGGCGGAAGTCGTCAGGCTCGTGGGGTTCGGCGAGAAAGTGACCGACCTGAACGACGCCGCCAATTACAAATACATCGCGGACAAACAAGACGCGCCGTTGACCGCGTTGCTGTTCTTGGACCATCAGCGGGAAATGCTCGTCAGCAACTTTTACGAAGCCAACAGGCGGCTGAGGACGTTGAACGAAGCGTTCGCGTACGGCGTCGTGGGATATCTCAAGAGGCGGCTGCTGTTGTACTGCATGAAGGCGGTCGACGAAATCGACAACACCGTCGACGAGGAAGACCAATACGAAACCTTCATGCCGCGGGACCTGGTGGACGAGATTAAGTTCGACACGTTCCACGACGTGTGCGTGATTTCGTTCCTCTACCACGGCGGTCTTGACGTCGACATATTCCTGAAAACGGTGCATTTTTTCAAAACGCTCCACTTGTACGCGGCGGAAGTTTACGCGCTCGAAGTAAGGGACCACATATACGAGTTGATGAGCGGCATTTACAGTCATAACGGATACAATCTGAACAAAGATAAAATCAAACAAATATACGACAGAAACCAGGCGACTGGACTAAAAAATTTAAGACATTTATTGGGATCGTTTTCGAGACAATTTTGTTCGGCAACTATAACGCCGGTCATGGTAGACGGCTTTCTGTTCGAAGAAGATGGACGAGTAGACGAACAACCGGTCGCGCGAATAATCAAACGTGAAAAATGCTACGTTTTAGTGAGTAAAAACGTTTTACGCTGCAGATACTCGTAACCGTCACAGTAGACAACTTTCTTTGAAATACGAAACTCGTTTGGTAAAGAATCGAAATCTGTTTGTCGTGTAATTCTTTCTCGTCAATGTGACGTCGTCGTCGAGTTCGTTAAATTTATACCCTTTATAAAATACACAACACTCGGTATCGGGAAATATTATCGATCAGTTAAATTTCAATTAAATTATCGAACGTCTCGGAACGTCGCGTAGTATACAACAACTAATCTCTCACACAAATAAACTACTACGAATAATACGATTTTTCCGTCGTTAAAATAAAAATTACTAAATACTCGGAGATTTAAATACGTAGCGAAACGTAGACGATTCTTTATCAGAGCGAGTGTTTATGTGTTGTTTAACAGTCTCACGTTAATAACTATTTGAACCGGAACATATTGTTTGATATTATTCCGAATCTCGTCGTATAATAATCTCTTGGATTTTAATTGCGACATTGATGTTTTAAAGTTTCCGAAGAACGTGGTGCCGATCTTGAAAGATATAGACAGAATTAGCAAATGGGATTGTAGCGATATTTTGGTAAGCCGATTTTAGTATTTTTTTCACAATAATATTAATCGTTTATCAATATATGTGTGACGCGCGCGAACGTTACGTTACGCGTAATGTTGAACGACGACGACAATCGGTCGAATAATTTTCGTATGACATTAATATTCGACGACGAACCGTGGGAAACGATCTCGCGCGTAAAACGAAAGTACAATCGAATAGATATTATAGTCGTATAATTATTTTTTTGTTTTCGTTCGAACGAATTCGAATTTCGAGCCGACGCGAATTCGTTTCCCAGTCACGAGTATATTATGTATGTCAAAGTTTCACGAATAATGTGTCAACCGGATGTTACGAAACGTTCGCGTTGACTTTTTAACGTCGCGCGTCGTCGAGTGATAAATACGTAATATTGACAATCGATTTAAAAATGTTTCTCTGTACGGGCATCTGATCGATGCAGACGGACGAACCGAAAAAAGAACAACACGGAAGCCATTACACGTTGTCGGCGTTGAAGAGAACGCTGTTCGGACACATGCACTACTTGAACGTCGTGATGTACAGCAACGTCGCGTCGGACGTCATGACGTACTCGCTGGTCAGAGAAGGCGAGACGCTATTGCAAGGAGTGAGGATGGCGTTGGGAAACGGCGGCGGCGAAAACGAAATCCGCACGATGAGCGCGACGCTTTTCGTGTTCGCATCGTGTTACGACGAATTTCTAAACACGATACGACCAAAGTATCGCGCGATCGACGCGTCGTCCAACCGAGTGACGGATCTCGTGGAGAACCTGAAGGCCGTCTCGAAATATTTATCGTACGATTCGGGAAACCGCGGACGGGACGATTATGTGCAGCGCGTTCGGCGCGAAATCGAAGGACGACTCGGCGGCGGCGGCGTCCGCGGCGGCGGCGCGACGAACGTTTTTCACGCCGAACATCCGGACGCGTTGAGTTTCCGGCGGTTTTACTTCATCGGACCCGTACTGCGAGCTCGCGAAATATTATATTACAGTAAAATTAAATTCTAACGAATACCCGCGTTGTCGCGCGACCCGAATTCGCGATTGTACAACGTTATACGTCTTCTACGCTCCGCCATACGTTATTTTATATAAATTCTAATCGTAACAATGTACTCGAATTCAAACGTCGCCGTTCGGCTTAATTAAACGTTTTCTTTTCAATTATTTAAATCCGTGTAAATGTTTATCGAACGTTAAACAACAAAACACACGCGCACGACATGAGAATTATTTTCTCGTTCCCGCAGACGCGCGTCGTATGAAAGCTTCTTTTTTTTAGTGAGTGTACACTAGGGTGGCCCTTATAAAATATAAATGTTCAAATTTTTTTTTTTTTTTTTGCGGCTCCCATCTTTAATACCTAAAAAAATACGAATTCCAAAATTTGAAATCAATCATTCAATATTTCAAGCCGTGCCCCCGGGCACTCGAAGTTGAGTAGTTTTATTATTTTTTAAGGAAAAACCTAAATATTGTACTATGACTTTTCTTTTTTTTTCAACCAAAAAAAAAAACATTAAACTCCAAGTTTCGGATAGGAAATTTTATGACGATTTCAAAAATGTCACTATTGTTATCTTTACATAACTTCTAACAGATTTAGTGACAATTTTATGTAAAAAATAAGCAAGAGCTCAAAAAATCCGATCAAATGGTTTTTTTTTTCAATATTATTGGGTATACTAGTCGAACGATTAAAAATACAATAAAATTACTGAAGTAGAAAATTATTTAAAATTAAATTTTATATAATTATGATTCAAATCAATAATTCCTTATAATATGTTTACTTACAACACTGTACACTGTACACACCTATTGGTTTTACTTTTTTACTATAATGTGGGCTAATCGTTTTTTTTTTTTTTTTTGTCTGCTGTCACAATATTCCATTTCGACCGCAGAAGAATCGGTCTTACAAACCCCAGAGCGAACTGTACTAGAACAGTCGAAAATCGAAAAAAATCGACGAAACGTTACGCGAAAAACCGAAAAAATTCACGGAACACGGGTTTTCGACAAAATCTAATTTCCTTCGCTTCCTTCGATCGGAATCGTTTTTCTAGAGCGAAACGGTACAGCATCGGTTCAACAACGGGAAATATTAATTCATCGATCACACATCTAATCGTCCGATTGTGTCATTCGAAAAAAAAAAAATCATAATAATTATATTATATGGTTTTTTTTTTTTTTTTCTATCATCGTCGTCGTCATTCTCCTCGTAATGTGTTTCCGTAACCGTCTGTATTAATATTGTTCTACTGAAACATGACGTGCCAAACGTTATGCCAGCACACGAGTCCACACCTGGGCAACTCGTAAAACGTGTAAACAGAGTGTGTACGGTAAACGATTTTTTTTTTTTTCTAACGCGTCACAGATGTTCGAGTACGCGCGCGAGTTTTCGCGTTAAACCGTAGTCACCGTCGTCGTCGAGCATCGAAATCGCCATATCGATTTTCGGGCTTTGCGCCAGCGATCGTGGAGACGTTATTTCTGATAGTCTCGAGCCGCCTCACTGCGGGCGCGGCGGCGTCGTCGTCGTCGCAATCGAACGTAACGATCTAAGAGGTCTGCGAATCAAACTACATCCCGGGGACGTGGGAGAACTCGTTTTCGTGCGGAAACTTTAAAAACTTTGTTCATTAAATTCGCGTAAACTTCGTCGTAGCCCATCGACGACGGAGTGAATACTGATCTTGATGACAACACACACAAGAGTACGAATCCGGGCGGAAAATCGGTTCTTTTCACCATCGGACGGAGAACGGTGGATTGATTATCGTTCTCGATTATTCGCCGCCGAGTCGGAAGGATACGGTTTTGAAATTTATGCGCACGGACGTTCGACCCTATGGGATAATATTAATATGTCGAGGAGTGAATATTAACGAAAGCGGCCGATAAAAATATCGACACGCCTAATCGATGCGAAAGGTTCTTTATTCGCATCGAGTAAACAATAATAATCAAATCTATCGACGGACGCATCGCGACAACACAATCTATACTATTATATAAAATTGTAAGGGGTTTTCTACGACCGCGCTAACCGAAAAAACTACTGAACCGATTTGGCTGAAATTTTTTTTGGCTGAAACCCGACACTCTGTTGATGGTTTTAGTACCACTTTTGTCAGTAAAAAAAGTTCATAAAAGTTCATACAAAATTAAACAAACAATTGTACCTATATTGTGCGGCACGGCGGGATAGAGTTATTATTAATAAAACTAACGTTGGTTACCATGAGTATCACCGGTGTTATTTTAATTATTACGAGCATAATTTGTGCTTAGTTTTTTTACCTACTTTTTGATTATTATTATGAAGGTTTTTTGGGCATGCTAATAGAGTTAAATTTCGGGTAAGTGGCCAATTCATCATCATGCCGAGAGCGCCAAGAGCACGCATTGGCAGAAGAACTGCCAATGCAACTCGAATGTATAACAGAAGGCAACAAGATAACACACCAGAACGTTCCCAAACACTTGCACAGAAGCAACGTAACGCTTTGAGTATGAAATCAGTGTTTAATTATCAATCCGAGATTGATTATTTAAATATTAAAGCGCTTCAAATAGGACCAATGCGTTTTCATTGACCGTTTTGTTATATTTACTTGCTGATCAGATTAAACAACAATATTTGAATAAAAAATTCTACATATCATGGTCCGAAGGCAAAATAAACAACCAATCACGGGCGAAGCTGTGACGGGTCGGCTAGTAATATAATACATTTAAAGCAGCGGTTTTCAAACTTCAGTAAAATATCATCAATCGGTCGCGTACCACTAACGATTAACAATTAGAACGATACAGACTTACAAATTTACTAGTGTTTTTGAATGAAGATAATACGAATTAAACGACAAATTTTCAACGAGAAACGTGGATTTCGTCACGCTCGGAATCTCAAATATTTATTTTCAATTTTCCGTTGTTATCGCCAGTGGTACGCTTACCACAGTTTGAGAACCGCCGGTTTTAAGTTTAAATATTTATTTACCGACTTATTACGAGTTTGTCGCCGCGATAACGGATAAATTCGCGAGTTCTACGATTTTTTTTTCGCAATATTTTCTCTCGAAATCCGTCGTGTCCCCGAACAATTATTTATAGTTACCGTTTACGACGACGACTACCGGAAAATACTGGTAACGGCAAATGACGCTAATATAATACGACGATCCGACGTATTTCCTGGTTTATACGCATGTTCGTCGGATGGTACGTGACGACGATGAATTGTTATGAAAAAAATAAATAAAACCCCCGCTCGATCCTACCTGTTCCGCGAAATCCTTGAAAATAAGGATAAAGAAAATCGTTCAGACATTATATGATATCACTGGCATCGTCGTCGTCGTCGTCGTCGTGATGTGTGATTGATAGTGTTCCGAGAGACAGCGGCGGCGTGTCAGTCGACGGCCAATAACGTTGTTAATCGTTAAAACGCGACGGACAACGGATGATTTATATTTATGTGTGACGGCGACGGCGAACAAGCGCGAACGACGTGCCTATATATATATAATGGGCGAAGAAACGAGAGTAGATTTTTGTATTTTTTATATTTATTTTTCCCTTATTAAAAACTCGGACGTTTCGTCGTTACAGGATCGCACGTTAGAAGTCGCGAGACCGTGTATCGGTCGCATCCGAATCGGTTTGCGTATCGAAAAATCGCCGTCCGAATCGATAAAGATTTTCGAAAAACTTGAAATACGATCTGATATCATATCAAATCGATGGTCGAAACGTGATAGAAAAAACTAATAAAAAAAATATAACGCGATACGTTATGACTAGAGCCCGGATTTATATGCATGTTTGTACTAAGTGTATGCACGTCCATGGGGGTTTAAAATGTCCACGATTCATATCACACCGAATTTAAACACGAAATTTTATATTGCATATTTTGCATATTTCGAGGGTTATTGCATAATTGTTCATAAATGCATATAAAATGCATATTATTTAATTGGTTTTTATTAAATTATCTATTTGAATTTACAATCAATTTAGTAATTGCCTTACTGTAATGAGATCGAATAGATATGATAGGTATTATTGTATTAATAGCAAAAAATCACATATTTTAATTTCAAGTGTTGTTCTGACAAATTTTAAAATTTAGATTGTAAATGTTTAAAATATTTATATAAGGGTTGTTATTTTGGTTTTGATTTTGATAAGTTTTCTAAAAGAATTAGATTAATTTAAATGATTTGCAATATACTCGTATAGCAGTGGATTATATAATCATTTATTTTGTTTTTGATAAAATATTTAAAATTTTCCTCGGTGTAAAAGTGTGGTTTTTAAAAAAAAAAAAAACACATTTGATTAAGTGTAACATAATGCATATTATAATTGCATATTTAACCACTTTTTCTTTGCATATTTGCATCATATTTGACACTTTTTAAATGCATATAAATCCGGGCTCTAGTTATGACACATTTTGAAACGACGAAACGTGTTGTGCGTACGGTAGACCGAGCCTGCGTTGGACGGCTAGGGAATAATTCGAAATTGCTTTTAAAATAATCTTGCGTAACCGATTCGGATACGCCGTATCGAAAACACGACTCCGAGACACGCGTTCGCGCCGCCGCCGGCCGCGACGAGAAACACAAAGCGAGTACATAACATACGCCGCCGCCGTAAAGGTACTACGCGCGATATGCGAACTACTCCGAACAAAAGCCGTTTTATTCCGAAACGATTAAGGCCGTGCGATGTTCGCCCACCCGGCCCGTAGTAGTAGCGTATTGACGGGCTCGCCATTAACAATTCTCCGGACAATGGGCCGTCGCGTACACTTAGAATAATAAACTCCGAGACGAACGACGGACACGATCGCGCGCGAAACACGTCGTCGGCGTTGTTTTACAAGCGCGAGCGGAAAAAACGAATAGCGGCGGTTCGGCTTTGCGATATTGTTATGGGTTTATTTGTCTATTATTTCGTCGTCGAGTGTTTTACGAAAACTGTGAGGAGTGATTTGGAAACGCCGCGACAACGGGGTCCGAAATTAATTTTGGAAAATAATACGATTTGACTGTGAAGACGACGACGACGACGACGCGCGACAGTACAATGGATTGTAATCGGTAACTACACGTGTCGATTAGATGGTTAAACGGCGATCAGACTTTTCGGCAGTAACGCCGAAGATCTCGAGTGTTTACGTCAACAGTACCCGACAGGTTCTCAGTATTTCGGAACTATAGCTGTGCTGGGAATTCGATTTCGGAAACGCGAACAAATCGATCGTTTTTACGAAATTGTTTTATTTTCTATTTCGACGACGACGGGATCGTTTTTTCCCGACTACTTTTCTTCCCCTCTTTAATCGCGCCACGGTCGTCGCCCGTTATTTTTTCCCGAGTTTAAACTTTTTACCGGACCTCGCCGCGCCGTTCCGGTCTCCGTAACGCCGAACAGTTCGATAGCACAACAGAAGTTTCCGTTTCTTTCCGGAAGTTTCCAATAGGACGCGCCGCCGCCGGAAACGCACTGTAAAAACACAACGATTCACGTGTTACGTACGCGCGCGATCATGTTTGTCCGTCGATTATCCGCGCGCGCAATCGATTCGAGAAACCGCGAGAAATTTCTCACCGTAATCGCACCGAAGAAGCCACTCCCGACAGTGGTGCGTTTTACAGACCTTATACGAGCTGCCGCGACGACGATTATTTCGACTAGGGCGCGCTTAATATTCTCGCGACACGGTCGTCGGGATCTCAAGTTTTCCGTGCGGACAAAGTTGCGGTGGCGGCGGCGGCGGCGGCGGCGTTTTATTTTATCGTTCGCGTTTCGTCTGCTACGCGGACCTACGCCGACACGATTACCGCTCTTGTTCTGTGCGGAAGTTTCGCGTCGAAACGCGCATTATTGTGAATAGCCTACTAAACTCGACGTCGTCGTCGTCGCACAATTTCTCCGGCGACTTTGACGAGAACTCGCCTATAATTATCACACACACACACACACACACACACACGCCTCCCTCGGGCTTCCGCGCGCACCCGTGTGCCGCGTCGTCGGCCGGACGGTTTTACGTTCGTGGTGGACGTGCACGCCGCGTAGTGATTACTTAATCATCGACAGGCGTTTGTTTCGTTTTGAGGCCCTCGTGATCGGCATAATAATATTTTAGACACCGACTTGGATGCGGTAGAATAAGGGTAATAACACCTTTAGAGGTGTAAAAATTGTCGCGATAATATTTTCGTCACGGTGTTAAGTAAATCCAGACGTTTTCTAATTTTGTTTCGTTTTTTTTTTTTTTTCCAGGTAAAGAAAACAAAGTTTACAGCTCATAGTGTTTCAAAACAACGACGACGTGAGTAAAACGTTTGTCTATGTGACGAGGTCGGTTAGAAAATTACTGAACGTGTTTCTCCGTCCGTTAAAATTTCGAATGTAGTATACTAGTATTTTAATAACGAGACGAAAAGACTTATTGAATAATATTATTATGCATATATCGTTAATCATTATAAAAATCGAATACCAAGAGTTCGAGTTTATAGATACTTTAAAAGTTTAAAATTAAATATCATAATCTTTAATACTTGGCTTACTAATAATATACAGACGCGATTAATTGCGCATTCGAAATATTATCGTTTGTTTCCATTTAGTGGATTTATTTTAGTTAATAATCTCACGATATTGTAATTGTTTTCAATTTAACTATCGAATATGGAATTCGATTTTAAACGATTTCAAACATTCACGGTCAACATCAAAATAAAATCCATTTTGTTTTGACACGACGGATTGTGAAAATGATTAAATTTGTTGAAAAGCATTTTAAAAATGTATCTATATTAACATTGTTGCGTTCGTTATAAGTTTATTACGATATCAATAAGGTGATATAAAATACAAATGAACATTTTTAAAACAAACTTTTCAAAGCGTTCGTAGACAATTTATAAATTAAAAGTAGAGTACAATCGTCAACAAAAATAATACAGTGTATTATATTATATTCCCGTCTGGTTTTTTGTTTTAATCAGAATACGACACGATCACCCATAATATTATCTTTGTTTTTATTTAGATTACCATCAAAGAGATTAATTGAGTCATTTGTTGAATAATTACGCGCACGAAAATACCTCGGAAAAATCTACGGGACGCTGACACAATAATTATTTAGAAATATTCATTAATGATCTCGAATAATATGCAAATATCACGTTCATAACTCGTCGAGGAATTTAATTAGATTCTCGACTATAAATTTCATTCTTACTACTATAGTCACGAAAATATTAAAACCTTACGCGATGTGTATTTAAAACTGCAGCTGTTTTACCTCATCGCAGTATTCAACCGACGACTTAGAAAATCACTATTCGACAACAGTAGTTTTTAAACAGTGCGAATTTCGATTAGAATTAAATAATATAACAACGAGAATTCTTTTTTATTTCATTCGAGCGATAGAAGTGAAACCAACGCCTATTGCATTCGTTTTGCTTCAAATTTTATCGTACGATCCCTCTGGTCGTTGCCGCGTGACGACGTTAAAGTATGACGTGTATGTCTTCTCGGCAGGACAGGCAGCGATTTTCAAAAAAAAAAAAAAAATCATCAATCCTTACACACAAATTGACTGAGAAATACGAACTTTTTGAATCTAAAATATTATAATATTATATTGAAATATATAAATAAAATCAAATAATAAGGGGGCAAAACGTCGCGGTCGTGAGATTTTATCGATCACGATCGAATCGAAATAATAAAGGCTAAACAACAGTAATGTTGTAACAACTAGTGATGGAAAAGTGGAATGAATTAAACTCGCGTACATTTTTCAAAAAAAAAACGCATTATTATTATGCAAACAGTCGTGCATTATATTTTCACGGCGCGTTCGAGTGAAGTCGAAAGCTGTGAACGTAATTATTACACAATATCATAATAAAATAACAAACGGGTCAAATGACCGTTAGTCCTGCCGAAAAAACGATCCGGACGTTTGTATTCTGCAGCGCGACAGTCGGCTCTCGTCCGTTTCGAAAAACATACGGCGGAGAGTGGCCGACGAGGCGCTCGCGACGTCGTTTCACATCTATCGGTTAGGTTACGACGAGGATCGAAAAACGGCCCCGATTTTTCGACAAACAACTTTGGCGCGACGGAATTATTATTCAACGACACGGCCGTCGCCGTCGCCGCCGCCGTCGCGGCTCGTATCCATTAAGCTAATGGCTTTGACTTTCGTTCGTAGGGGCCGCGGCGGAGGAGACTCGCGATAATTAACGACGTTAATAATATCGCGCAACAATGGCCGGGCAATTAGGCCGCCGACGCCGCCACCGCCGCCGGTCTTAAGTGGTCCGCGGCGATAATTAAACGCCGGGGCCGGGTCGCGTCGTCGTCGAGTCTCCGGACGACGACGCCGAGTCGTGCTGTGCGCGCGTCAAACTCGAAACGCCGTTCGACGACAATAACACGCGAGTTTACGACGACAGAGTACTGCGGACGGTGTCTGGGAACCGATTGAAAACGCCCGAGGGCAGGTCGAATTTAGAGGGATGACATATCCCGCGGTATGTGTTGACTTGGACTTTCGATGCGATTGAATCGCTTATTGCAGAAACCCCACAAGTGGCACATAAGTTTAAACTTTCGAGAAATTAATGAAAACTTATCGTTTTCCTAAAAGCTTCTTTTTTTTTTCATTCCTGGAAGTAGAGCAAGGTTCCGTACACAACACCGAATACACTCATATACTCATCAAGGTTGAAGGGAAGGGTTATAGAATATAAGAAAATAAAAAAAAAGTTGTTTTACAATTTCTGTCACTTACGGGGTTTCTGCAATGATCGATTCAACTATAGATTACTGCTGACAAAATGATATTTTCGCGTCCGGTGACGAACGACGGAAATATCAAACCGAGCACGTTCGTTGCAGCTCGTTTGTTTGCGGTAGCCCGCCTGACTAGTTTTGACGAGATCGAGAGAAAAGGACGAAAAAATTAATTTTTTATCGCATTTTAACGATAGGCGAACGGTTCGAGAAAGGTATAGTGTAACGTCGATCGATATTCGTCCCGAGTCGGTGTAAAAAGTCGTCCACTGACGGACCAGCGATGAGTTCTTTCGACTGTGGCAGAAGAAACTAATAATTCGAATTTGGAATACGATTTCTCGCAGAAAATCATCAAACGTTTACAGCATTGTCTCATTAATATTCAACGAATTATTAAAAATAATATGATAATAAATAACGTGACCCGACGATTAATGAACTTAATAATACTATAAATAATTTATATTGGTTTTTTTTTTTTTTTTATGTGAACCCGCGACGGTTCCCAAATTATTTTTTTGTTATTTTAACTCGACTAAAAAAATACGATCGAGTCGAATGTACATACATTATACTCGTATATATATATTACGTATTCTCAACGAAAAAATCCGTTCTCTCTCGCTCGTAAAACGTACAATTTCGCAATATAAATTCAAAACATTACGAGACTATAAACGATTAATTACGTTATATTGTATCGTAACATTATTATGAAAGTCAAATTTAATATCTTTCGAAAATCCGATATCGCGTTGATTTATACTTTGTGATAAATAGCGACAATTACGGCCAGGATGTTCGTGACTTTTAATTAATGTCCTGGACGATGCTTTTCCGGCTGAAATATCGTTCGATAATATTTTTAATCTAAACGACGCGTTACTTTTGTTTGGCGTTTTTTTTTTTTCTTTTCTTATTTCGAAAGCGACGTCGCGGCTCCTAAACGAAAATCACACAATCGGATCGCGCGTCGACGATTCGAATACGAAAATTATTGAAAACTCGCGATAGAATCGTGTTTGAAATTTAAAAAAAATTTCATTCCAGTCCGTTCCCGAACGATAAAACGACGTTTTAGGACGCGGTCCGTGGAGAAAATTCCCGAACGGACGATAATACCAGTTCCGCCAAAATGATATCGACCGTTTCCTCTGAAAATCAAAAAAAAAGGTTCGATTATCGTTTCCGCCAAAAGAAAAAAAAAAACAGTTCATAAAATAAAACAGTACGACCGTTTTGCGAATCCCTCAACGAATGACGTTCAAACGGAAATATGCCCTCGGCGTTTCCGAGTTTTCCTGATTTTTGTATCGGCCAAAAATATAATATAATAATATATACGTAACGTACATCGTCGGGCGTCCCGCGAGGATTTACTATTCTAATGTGGTCGAGTTGGTAAATTAATAAATCCTTTAGGGACACTCTGCACATAACCTTACTCGTATATTATATTATTTATTTAATGCGATATTTGTTTAAGGTTTATTTCATAATATATTATCGTTCAGCCGTACATCCTTCGGTTGGCAAATATTGAACGGATTTATATTCGTTGGAGAAATTTTAGAAAACAACGGTTTCGTTTTTCCCCCACCCCCCTTTCATTTTATCAAAATGGAAACGGTTAGTATATATTTCGTTCTATGCAGTTAGTGTTATCCGTATTATTTATAAACTGAGAAAAAACCGACGCAATTTAAGCATTTGATTTTTGTATTTTTCGAGAAAGAAAGAAATAATCTCTTTATTTACAAGTACATATACAATTACGTATATTCAAAAGTTAGTAAGTTCTCGCTTATTGTATTTATTGTAAAATATGTATTTCTATAGAAGTTTGCGGTATTTAATAGATATTAAGTTATGGTCACAAAACGCAATGGGTATTAAATTATTTGACAAAAATACGACAGAATTTGACTTAGAGTTGGAGAGGGAGAGCAAGTGTTAAGAATAACAAAAAAAAATGGTTTGTTGAAAAATATTTGTATTAATATTGCAATACAGCTGTTTAAACATTTAGAACGAGTATCTTTTATCTATACGACAAAATATAAACAAGTGAAACAACAAATAGTTAAGTATACGTATATACGTATATATGATATTATAACTTATATATATTTATAAATGTCGCACAATGAGTTTCGATAAATTATGAAACGGTTTTGTTGCAGAGAATTACGTTAAGCGCATAAATGCTTTGTTAAACGAACGTTTTACAGTTGCCTGATAATGTAAATTAGATAAATCCAATAAAAACGTTAAACAGTTAATTTTCTAATTTTACCGTCGACGAACTGCGCGTGCGAGATTAGATTGAAACGTACTCGGAACGGTAAAGTCAAGACGTTTGAACAATAATCAGCGGCCGCCGACAAATCTGTGTCGCCGTTTTGCCGCAAAATGGAATAATAGAATAATTCAACGCGGTTAGAGCGGCCCGCGCGGCCCCTTTGGCGCGACACTGTTGTCTACCGAGAACGGTCGTCGTCGTTGTTGTTTTGAAAGTAAAAAACGAAAAAGAATAAATTATCACAAAAAGTCGACTTAAAATACTCGTCTCTCGTTTGCAAAAAAAAAAAAACAATAACGTATAGGTACCGATCGAATCGGTATGTTTGAACGGATCGGGGTTTTGGAATAACTTTGAACACGTACGCGGTTCAATAATAGTCTGAATCGTCGCCGTAACTTTCGGGGTTCGGGTGATTTTTAATTTTCGAAAATTCAGTTTGCCACGCCGACCATACGAATGTCCGCCGCAGTAACTGATATGTTGAGCGTGCTAAAATCCCCTCGTAAATAACCCTTTTGTTTTATTCTCCGTTTTCCGTGTTGTTGTCCCGAAAGTTTTATTTGCCAATGTTTTCGGGTTATACGTACGTTTTAAATTGTGTGTACCCTTTCTCCGTGAAAGCCATTCGCGGCACACAAACGACGACGTGCAGTGAAAGAAAAGACAATTAATATCTTTTTGCGCGGTAAAAAAAAAACAATAAAACAACAACAACAAAAAAACTAAACAAAACAAGAATACCTGAACGCGTATAATAATATGTACGAGTATACCGAGTGCGTCGATTATTGTACTTAATTTATTTTCAAAAATACTCTTTAGGGAAAAAAAAAATAATAATAATAATAACGATGGTACGATTATCATGAATAATTATATTATGACGACTGAAGTTAGTTAATAAAATACGAATTTCAAATCGACAGAGCGTTTGATGATATCCGACCGTTTGAATTACAATTTTGAAACAAATTAAATTTGTTAAAAATCGTAATTCCATAGTATAGTGTTACGGAGAGAATGTGATCGTTGTTTATTATCGTCATAGAAGAATTATTATTGTAAACGCATAATAATATACAATACGTATAGCTTTGGCGCTGAAAAAGAGATTACGTTTTTTGCAGTCGTGTTTTAATATTGCAAAAATACTACAATTATTACGAGTATACGTGCGATTAAACATTGCTTTGGAAATGATATCCTATACAGCTTTGTGAAAATTAAATACTAGATAAAAACGGCATTCGCCGTGTTTGTGCGATATTATTGGAATGTATTGTTTTGTTTTTTTATTACTATTGGTTTTTTCGCCGAGGCAGTGTCGAAACGCATTGTCGTTATGTTTTCTTTATATAGTGTATTCAATAATTTAGATTATAATACTGAGCATCATAAATAAAAGGTTTATTTTTCTCATCGATGACGACACGATTAAAAATAATAATTATAACATTATGTCACTCCTGCAGTTTTGACGCGTGAAATTGTTCGTCGGGAATTATGACTCGAATTCGTCGAGAAATAGGCATCTGGAATGAGAAAAATCTCGCGGTGTCGTATTTTATGTTGAAAAAAAAAACACGACAGCAATGCAAATTAGACGGCGCGGGCACACGTTTTTTCCCCAAACACACACACACACCTGTGTTTGACAAACAATAAGAACGACACGCTTCTGCAGACTCGAGCGCGGCGCTCGTACAACTGCACCGAATCACAGCCGATTCGAGGCCGTCGCGCTTGCGACGATGACGATCTTAACGACGACGACGGTCGTGATGGTGTGGTGGCTCGCGGCGATCGAAAGTCTCGACTTGAACGGTCTGAGAAAGCGATCGCCGACCAGCGCGTCGGACTTGGTGCGGCTGATGGAAAACACGAAGGACTTGGGCGCGTTGCGGGCGGCGACCGTTCACGAGTTCGAAAACGTCCGAAAAGTACGCGAAGGACGTGCCGACGAGCCGCGGCCACCGGATCCTTTCGGTTTGATGCTCGACATGGAACTCGCGTTCACGCGAGCGGTGGAGCTGTACGTCAAGACGATGCTGGTGACGTATTGCGAACGCGTCGTCGAGCTCGTCGACGCCGCGCGCCCGCGCGGCCGAACGCCGGGGCTCGGCGAACTGGTCGATTTGATCAAGTTCGAGGGCGACGACTTTTGCGTGGACTCGTTCCTATTCGACCGGGGGCGCGACGCGGACGCGGTGCTGGAGACGACGCGTTTCCTGAAAACCGTCCCGGAGGCGGTCGACTCGTCGCCCACCGGCGCGGCGATAAAGAGGCAGCTGGAAGAATTCGTGGCGACGCTCTGCGAGAAGGACGACGCGCTCCTCGACGACGGCGAGCACCCGGTCGCGGCTGCGGTGCCGACGCGGTCCGGCGGCGACGACCGACTGCGTTCGGACATTTCCGTGATGAAAAAGAGAATCGCCGACTTTTCCAAGATGTTTTGTTCGCCGACGCGACGGCCGATAATCGCCGACGACGCTCTCGGCGAGCGACGATTCGAAAACGATCGACTGTTCGGCTTCATATTTCGAAACGAAAAAATCACCGTCCAAGTAAGTCGTTGTGTAGCACGAGTCGCGCGCAAAGATCCACGAATGTTTGTCGAATTCGATATTTCATTGCCTATATAAACGGTCGACTACGATAGAACCGAATGACGACGATTTCGGTTACGATTTAAAGAAAAGAACGTTAAATTCTGATCTAGTTGTTTTTTTTTTTGTTGTTCCAAGTTTTCTAGGCATTTGTTAGCACCGATCGTCAGCCAAGAAGAGAGAATTAATAATTGGGACTGTCGCAGTGTTTTGGTAAACGTTATTTTATTTCACGCATTTATTTGAATCGCATTTACAAAAAAAAAAAAAAAAACAAAACGCGATAGTATAATATATTAATACGTATAATAATTTAATTAAAATTTACTTCACCACTCGTCGAAAACATTCCACGTTTTATACTCGGTTTTATAACACAGCATTCTAGGTAGGCGCTTTTTAGATTTACAAATATTCCACTTGAAATATAAAAAGAAAAAAAAACGTCCTTTTTTTCGTGAAAATATTTAGCCTTTATACAGAATCGACGCGTTTTGCTTTACTAAAAGCAATGCGATTTAGTCGAATCTGCCAAGTTTTTGTCACCTTGCAAAATGACTTTTAAAAAAAAAAAATCCAAATACGATTTTCACTCACAAATACTTAATGAAAAACGCAATCACCTTACGAGATGCAGAATTGTATTTAAAAATTGTTATTCTTTATATCGAAATCTAAACACGATTTTCCTAGTCCGATTCGAGACGAGACACTATTGGATTAGAAACGAACTGATTGAAACAGATGTAATATTTTCTAATTTGTTGATTTCAATCGCGTTTCAAGGATATTCGAAAACCTAATAATGTTGTAAATTAAACTAACACTGTTTTAGAAAAGTCCCGAATTCGGAATTGGAAAATACGAGCAATGCGTACAGGTAAAATACAATTTTATATCGTTTATGACATGAAAAACAAACTTTCGAACAAACGTTTTTGCGATTCGGTGGGTGCGTCACGCTCCTACAGCGAAGTCTCTTCTAGGACGATATTAAAATGTCAAATTTTAACAGAACAATATAAAAACATAATAATTTATTCCTCCAAATATTGACGTGGCAATTCGAAGCGAACGGGGTCGACCGCTTAAATCAATTTTTACGTCCGTTACATATTATTATCGCGTAATACACGTATATTCTTATTTCTCGAATTAAATATTTTAAATCTGATCGATTTCCGTTGTATGACAATGTTGTGCTGCGAGCAATGCTTACATTTACGTTATTCGCGTGGCCAAGAGTTTTATCAGCCTACAAGACAAATGAAATAATTGTTATGTTTATAATATTCTATGGTATCGAAATGAAAAACACGAAGGAAGACGGCCCGAAAAGAAAAAGAGACGCGAATAGTTCCACGGACGAGAAAAAGAAAAAAAAGGTAAGACTCGGTCGAGAACCCGGTGATTGGCATTCGTGCATTTATTGTTCTCGTCGTACGCGTTTTGCTTTTAAATTTGAATCTCCGCCGCCGTACGTTTTGAAAACGCGATTCCGAGTAAAGTGGTGGGGCTGACGTGACGGCGGCGTTTCTTTTTAAATCGCCTTATCCGTAGTAATCCGTTGAGATATCCGATTTCATCGAAATTTCATTTGCTCAACGCTTATCGACGGAATTTCGCGGATAAAATTTCACGATCAAATAACGCATACGTCGTCGTAGTGTTGGCTTACACGCAAATTCGGCGCCTTCGGGAAATATTCTAAAACAGGAGGAATATCACGACACTCGCGTATTATTCGACAAAGCGAATTATGATTGTTAAATTTATCATGTTGTTTCGTTTTTAAATAATATAGCCAAGGTACGCGACACAAAAAGATCGTTTCAACGGTGTATACACTAAAACCAAATGTGACTGTACCTTAGCCTGGTTGAAATCGAAACTGCGGTCGGACAAACATTACCTCAACGCGGCCAAGTACGAAAACATCGTCTCGGAGACGGTGATATTTTCTGCGATCAAAGAAGGGAAAAAATTACTGAAAGGGTCGAGAAGAATTTTCGCGGACGGTTGCGGTCCGACTGACGCCGGACGCGGTGATATTATTGCCAGAGGTGAAATTCTTCGGCTGAGATCGATATTGTTTCAATTTAAATATTACTTCGACGAACTCGTCGAAACCATACGGAGAAAGTTTGTACCTCATTTCTTCGCGGCCTGTGACGAAGTCGAAAAATTCGACCGACACCTGGCGACCGTTTTACGGCATTTGAACGCCGGGAACGGCTGTTCTGATCACGACGATTATTTAACGACCGCCCGTCGAAACGTCGAGGAAAACCTCTCGGACTATGTCACAGACGAAGCTGTTGGTTGCGAGCATCCGAATAGATATTATAAATTTCAACAGTACTACATCGTTCGTCCTACATTACATATTTCTAAATTGTATTCGTACGCCGTGTTGTATCTAACGTGAAATCATTAATAAATACATAATATCATGTCGCGATTGTACAATAAATCACGTCATATAAAAATAACTCGTCCGTCGTATATTTATTTACCCCGTTTTTTGCCATTTGTCCTAGCGAAACTCTAAACGAACGGAGACGATTTCTGAAAGGTTTATTTAATCGGTGTTACGTCATAATATAATATGAACCGTCGTCGCTAACCTAACCTAACCTAACCCGACCCGAGGGAAAATCTGATAACTAACAAATCGTAAAGTAGAGTGTTTTTTTTTCTTTCTAAACACAGGCTGATCTCCTTCGACCTCTTTAATTCGAATACGTTGATCCGACGGCGACGGCGACGTATCTCATAATTTTTGATTTTTCTCATCGAATAAACGATAATAAAAACGAGAAAAAATTCGTCGCGTTTGCGAGTCTAATTCGTTACGGAATAGTGTTTGCTCCTTTGATTTACGCGTACGTAAACGTTGTTGCGCGATCTCGACGTTCGGTTATATTTTTCGCACTTGTGTTTGTTTTGTTCATTTCGACTGGTTTTTTCGCGCCTCGATTCGAGCACACTCGACATAATATCGCGGCGATTACCGCGCGCGCGTTCGTTTTTTCACGTCCGTTCTGAAAATTTACCGGAATAATAAAATCACAATCGCAATCGTACAACTACGACGACGACGACGACGAGAATAGAAACGATCGCAACGAGCTTTTTCATAAAACTGTTATATAGATTAACCGCGTAATATAAAATCAGTTAGGACGTGTCTCTTATTGTGAATGTGTTTTTCGAATTAACAGCGCGTGTAAAATGTACTCGTAAGATAATTGTATAACTAATCGTCTACCGAACGTGTTCGTTTTACTTTAACACTGTGTTAATATGATCTTACACGCGTACACGTACGTGTAGACACATCGCGCGCCACCTGTATGGTATAAACAACAAGCTAAGGTTGAAAATTATATTACAATCTTCCTTTTAAAACGATTCGAATGTTTATTTTTATTTATTTTTATTTAATCTCGCGCCAATACGAGACGTTGTTTGTAAAAACTGCACATTTCCGAGTTTTTCATGACAAACACATATTTTGTATTTTATTCGAATCGGACGATCAAGTCGCTTAAATGTTTAGAAATGTTAAATTTCTGTTAAATTAACGTTGTCGTTCCGTCGCTCGTGATATTCGTCAATATCGTTATGTTATTGAGTTTGGAATATTTTACTAAGACTAACTACGTCAGTATTCGCTATGAATTCGGGTCATATCGTCTCGTTGCAGGACGCGAACGACTAAATCGTTGTTTTTGTTCCCTCCCGCCTCCCTCCCCCCCCCCCCCCCCCCGTAAACGTGTCAGTTAAAATAAATTCTGAAAATCACGTCGCAACGGAACGAAAATTTACCGTCCGTAAAAACGTTTATAATACACTCGACGGAGATAATTCGATAATTCATAACGATTTAATTAGATAATTCACATTGAATATAAATAAGATTTTACGATCGCTCTCGGAAAGGTTGTCATCTCGTAATTACATCATTTTTCGAATATTATTAATAACGTTTACAACGTTCCGCTGAAAAATGAAAACAACGCGTTCTCAAAACAATATAATCGAATGGATTTTTAATAATATAAGTAATGTATGTGTTTTTATTCGACTGCGTCGCTCTTCACGCGCGCGCGTCCAAGATAAATCGTCATGAAATTCTAGATGTTTTTTTTTTTTTTAAGTTCTACGCGAATAAAAGTTTTTTTTTTTTTTTTTTATACAGCTTTGTTTTATAACACCGTCGTCGTCGTCGTCGTCGTCGTATCGTTTACGATACTTCTTTTGTTTCGTGTTGCTCTTTTTTTATGGGTTTTTGTTTTTAATCTTACCGGTTTTATTTTTATTGAAATCACCGGACGACGACGGTTTTCGAAACGTAAGTAAAGATTTTTATACGAAACCGTATGTGAAAAACGCGCAGAGTTAAAAAGTGTCAATGCGAATTCAACGCATGTGTTTCCATACACTTGCGGTGTTTTTACCGCGTTAGACAAATAAGAACACAATAAAAAGACCCGCCAAGATACCCACATCGAGAGTGCAAGTACGAAAATCGAACTACCGACCACACGCGCGATCGTGGACATTGTAATAATCGTGACGTTTTTCGCGGGCACCGGGAAATGCAGGGACGTCGACGAGCTCAGAAGACTTTTACCGTCTCGGACTTTGTCGAATCAATGGAAAACACTGCGGACAATATAGGTTACGCGGGAGACGAATTCGAAAAACTCAAAAACGACAATTACAAAACGTGTGTTTACAAACGGTCGGTGAATTCCTTTTATTTTCCACGGAATTTCGCGCACGAATTGCAACGTCTGTGTTTACCCTAGCAGTCGCAGATAAAATACACAATATGATCGACGTATTGCAAACTCATTATTGAAATAATAAATAGCAAATGGAATTCGAACAACAGTCCGTTGTGACTCGACGAATTAAATTCGACGAAAAAAGATTTTTGAAATCGGGTCTTTTCACGTCATCACTTTAGAGTGGGAAATTTTGTTGTTAAATTATGCAGGGACGTGCCCTTTCTCAAGGTTTTTTTCAACACTTCCTTTGTGTTACGAGTGGAAAAATATGATTTTTTAGCTCACAAAAAAAAAGCATATCACTTGTGTGTGTAGTACTAGTTTCGAATAATTATTAAACAATTCGTAATCTCAGCAGTATAATTTTAATTTTTTTTAAAAACTTAAAAACCGAAGAAAAATAACAGAGACCCGTTTCAACGATAACGTGTATCGATTACCGGCGCGAGTGCCGAAAAGGCCGATTCAGTTGGTCATCCTAAAACGCACCTAGAACATATTATAATCGTTTTCCTAAAAATAATTTCTTCGTCATAGAGTAGTGTTATGAACGTGTTTTTGTGTGCGACTGTGTATTAACCGATATCGAAACAGACGAAATTTACCGATTTTCAGTCAAACAAACGAACGAAAATAATGACGTACAATTTTAAATAGTCAAATAGTATATCGCCAAACATACGGTTTTGCTTTTTGATAATAATTTGGAAAAAACTAATCACTATTGCATTACGATAATAATAATAATAATAATCGATAAAAATAACAATAAGTAAGCGATTACTTTCAATCGGCAGCGGCGGCGGCGGCGGCGGCCAACACACGACAACGAAATATTATTTTCGCCGACACGTCGATAATGGGATTTTTCGAATTTTCGAAACGTTAAACCGCCGATATCCCAACAGACACATTCATCACGCCAATATATATTTATTTATACAATACAATACAAACGCACGGCGAACAATAACGGTAATAAGGGAGAAAACGGCGGCCGCGCACACGGATGATCGATGGAGGGCGAACTCCAGCGTGCGGGGGCCTGTATCGTCCCCGGCGGAATTCAAATTTTTCCAAAAATCCCTTTCGTTAATCACCTCGGTAAACGACGGCGCCGCCGCCGCCACCGCCGATGCGTCATCGTATTGTTTCTGTCACCGACAACACCCGTGACCGTCTCCGAGTGACCGCCGCGCCGCCACGGCGATTACAAACGAGTCGTTACCGCTTCGTTTTCCCCGACAAAACGGCAATAATATTGTAATTATTACTGAAAGTCAATAACAGTAAACGGTCCTAGGTTTTCCTCCGCGCTCGAAACAGGATATTGTCGTCGTATTTATAACGTTAGATAAACGTCGTCGGACGAATCGAAATTTAAAATTGAACTTTGTCGGCAATTAGTTACCGGCGGCGAGTAAAAACAACGGACACTCGGCGCCGAGATTGCGAGAAAAGTCACGCTCAAATCGCCATCGATTTTTCTACGTTATTATAATGTCGTAAATACTAAACAGTACGTACAATTATTATTGGCGACGCATTTTTTGAATCCATTTCAAATTCATTGATTTTTTTATTTATTTTTTTTTTTTATTGAAATCGATAAGAAGGAACGTGATTTTAGCGAGCGGAAATAAGTGAAAATAAAATCTAATTTTCGAAGAAACGTGGTCGTTAATCCGACACGCCGAACCGTACGCGATACAATTATTATTATTATTATTATTAATATTTATAATAATAATCACATTAGTTCGGCCCGTCGCGGTAACGGGCGAGACGAAAAAATACTGGCGGCGGCGGTAATTCGATTGGCCGCGGGTGAAATACGTATACCCTGAGAGACTTTAAATTCGAACGCGCGCTTAAATATTACATAACGCGTACGCAGCGATTCTTTCGACGCGAATCCGGGCTTGAATCCGGGCTTTGCGTTCGCAGTCTGGCGCCGCGGAGACTTTGATTTCGTACCGTGAACGATCGTCTTTCCCCCCCGTCGAAAATTCAGACGCTCGCATAAATCTGACGTCGGACAAACGTCGGTTTTAATATTGTTACGAGTTGTGCAGGACTACGGGACGGGGCGCCGAGTCACGGTATACTCGCGTATGGCCGACCTACGTCAATCCGTCATAATATTATACTATATATTATGCAGTGTTGTTATTTTATCACTCGATAAGATTTCGTTATCGTTTTCGCGCCCCGTACTCGTACTTAGACACTTTTTTTTTTTAATTCGTTCGACATTTCCTTTTTCACTCGTTATTCATTCTAAACATAAAATATAAGCGTTATCGATAATAAGTTTTAACTGTAAATTGTCACCGGTTCACCGAGGACACGATTTCAAACTCACGTCACTGCACTACGTGACGAACATTCTTTTTCAATTAAATAATAATATATCGAGATATTTCGACGGTGACCGGTTTTTTGTTACTATTATTGTTCGCCGTTTGGCGATTTTCGACGAGAATGGCCCTTCGACGTCGCAGCCGGAAGCCGACGCCCCGCTTTTTCCCACGCAGAAGTCCGTCGCCGAATATAAAACAGATCAAACGCGATTCGCGTCAAACGAATCACGCCGTATACGTGTGCGCTGTAATATTTTCCACGGCGAACGTGACCGAGAGCGTACGCGAGTTATAACGCGAGACCTCATAACGCGGTCGTAAATTATTATCCGTAAACGTGGTGGTGCTGCAGGACTCGGGCGGCGGCGGGGAGAGGAGAACTGCCTCGTTTTCTATTTTTTTTTTATTAAGTTGCCAGCAACACCCGTCGACCGACGACGGAGGCAAATTCTCGTTACACGCTCCGCTCGCGATTATAACTATTGAGTGAGTGTTGAATTTCTCGGATTTCCGGACGACCAACGGTCGAGGGAGTACGAACCTAATTCGGCGTGCCGGCGTTACATCGTTTGACCGGTTCGCAGAGTGAAACGCGAAAAACCAACAACAGTCGAAACATCGTATAATATCATTTCGTTCTCTCCACAATTATACCATATAAACGCAACAATAATAATAATAATATTATGCGTTCGTATCAAATGACCGCGCACACACTTTTGAAACCGATCGATCAAAATTTAATTTCAAAAGTTTCACTGCGTTTCCAGCGCGACGTTGAATCGCAAACGAAATAATACCGCCGCCGCCGCGGGTTTTTGAAATTCCACATACCTTTCTTATGTCAAAAAAGATTATGATTTATAACGTATTAGCATTTTCCTCGGGTTACCCGAGAAACAAATATTTGCGAAACCCGAGCATATACTACATATATATGTATGTGCTGACAAACTTTTCCTAGTTATTATTATATACATAAATCGTTCGATTGCGTTCTACCGTTGAATTTATAGAATATGTGTTTAAACGTTTCGTTTCTATTAAACATGTGTATATATTTCGGAAATTTCATCCCGAAAGACTAAAGATTGTTAATAATAGAACTATTGTAGAGGTTCTCGGGTCGCGCTCTAAAAAAAAAAAATAAACACTCTCACGCATAATAATTGTATAAGCTCCTCGACACCGAGAATACTACTGTGGTGTGGTGTGTCAATGTGTCGCGGGAGAGTTTACGATTTGAATTTCTTCGACGGTCTCTTGTTATTTACTCGTTATATTGAACCCGCGAAGAGGAAAAAAACCAACCCTCGGGCGCGAGTATCGTTACGGGCGCGCGGGCGGGCTAACGAATGCGGGAAATAAGAAGATCGCGCGCGGCGTATTGCCGTGGGTTAATTTGACGTTTCGGCGCAGCGACGCGTAACGTCTGATAAGTGCCAGTCAGTGAGAGCGCCGCCCGCCGCCGCCCCGACTTCAATCATTTGATTTTACGAGCTGTTGTCCCGGCCGCGGCCGCTGGGGAAATCATAAATGAGAGTTTCTCCCACCCCCGCAGAGGGCCACGTCGAACCGCGTGTTTTCGATCGGCGGCGTCGGACGGACCCGTTCGGAAGTACGTATTTATCTAGTCGCGCTCGACAGTCGGCGTCCGTCCAGATTACATTGAAAATCACAGTGAAAAAGTCGTTTTCCGTTTAATAATAACACTCTACCCCCGGGTTCTGATATCGATAGCGAACGCAAAACGCGTGTATATAAGCGCCCGCAGTCGCTCACGGACGAGTTTATCGATGTTTCATTGACGCGACGACGACGACGTTGCTATTTGAATGATTGCTAATTCGCGAAAACGAAAACGCTCGTCACACGATCGCCTCGTATAACGTACTGTCCACGCGATAAAAATGATCAATACCGAAACGACGACGACGTTACGTTTAATAATATTAGCCGGTCGTTTTATTTCGTCCGACTATCATTATCATCATTATTATCGTCGAGAACGATTGCGCAGTTTAGTATGACGTGATTTTCCGTCGGACGTTCTTCCCATCCGCGTTTGAACCGACCGACGACGAGCAATTCCATAATATAATATTAAAGAATAACGAAACACTTTCGGTCGCCCGTTGATTACGGAGTTCTGTGTTTTAGAGTCGTAGACGTTGTTATTGTCGGAGTAGGATCACATTGCCATGGAAACGACATCGGCGTTTTTTTTTTTTACTTGATATTTTAAAGGAGTGTACTTAAAAGTGGATGGGCCGAAAACAAATGTTGATTAAACTCTAGTGCAGGCGCGGAACACACTTCGCAGTGGCACTTAATTTTAATTTTTAATAAACGCGAAATTAATGAAAACATTGCCGTTCGCGCAATTCAGTGTTCCAGCGCGGCCGGACTTGACGATGGTTTTTGTTGCACTTAATTAATGTCACTCATCATCGTATTATTATGTCGGACACTTGAAACGACAACAGACACGTCGTCGTAGTAGCGAAACGAAATTACGAGCGCGAAAACGCTGGCGGAGTTTGCGAGATAACGTTTCGTTGATTTACGATCGTATAATTCGTTCGTTTTTCATCCGAGAGCGCGTTTCGGCGAAACGACAAATTTCGTCCAGATCGCGGGAGATCGACGAATCGATGCGCAAACGCCGACTGCGAGAGACGTTGCACCGCGAGTTCGATCGACGCGATTATAATAAATTATTATATGTGTTAACAACGCGACTGGTCGGAAACGAAACGAATTTCACGATAAATTTTTTTTTGCGATCACACCGTATGTTATTAATTATTAGGGCTCGGATTTAAATGCCCTAAAAATATCAAAAAAATGCATTATTTATTAAATAAATTCAAATTAAATTATTATTAAAAAATGAGGAACAAATAAAATTATAATAAAAATTATAAATTATATTACAATGTACAAAAAAAAAATTAAAATTATAAAAAACTAGCTGAATAACCCGGCTTCGCCCGTGTGCAGTATAACTTTTTATTTTATCAGTTTTTTTTTCATTTTTACCCCTTTTACCCCTTTTAACTCCGGTAGGTGTCGAATTTCGAAAAATCCTTTCCAATGGGGTCTCCACTATATAAAACGAAACTGTTGACCAAATTTCATACTCAAAGCTCCAGCAGTTCCAGCCAGGCGAATTTTTCTAGTTTCACCCTTTTTACCCCTTTGAACCCCGGTAGGGGTCGAATTTTGGAAAATCCTTTCTTTAGGAGCCTCTGCTATATTAAATGAAACTATTGACAAAATTTAATACCACAAAGCTCCAGTGACTCAGGGTTTTTTCCATTTTTACCCCTTTTAACCCCCTTAGGGTTAATTTTCTCCATAATTTATGCTATAAACCCGCTCCCCGACATTCTCTATCATTTAAAAAAAAATTGAGCCAAATCGGCCCAGCCGTTCTCAACTGATTCAATTTCCAATTTTTTGTCTCCATTTTTATATATATAGATAATTGTTATTACGTAGTACTATACTACTATGTAGTACTTATATTTCAATGAGGTCAATTTTTTTAGTCCTAATACGACAAATAGGTCAATATTGTCCTAAAAAATTAAAAAATGCATTAAAACCGTCAACAAATGCCCCAAAAAGTTATTGTGGTTAGATCGCGAAGTACTTGAAACATATTTTTTGTAGCTTGGAAAGCATCGCGTAAGATATCCCAACAAAAATAAAGATGCAAATGCATTGAAAACCGAGCCCTAATAATTATTTATTCGTCGGGCGTTAACCCTTATTGGAATCGGTGTACGATGATTTTTTACATTTTTCACACTCCAACGATAACGTGCGCCGTTCGATACGTCGTCGATTGTTGACGTAATTAAAAGCTATATTGAACATTTTGACCGGCGCGAAATGTTTGAATTTCTCCGCGGCATTCGAGATTGGAGAAATCGAAATAATTGATAGAACGGCGCGAAAACATACTCGCGGCGGGGCCGCAACAATAATAATTAATGTCCCTTTCCAATGTATCGGATTAGAGGTTAATGTAGTTTTCGCACGTTAAGTGATAACGGCCGTTGTGTTATTTATTGTTTACTTTACGTACGAAGATTAAGTAGACGAGTCACGCGAGACCAAAATGGTTTCGTGCGCCGACGACGGTAAAAAAAAAAAAAAAAACCAATAACAAAAACGGTTGATCAAATGAATTATTACCCACGTTATTTATTTACTGTTCTTTGTTGTTTTGTTTTTTTTGTGAAAATACAATTTACTCTATCGCCGACGCGCGTATAATAATTATGATACTACGTGTATAACGTACTGAAATTTGATATAATAATATCGTTTGAATCGGTTCATTTTAGAAACGAATCGTCGCGTAATTGTTCGTGAAAAGAGAAAAAGGTTCGATATCGCGAAGAGACTTTAGTTGAATTTCATAAATTTCTTCCGGACACACGAACCGAATTTAAAAAAAATCGCGATCTCTATGACTCGTACGACTCGAAAACCAGAACGGACGAACGACTACAAATCGATAAAATATATTATCGATAATTAATATTTCAATACTTCCCCAAATCGTCGTCGATTAAAAATTTAACTATATTTATAAATTAACGTTTTCAAAACGAATACTAAAAATGTTATAAGTACTATTTTTTTTTTGTTATACAAAACGTGTACGAGTACCTAAACTACCTGTATATATTATAATTTTATAAAATTAAAAATCATACGTTTACGTATACGAGTGCACTTTTGGCCCGCCGAGAGCTTTTGATATTTCACGTGGTCCTCGAACATCGACAAATTTGAAGACCATTGCAATATTATCATACTCGCGTATACATTTTTTGTATTATAAAATTATATAATCGATAAAATATATTTCTATTTTATTCCAACACCACTCCCGTCGATATTCAGATCGAATGTAGATATTATAATTAATTATTTTACTCCCAAAGCAGTAAACACAATATACGAGTATATTAATTAAATGTAATACTGAAATTTGTGTAATTACACGTTGAAAAAGTCGATTTTATTTATTCACTCGACCAAATTTAAATGTAGTACATATTATTATTAATATAATATGTTGCGATCGGAAAAAATTAATATGTCATATCATTTATTAACGTTTTTTTAAATTTATTTTATATATATATCGGAACCGCTATAATTAAAATTCATACCGTAAAAATAATATTAATATCTCGTTTTTTCACGTTTATTATTTCTTTTAACAATAATATTACGATGCTGTGCGCGTCGGTTATTTCTGCTTAGACCGTTAAACATTAATTTTAATCAACCCGAGTAATCGTCGAATACGTATAATTATCACGTATCTTTTCATAAGAAAATAAGTCGACGCGGCGTTGTATTATTATTTAGTTAATATTATATGATTTTGTTAATTATTATTTTTGTTTCTCGAAAAAATTAATACAGATTTACCACGTAAACCTTTGGGGGCGAGCGTAAAAATTATATTAATCGTTTTTATCTTCCTAGAGGGTCTTTACCGCCTAATCAATCACCGTCATTTTAAATATATATTTCCTCGCCGGGAAGGATCGCGGGGTCCATCATCGAAATCGCGTCCGATTCGTTTTGATTCTCCGAGGACTGTATCGCCGTCCGAAGTTGTTGCTGCCGATTTTTATTTTATTTTTTTTCCCCCAAAGGCTCGAATTACATGTTTTTCGTCATTTGTTTTAAACTCTACAAGTAGTATCCGTTCGCTCGATGGACTGCGGCGAAAATAACAACTGACGCGATAGAAGACAAATAAATAATCGTGAATTCGTTACAGTATCGTCGGCTTTTCTTTTCTTTTTTTTGCTCGACGCCTTAAATGCCGAGGATTAGTTAAAAAAACTTGAAAACAATCGGCACAAAGAATGCACACGATTTAGTTTGTAAAATCTACAATACAATATTTTTGCCGGCAATGAAAATTTAAATCGATCGAAAATTTAAAGTAACCGAAATCACCGAAACGGGATATATATATTAATTTGAACTATATAGAAATAGAAGTGGTTTAAGTACTTGGAGTATTGGTATTATTATCATAAGCGATGGAAATTATAAACTCTAATGAGATGTATTATAGTAAGTGTAAAAATCGTTTTTCAACGTTCTACCTGGCATTTTTTTCGTTTGTTATCAAAAATAAATAAACTAATAATCGATGTTTATTAATCCGTCTTCGTATATACATCGTCTCGAACCCATAGATAATCCAATGGGTATTTATTTTCAATGCCTCTTAATCGTTCGTTTATTAAAATCGACAAGGACGATTCACATGATATCATAAGAAACACGATTACACTCGTTCGGTCTCACGACGAGCCGATTTATTGTTTATCCGGAACGATTTGTTTGTGATTTAAAGATATATACATATATCATTTTCAAAACTCAAACGACGACGATTCCATAATTTTATGTTATCGTAAAGCTCGAGTGAAAACATTCGTCGACGATGTCCGTTTTTTTTTTTTCAAACTGGCTGTGAAAGTTTTTTTTTTTTTAATTATTTTATGTTTTTATTTATTTTTTTTAATGCCTTGGAATTTCAACATCAACTTTGATTTAAACGGCCGTAATTCAAAAAAAAGTTTCTCCGAGACTTTCAGAACTCGGTGCAGTCATTGTGTGTCTCTTTCGCGTGGAAATAATAATTTTCGCAAAACGCACGGCTGCGGCTCATGCATTATAGAGCGTTTACGCGTGCTTATTCGCGTTGAATATTTAAAATAAGAAGGGGGAAAAAAAAACAAACAGCCACGTTTTAAATCTGCAAGATTCGTCTCGCCGCCACGCCGCCGCCGTGTGTGGTGCGCGCGTGCCCAAAGACGGTCGGCAAACAAACGATATTAATAATAATATATATATATTTTGACCTTTGGAATCGGATTACCTAATGCAATAGCGTGTTTTAGTATTGTGTAGAGATTACGCGCGTTCACAGTCAATATTTATTCGACCTCGTCGCCGTACCCCTATCGCGCGAATTCCGTACGGAATCTCCTCGCACACGGCTCGATAAAACATTACGTCGCGGTTTCTTACGCGTCTCGTACGAATATTCCTAATATATTTCCGTCACGTTTGTTTCTTTCCCGTCCAACTCGCTCCGATTCAAAATCATAATAATTACAATACGTGCATCATGCACTGAATCTCCACTATTGTCATCGTTCCCTAACATCGAAATAGCAATGCGGATATTTTGTTGTACAATATGGCTTCAACAAAATATGCAAGTGGGGAACGATCATTTTCTGTGTTGAAAAGAATTAAAAATTATGCAAGATCCAACTTATAATAGATGAAAAAATGTCATCGCTTTCGATTCTTAACATTGAAGATGATCTTTTAAAACAGACGGATTGGTCGGAGACTATATCCACCAGTTTGCGACCGTAAAATCGAGAAAAAAATTAATATAAAAGAAAAGTAATAAAAAAATAATGAATTATTTTATTAGTTTGTCACATTTTGGTATTTTTTTAAAATTTACGTGTTTTATATAATTAAATTTTTTTAAATTTAAATGAAAAGAATTTGCTATTTAAAATATACATAATATAGATATGAGTTATTTGGAAATGTATTGCTATTGCATAGTACCCTTTTATCCTACCCGTTAATACGCCACTGACTGTAATAATAAATAGTATAGTAAACTTTATTTTTAATATACAAAAAAAAATTTTCTCAAGGGCGGCATATTTAAATTTGCCCCGGGGCGGCAACATAGCTTAACGCGGCACTGCGTGCATGTCTGCGGGTTCTTGTAACTCGTTGAAATCCACGCGTTTCAAACAAAACCATTCGTCGTCGACGATACGATCGTATCGAATCGAAATATTATATCGATATTTTCGTACAACAGCGTGCTGTTTGTGGACCTTTTTTGAGTTTATTAGTAACGATTTTTGACATTTTCGCGCGGCTCAAAGAGACGGAGTCTAGGAAACCGATTGGTTTGTGTGTACGATTTGGGGTTTACAGCAAACGTTCCTAATTCATCGACACACTGCTCTCTAATGGTATAATTTATAAAACACGACTGTTCGAATTTCAAACCGTTTGAATTATCCGACGAAGCCGCCGAGCTCTAGGTATATAGGCTAATGCGTATTATTATAGCTACACGTCTATTAATTAATTATGCCGATTTCACAAAGAGCAGTCGTTTCAATCCGTCGAAAATGGCCAATGGACTCGATTGACGACTACATACGATAAAATACGATTCATTACGATTACATTTTTTTTAAAACATTCAATCCCGCGTTATTACATATTACGCGTATATTGATCACTGCCTGTCGTAAAATCAGCAATTTTTTCGAATACGCCAAGAAAACAGCGAACGGTTCCGAAAAACACGACGAAATTTTTTTTTCACCGAAACTCACCGCACGGTCACACCACGCGTCACGTCGAGTTGTTCGTGACGCCGCCGCGAACCGGTACGTCGTATATTATATATTCACAACGTCGTGCGATAAAATCATTTAATTCCCATCAAGACTCACACGGAGTACGGCGACACGTTTCCATTAGCAATTATCGTCGTCGCAACACCCGTTCGCGGTCTAATCATCGCCGTCATTACGGTCCATTTTTCCTACCGTTCGGGCGTTGTGAAAACGGCAGCCATTAGCGGTTATGACGGTTACGACGGCGTCGTGATCCTCGGGAAACGCCGACGGTGAAATAAACGACGGACGACGCTCTGTGAAAAACGCCGCGACATTCGAAAGACCCGCGACAGAGAGTTTGCTTGTTGAGAAAAGTTTAAACAATTTTTTGCGTTCATATAATATATATATTTTCTTTTTTTGTTTATGAAAATTTCCGATGTTTATTTTAAAGTCTGTCGTCGATAATTTCGTATTATACTCATTATTGTTCTTACGTTGCCCGAATCGTTAAAAATAATCCGTCGCATTCGGCCGAAGTCGTTCTCCGATAAAATAATATTACAGTCGTGTACGTGGGCTTTTTTTTCCCCTTTGAATGTTTTTCGCGTCCCGGGGGGCAAGTCGTCCTCGTGGAAACAATAGGCATTTCCCCTAATAATTCAGCCGCATCGAATGCTTTTTCGAATACTCGCGGCAGGTATTGCGCACGTTGTCAAACGTAAAATGCGAAACCCACTTGTTTCCGTTAATGAGAGTGGCTCATTCGTTGCAAAGAGCGACCCGTACGGGTATAATGTTTACGCGTTGAAGAGAGTTTTCGGTGTTTTTAATATACAAATATTGTCATTATACTCAAACTGCGATGGAATTAATAACTGCGACGCACAGGCTGGCGTACGAAATCGCGATGTTTCGATGCAACGACGACGTGGATATCTTTGTCTAAAAAATGATATCGATATCGTTGATAGACCCTTGCGGACTATTTTATTATCTTTTGTCGATTTCGTGAAAAGAATAGCGCTGTTGTTAGTGATTAGAATCAAACAACGAATCGAAATCAGATTGTATTCGAATTTTATAATTCTTTTAATGGCTTTTAATACTTGTAATAGATCGTCGCAGTTCGTATAACGTTCGCTATATCGATTTTATCGCAATTTATATTTTTGTGTATTTGAACATTTTTTTTTTTTTTGTATTAATCGTCTTCGAAATGACCCGGGTCGACATTTCAATTTGACGCTTGAAATTTTTATTAATTTTTCATGTTTTTATATGTTTATGGTGGTCAGAAAAAAACGACGACGGCGGCGCGATCGTCACACCATGAACCATGCGATTATAATCCCATTGAAATATTTATCTTACCGGAATAAACACGTGTTTACAGAGTCGGAGAACAAACGATAATAATATTGTTCTCGATCGTTCGTGAAAAAAAAAATTCCGCGATATTATGAAAAATATGCGTATAATATTATAATACAGTTACGGATGGATTCCGAAAAAAATTATCTTTATTTAGGATTTCGGATTTATACTCGATAGAAATGGAGAAAACGGTGTTTTAATTAAAATCGAGAATTGTATTGTCGTCGTTCTCTGGGATCTTTGAAAACGGACGGCGGCGCATAATTTATTCACGAAGAGAAGGAATGCATGAAATTTATTAACGAATACATGAAATCCGAATCGAGTCGATCCGTCGTTTTTAAATTAGAATACGTCATAATTTTTACGAGCCGCACTAATCGTAACGATTTCACAGTGTCCGAATGTGTTGCGCGATAAATTTTATTTTATATATTTTATTCTCGGAGGAATTCGTCGAATATATCCCTCGGAGCTAATCTAACGTCACGAGATAATATTGATATTTAAAACAACACATTGTGAAATAAACATACTCGAGTAGAAAAATTTGAATTTTAAAATCCAACACGACGAGTCAAGAAGTAATAAGTGAAAGAAAACGTGTTGGATTCCATCTCGTAATAATATTATTTTTCAGTCGAGTGCGAAACGAAATTTCACAACGATCGGATATATATTATGTTGAAACCGATCGACTAATTATTATACGATAATATGTCTCGATCCGTTTAGAATTTAATCGTATGTGTGCGGTTTAATTACGATGGTATACACTATATAATATTATGGTTATCAAAATGCAAATGAACGAAATGTGTATGTACTCGTATAGATATCGACTTCGGCTACGCGCGTGAATCGAAAACCTGACGCGGACCATAATCTGATTTGAATTTTTTGATTAGGTACGTCTGTCGTCTATATAATATTACGAGTATGGTTTATGCATGAAATAAATAGAAAAAAAAAAAAAAACGGAAATACATATCGCCGGGAAGCTTGTCAGCGACGATGTCGTCGAAAAAATAGTCAAATCGAATTGAATATTCAAATGACGTAGCGACGAAAAAAAACGCCTCCCCCCCACCCCTAAACGGTCGCCGACCCGGTTGTCGGAGGAACACGGTTTATAATATTTATCGCGTCCGTGGAAGCGCGTGTAGAGTTTTTCGCGACGTTTTCGATATCATCATATTATTAATACGAAACGCGGATGCTTTATTTTTTCTACATAATATACAGGGCTAGGATTTGTATGCAACAGCGTGTTTTTTTCGCGACTTCTGATTATTGATTTTGTCAGTAATGTCCACGAATCACCTAATGATGAGATCAATGGCGGTGTTTTTATTTTGCATGTTTTTGCATATTATTTTGGATGAAATGCATATTAATGCATATTATATTGAATAAAATGAATGTTATTGCATATTTCGATTATAAGAATGCGAAAAATGCATTTTTTATAGTATAATATTTCGACATCATGTGACGTTGAACGGAGCTTCTGTCAATACAAGCGATACATACTACGATCCAATCGCCGATAATTCGTTTTCGAAAATTTAAAATAACATGTGGTCGTAGCATGTAACACACGTAGTGAATGTGAATTATAAATTTTATTTTATTTCTCAATTGTATTAAGACAAAAAGCCAACCACTGATGTATTTCAATAAATAAATATTATTTTTTTTAAACTATATTTTTGTGTTTATCTTATAAAAATTTAAATGCATATTTTTGCATATTTTGGTAAATAAAATGCATATTTTACAATTTTTTATTGCATACGAATCCTAGCCCTGATAATATACATTAAGATATTATTCTTATATGATCTGTTTGGGCGACAATTCGGTCTGCCGACAAATCTGCTTCGAGGTTTTCGGGGGGGGGGGGGGGCAAGAAAAAGAGAAAAGACCTTGGCGCGTTGGCGAAAATGTTTTACCCAAGGTGAAAACGGCGTAAATAATATTTTCGTTAATCGCTAGGTAAAACGAGGCCGGTGTGTCCCGTGATAAATGACACGTTAATTACGACGACGTCGCGCGAGGGAAGCGAGAAAAAAAAAAAAAATCGAAAAAAAACCGTCGTCGTCGAGTTTTTTCGCTTACATAATATTAATACGCCAAAGTCTCGTGTCGGGCGAAGTGACGCGTCTCGGATGCCCCCAGATGGTCCGTCCGTCCGTCCGAGCGGCTTAGCGGAGACGTGACCCGCGGTCCTTTTCGCCGCGTCACACGGTAGGGGTAGAAATCCCAAATCGATAAAGTTTACGTAATGATTTCGCATCGCGTCTTGATAATTATTTTCCGTCGCCCGCGAAGGCGTCGTCGTCGTCGGTTCCGACGAATTGGGTCGACCGAGTTTGCGCACCCGAACATCGCCTTTTTGATCATCAATTTCGGTATCGAACTCGAGTACAGCTCTGTCGAGGTTTTTTTTCAATTTAAACGACTTTTGATGATTTCACGTCTTCGGATTGTCCGAGACGAAAAACGACGGGGAAAATATACGAGTCGAAAAAATCACTCTGAAACGTCGCGGATAAAAACGCAGAGTTATTAGTCTAGTCCAAGGGTCACCGAATGGCGGCCCGCGAATGCATTTTGACCGGCCCGCAGACTGAGAGGAAAATCCAATAATTTAATACGTATTCATATGATGAATTTCGGTTGAAATCTGTATCTGAAAAGAAATACCCGACGTTGAAATTATTGACAGTGAAAACGTGTACAATTTTTGGCTCCACATACGTCTGTGAGTTTGCTTTTTCAAAAATGAATTATATCAAAAACAAATTCCGATCCCGACTCCCCAACGAACACCTTGAAATGATGATGAAGATAGCTACCACAAACCATAACCCCGACTTAAAGCAGCTAGTTGAAAGCAAGATCTGCCATTTTTCTCATTAAAAATATTAATTTATAATAATTGTTTCATATATATTTATTAAATTGAATTATATTTTCATTAGTTTTAGTTACATAATAATTAATAAGTGTACATATTTTTTTTTTAGAAATAAAGTATTTTTGACCAACCGGCATATTATAATAATTATTATGAACTTTGAATTTTTATGGCCCGCGAGAATTTTCCGAATTCTTAATGTGGCCCGCGGAAAATATTAATTGGTGACCCCTGGTCTAGTCTTTCACCGGTTATTTAGCTGCGATCTCCGAGTCGGACGAAATACAAATTTAAAAACAACGAAAACACGTCATACGAGTACGCGATCCCGTATTATGATTGTTAATATTTTACGCGTTGTGGATTTTTTTTTTTTTACTTTTTTACGCGTTTCTTTTATTTTATTCATTTTCAAATAAGAATTTATTATACGTTTAACATAAATATTTGATTTTGATTTTTTCTTTTTTTGAAACTACGGTCAAAAACGCGGTAGTTAACTATTACATTTTTAACAGATAACCAACACTTGGCTGTTATTGAATCGTCAATTGTTAAAAACTCGAACGTTTCTCTCGTCCGGATGGAAAATTATTAATGAACAGAACGTTATCGCTCCGTGATGACTCGAGAATCGAGATCGTACCGCGTTATTGAAAATACGACGACGGCGGCGTCGGCCGACGGAAGTTTTGAATTTCGCCTATCGTTCGAAACGGAATGAAAATAATTATTATTTGTTTTAGACAAAAGTGAGAGCGCGTATAAATTATAAGAATCTATAAAATTTAATTGCTCGAGAAGTAAAAAAAAAAAAAAAAGAGAGTGCGCGTGGAATTGGCAGGGTGTTTTGGAAAACGTGCGATAATCGCAGGGCCCAAAACAGTACGTTTTTTTTTCCTATTTTTTTTTTTTTTTAATGGATTTCATTAGAATTACGGGTTTCCGATATTTCGATCGTAAAATAATATCACTAATAGCTCCGATATCGGTGTCGGTGCTCCCCGGTTGTCAAAATAGTATGACCGCAATAAATTTCACGTGACACCTTTTTTTTTTCGCACAAAAAAAAACCCCGAAAGAAAAAAAGTCTACGGTCAAAACTTTTAAATCAAACGCTCGAATACGTATTTTATTATTTAAACCGACGCGACGACAACGCGACCGATAATGAATACGAATATATTATATATATATATATAGTATACCTGCTGTGATTAATAATTCGATTCTTAAAAAAAAAAATAAAAATAAAACGGTGCGAAAATATCGTCGAGAAGAGAAAACACACATCGACGATGCGTAACGTATTATTATATTTTATGTTTTTAAAAAACGATTTTATAACGCTATTATAGTATAATGTACCTACTATATAATTTTGTTGACACGTTTTGTTGATTTTCCGGAGCACAATTTTACGTAAAGTTTTTTCGCCGTCGCGCGCGCGTGTGCTTTGGAAAGAAAATATTATATCGCACAAACAGAAACGGCTGTAATATTCGAAACGGGCGCGGGTGTCTGAATGGACGGGAGAAAATAGATTTCGCGCCGGTTTCGAATCTCGCCGGATAAATCCGGCTTCCCCGCGTGTCGTCACAATAACGCGACGTTAATAACAGTAATAATAAATAATAATAATAGGAAAATATATTATCGCTATTCAAATATTCGCGTGACAAAAAGTACAATCACGATATACAATCACATATTATATAATAATGTTCTCGGATGAACTCGCAGCCGGATCAGTGTTATTGCGAGTTAGGTATCGAATTCTTCGTCTCGGATTGAAACACGACCGTTGTCACGTCGTTTCGTATCGTAAACGCGCGCGCGCCACACATCTCTTTCACCCGCCGAAAACTATTGTCACGGGTGTGATTCAACAAACGCGCCCGTCGTCGTTTCGCCTCAAAAAAAAATTCTCGACTCGAACAGTTTCCCGTCGTATATTTTCATATTAACAATGTATAATGTATTGCGGTTTTTTTCTAAACAACTCTGCGGATTTATGCGCGCGCGACGTACCTACCTACCACCCGACACAAATCATGTTTTATGCGTAAACGTCGAAAGTTATTACAACGTTTTAAACGTTTGCTAGGAATTTTACTACCGTAAAAGTTCGCGGCAATACATATCGTTACGGTTTGACATCTCCATCGCGCGCGAGCGATATTTTAAAACCCGTCGTCGATTTTGATAAAAAAAAGGGTTACGTCTGGAAATAACGAACGTCTGACTACGTAATATAACAATACTGAAATAGAAACACACACACACACGCGCACAAACACTTTGTCATATTCAACTCGAGATAATATAACGTTTTCCGAGAGCGGTAAAACTTATCCACTTCATAATTTATACGAGACGGTCGGAAAGTTTACTCGGATTTCGGCGCGGATACCTATACCACCGGTACGTTCGAGCATTACGACACGCGTACTTAAAAGTTGCGAGTCTCGTAACGATATTACTCACGCCGTCCGCCGATACGACGCGTTACCACCGCCAAATTTGGCTTCGAGAATATTACGACGTCGCGTGTCGAAGAAAAACATACGATAAAATCTACGTTTTCGAGTTCTGAGATTTCGAGACGGCGGCGCGGCGCAAAGCTTCGTTACAACAAAATGTATAAATGTCCGTGCGATCGAGTTTCCATATGATTGTGTCGGCGTGAGTTGAATTCTATAGTCTGGGCGTCGTATTTCTCTCGTAATTCCTGAAAATGAAAAATTACCCGTTTTAAGAGAATACCAAAATCGACTAAACAATATACGTACTTCAACTTTGATCGTGTGTAGTGACATTGGTCGTTGTAAAGTACCTACCGTAAAAAAAAAAATTGAAAATATATTTTAAAGTGATAAATAATTATATAATTTTTTATATTTTTGTCTGTTTTGTCGACGCTAATTTCGTTTAATAACGTCGTTGAAAAGTACTTTGATACCAATAGTAACGGAAACCGTATTAAAATCTGTACGACGACGGCCTATGCTAATTCGTGTTTCTCTCTTTTTTTTTTTCCAGGTAAGATGACGTTGTATCTCGAAAACGACCAGAAAATGATCAGTGGTGATATTTTTCCAAGGACGCGCTCGAGGGGAGCGACGAGGTCGTATTCGTTTCAAAACGTGAAATAACGCGTCATAATATTATTTACGAAACGCGAATTGTGGCGAACTGTGAAAGGGTGGTTCGCTCGTAATCTTTTTTAATACGCTTTAACGAGCCGAGCAAACGCCGATTAAATTAATTTTTCATTTCGATTCGGCCGCCACGATAATACAATAATTGTCGAGCGAGTACCTAATATTCGTTTCGACACGTCGTCGTATTTACTGGGAAAGGCGCTTCGTCGCGCGCGCGTTTTTTCTAAACAAAGGAACTATTTACTACACATTCGCGATGATAATAATTATGACGTATACACAATATATTTTATATTTGAATAAATTTGTTACGGTACCGCAGCTATCGGTCAACGCAGCAGTTGCCCGCGAAGGCAAACAATTGATTTGGATTGTCGATTTGGACGCGAGGTCGTCTACGAAAATAAAATATCCATAATACATTTATAATGCCGAAAATAATAATAATTCGAAAAACGAACGAACACAATGCATTATTGTTGAAATGAAATAATAAATCACGACATCGAAACGATTAAAACTAGCGCCGCCGCCGCCGTCCCGTGCCGTTTCGCGTTTTTTGAATTATCGGACCGCGCCGTTTGAGTTCTACGATAAAATGTCTTATATAGTTTCACATTAAACGAGTAAATGACTAACCGATTAATTATAATGATTGATGGAAATATCGAGATACCCCGCGTTACCGTCCGACGCAATCGGAACGTAATAAATGAACCGTCAGAATAAAAAAAACAAACATCCTCGCAACATTCATCAACTTTATCTTACGCGGCCCGTTTGAATACGGGTGCGCGCGGCTATTATATAGATTTGATTTCGATACGATGCGCAGCTAATTCGAAAGGAAACGGCAATATTTATCGTTTGTTAGACGAGCGATTACGTGCTCGTACGACTACGCAAAAGGCGAGCCGCGTTAAAATAGTTTGTAAGGGGTGCTTTTGCTTACTTCACACTGTACGTTAATACAGTGCACGGTACGTAGGTTGGATCGAACAAAACACGGAAATTACCAATGAAAAATTACGTTTTATTTAGAGAAAGAAACGGATAAACACACGACTTCTGTACACAAGGGCTTCCGCTGCAGACTACTTTGCCTGAGCTCACATATGCCCTTATATACAGCAACGTCTTTGCGACGTTCGGTCGAAAAGGCTTGTTCTTCAAATTCTTTCCGACCGACGTTCCCATCGATTATGCTTACATTGATTTATAAGTTCCAATAATTATTATGTTAATACTATGTCACTATTTAGCACTCCTTTTCGACGTTCCCACGTTTATATAAAAAAACAATTATACCGAATTTATTTCGGTGTGTGGTCGAAAAGATTCGTTCATCAATTCTTCTCGACGTTCACACCGTTTCAAATATCTTTTCCCATAAGCTTCTTATTACTAATTATTACATGATACAGGGGTTCATTACAAGGTAAATAAACGGGGTGGCCCCTTCAAACACTGCTGCAACACAATAATTATACAAAATATAACATATTTATATTAGGTCCTGGAACTAAAAGGATACTCGAATATTAAATTGGTTGATTTTAACGCTTATACAACAATGTATCGAAAACGATAATATCGAAGACGAGTTGGTCGGTATTTCTTCGTTTTCCGAGTGTTGTGGGAATTTCGCGAGAAAATAAATTCCGAGATTTTTTCAAAAGTCCCGCGGCCTCCCGGACACGGGGAGACGCGACTCGTGGCCCCGGCCTAGACCACCGAAAATAGGTAAATATCGTTTTGTGAAACGGTGGGATCGGTCGCGCGCGCGCGCGCGCGTACTCGTCGGACCGCGAAATGGATTTTCCAAAGGACGTACGACGCCGCGTCGCATTCCGTCTCGAACAAATAAAAAACGCGAACCGCGACGACTCGGGGGACGTACGCCCGAGAACGGGTCCGTATGCCTGCTCGGAGTTTCCAGCGCGGTCGCTTTCGTTTTTCGCTTTCGTTTTATACGAATCCACGACACCGCGTAAAATTATATAATATAATATTATTATTGTACATTAATCAAAATACGAAATAATTTAATGACCGCCACGCGGATAGATATACGTAGAACGCGGCGGCGAATTGATTGCTTATGTAAATTCATCAGGAATAATACGGTCGAAATTTACATAGGTACCGGCCTACGCAGTCCTCGACTGCGCGTGCGAACGTGTTGTTGCCGTCGTCGATCGCTGTTTTCTTTTCAAGCGACTCGCGTCGGCCGTGAATAGAATGCGTTTTTAAATTATTATCTTACTCGCTTTCGTCGCGTGGCGATTATTTTCGCGGGACTTATATCGTACACGTTTATTATCGCGATACGGCGGCGGCGGTGCCCCGCCACTCCGCGAAAGCGAATCGATCATATCGTGCTCGACAGATATAATGAATATTCAAAACCGTCCGGACGGTTGCCAGTCGGAAGTATTTTGAATATTTATCGCGCATTGTACACAATGTGAAATTTTAATATTTATGATTGAAACTGTTCCGATTCGAACTCGATCGTAACTCTACGCCGCCGCCGCCGCCGTTGTATATATTATATTTCTCTCTTCTCTGGCCGATTTTCGAAAACGATAAATTTTACACGAAACCGGCCGGGCGTTAATCAGACGTAATCCGACGGATCGCCCCCGAAAAGCGAATCATACGCGATAATACTCCGTTTGAAAAATTATTTTGTTTTGTTTTTTTTTCAATGTTTACTCGTGCCAAAGTGTTTTCAAATGAGATTTTTGTCTTTTACCGACTCTCGAGACGCCGTCGAACGTATATATATATATAATAATAATATGTTTTTATAACGACGGACAGACTTCTGAGAAAAGTAACCATGCCGACATTTTTTTTTATCAAAACGCGTTTCATTTTCGAGTCACAGTTTCTTTTCTAACACTTTTTCTATCGTTCTCTGGACGATACGTTTTCCAGACGAGTTTCGATGGAATGCAAACTAATCGCCCAACGAGTTTGATCGTTTAGAAAACCCTAGTGAAACAAACATTACGTATTTATAAAAGGGCGATATCGAAGCCGGTCACATGACTATTTTTATAGTTCATAACGAAATTCAATAATTATTATTATAAACGTCGTTGTTATTGCAACCGTTTGCATTTATAATTAATTACAGTCCCTCTTGACGACCGGAGCGAATAAGAAGCCGTTTACCCGGAACAGCTCTCCTTGATTATTATAGTTTTTATTTTATACTAACGATTCTTCGACGACGACGGTATCCGCAATCGAGTAGTCACACGAAAACGCTGTCGACAAATTTGAACTATTAAACCAAATTTATTTTGAATCGTAAACAAGTGAACCTAAATAATTTTCGCGATTCATTTTTTGTTTACCAATCGCGAAGTCGATACGTTATCGATCGGCGGCGCCTCGAGTGTTTGCGAACGGAACGTGTGTTTGCAATATAACACTGGCCACTTTTCAATCGTTTTTTTTCTTTTCCATCTAAAAACGGGCTTATTGTCAGTCATTTTTAGAGACTTTCGAACAATCGTTCAGCACAAATTATAACCCGAAATCCGAATCCGCATTGGTTTTTATCCCGTCCACTTTATTCCGAACAATCTCGTTCATTCAAAGTCAATACAATTAGTGCCCCCAGTGTTTGTTGGCAGAGAGTAGCGAAATAATTCCGTATAATTACACAATGGCCGTTGAAAAATAATTGTTTTGGGGCCTATTGTGGACATGGAAATATAATCATCGTAAATTAAACATTCGAACCCGCTCTATTCAAAGAGTATAAAATGTAAAAGCATAGAGTGACAATATTTCGAGGGCTAACAATTTAATTATACTAGGAATTTTTTTTTTTTTTTTTAATCAATATGTGTGTGTGTATAGTTTTTATTACGATTTTCGCTAAAATGGACTGTGTTTTCGAGGGTTACGGGGGGGGGGGGAAATTCGTTTAAATTACTCGGTAAACATATTGTACTTAAAAATATACAATATCATATATTGCGTTATCGTAAAAAAGACGGCACAAGACAAAAAGAAAAACGAAACGGTCCAAACGTTTTTAAAGCATATAAGTTTTAAACGAACTGCGAACGACCAAGGTTGCATGCATTTTTTTTTATTACGGACATAATAATTATTTTTTCAATTATATTATTATATATAATTATATGATCTCGATACGTTAAAAAGAAATCTATATAACTATAGGTAAATCCTACTTATTTTTATTGAATTTAAAGCAAACTGTATATAATTACATCTAAAATCCAAAATTTTTCAAAATATATTGTTTATTTTTCACACGCGTTTCACAACGAGTATCGATGATAGTATTATCCGAACGAGGTCGACAAAACGCAAAGTCGGCCTACTCGGGTCGTCGTCAGACCCTAGAACCGATGTCGTACGGTTCGGTCGCGTTTCACTTGAAAACGTTTCCCTCGTCGTCGTTTAGCGTTCGCGTCTCGACGATCGGCAGAGAGCGATTTTCAAGCATTTAATTAGCGCGAAAATACGATGATAACAACATATTATTATTATATGAAATAATACTGTTAAAAACGCGTCGGAGGACCGGCGCCGCGAATATATTCTACCATAGGCGAAGCGATAATTATTTCCATTCGGACACTCACTCGTTCGCGCGTAGTGTGGGGGGGGGAGGAAGGGCGACCGGGTGGGCAGAATCGGGCGAGTGGGTCGGCCGGGTATCGTATGATATTATTAATCCGTTGAATTTATGGCGCGCGGGCCGACCACGTGGTCCGCGGGCAGGAGGCGGCGGCGGCGCGTTTTGCGCGGAAGTCAGGGTGAGTGCAGTAATCGACGGTTCGGCGGGGGCTCGCGTCCGCGGGGACTCGGGCATCGGGCAATAATAATTCCCAAAGTGACCGAAACTTTACAAGTGCGGTGTCGAATATAAAACAGGCCGCCGCAGTATATCTACTGTTATTATTATATGCCCACAAGCGAGCGCACGCGCGCTCCGCAACCCTTTGCATCTCTCAGAACGACCGACCGATATTTACGAGCCGAGTTTAGGATTATATTATATATTATTATTATTATTATTATTATATTTCTCTTTCTTTCGTTCTTTCCCTCCTACCCGTCGACCCGTCGACCGTTTCGCCGCGTATTGAAAACCGCCGCGTCCCGGAGCTTATCGAGCCCGGGGATTACGGTGTTTCGCGCCGCCCGAGACGGGGTCGGCCCGAAGGATTAAAAACAGTCGACTCGGACACGCGTCGCGCGTTATTAGTAAGCGCGACGCGTACGACGGGCCCGAAGACCGTATTCCCAATTTTCGACGTACGCCCGTTTATCGCGTCGTCGAGACGTGACGCGTTTTACCGAGCGAACGCGCGGTGAAAAATTCGTCCGCACGACGACGACGATGGGCCGACACCGGCGCCCGCGTTTCGCCGGCTAAAAAGTACAGTAAAAAGAAACAGTCGGCGGTGTCGGCGAATCGACGGATTAAATTTCAAACCCGACGCCGACGACGTATGCTTTAGACGAACGGTTCTGGGCGAAATCGCAGTGTTTAGAGGAAATAATATTTCGATAAATCGACCCCCGAAAGTGTGCTCCACACCAGCTCGAAAACGCGACGACAGACACGAAAAAACTCACACGTTGTATTGTAGGACCACGTCGTCGTCGTTCGCGCTTCACTCGGAATCTAATCTAACGTGTCGATTATTATTGTCGCGCTCGGCAAAAACAGACGATCGATACGGTTTCGACGCGAGAAATCGTCTGGTCCGAAAGTATTACACGTTTTATCGATGTCGCTCTGTGTACGTATTATCGTATACCCGCGATATTAGGGTATAACAAAGTGATGTTTTGAGCGGTTTTTTTTTTTTTTTTTTACTCGATGTCGGTACGATCCGGGGGGCGGGGGGGATATTACAGTGCGCGCGCGATACAGCACGAATTCGTATATATATAAAAGTATAACGACGAGTTTCCCTGGAAAAAGTTGTACAATCGATGTTCCGTGCAAGTGACGGTCGGGTGCACCCGGGTTTTTATTACTGTCCTCGTGGACCTTGTGTATGTATTGCCGATTCTTGTGACCGACTTACGTCAGGACGACTGCGAGAAGCGACGGCAATTAAAAATAATATACAACATAACGACAACACAAATATTTGGTTTCGTTTAAAAACACGAATCCCATCCCGTCGTCGTGAACGTGAACGTTTCTTTTCTTTTTTTTACTTCCCCTTCGTACTTTTTCAAATCTAAACCCAACACTTTTCTAAGAAACGTACTTATTTGACAATAATAACAATTTTTATTATTATTATTATTATTATTTTTTTTTTTCAATTAAACATTGTTTGATGGTAATTATTATTTATATAATGTGTTTTATATTGTTCTACTATTGTTATTGTTCTTCGAAAAACGTCTTCGCAGCCTGTTCACACCGCGACCGTTCACGTGGATTCTAATCTATCGTTTTAGAAAAACGGATCCGTTGATTGTTTGTTTGTTCAAATTTCGAATCAAACAAAGTGTTTGCTTTGTCATAAAAACGGACGTTGTAGTGTTGGATTTTAAATCCATCGTAGTACCTACTACTAATATATTCTATTGCGTATCGTTAAAACTGATGTGTAGTCGACGCGTCGTCGTCGTGGTTTGTTGAATTTTTTATGTACGACAAAGTATACCTTATATTTTTTAACACACAACGCGAGAAAAAAACCAAAAAAGACATAATATTGTTTAATTAATCAATTGCTCCGCGAAAATTACCATAGTTGAAAAATATCACGAGCAAATAATTCATTATAATTAAAAATAAGTAATAAAATAATTTTACGGCGCCCGCGCCAACACGGCTACATCCGCACAGACGGTTCGATGTTAATTAAACACACGGGGCCGAGAGGGAGAGAGAGAGAGAGAGTTATGTATGCAAAGAAGATTTAATTAAATACTGCGCAGGTACCACCGACGACGACGACGACGCCGGGCACGGTAAATTATATAATATATTACACGTTGAATAACAATAATGATCGAAAGAAGAGAAAAAAAAAACCTTTTCACACTCACGGCGGTATAATTAGTCGGGGAGTAAAAAATACGTAAAACGCGTTCTTTAGCGTTACGGGGTGGGGGATGGGGGGGGACGAAAAGTGGCGTGTACGTACTTTGACCGCGCAAAACGATTACGAAATTCGGTCGACGACGACGTACGAACGAGAGACGTTCGTTTAAAACATGGCTCGTGATAAAACGAAAACGTAAAAATACACCTCGAATTAAATCGAAGATATTCCCAATGCGCGACCCTGATTATCGCGCGACTATCGCGGTTCGGACTATGAAAATAAATATCATAGACGTACTATAGTCAAACCTTCGGACGAAAAATGACGTGACGTGTGCGCGATCGCGGCCGTTCGTACGACATTTTATTTTCACATTCCGTCGTCCGTAAAAATATTTCTACATATTTTTTCCGACCTCGCGGCTAGCGGGGCGTCGTCGTCGCAGCAAATACCTCTTTCTTCCAAAATATATTCCTATCGGTCTCGTTATTGTTGTTATTATTATTCACGTCGCCGCCGTCGTAATAGTGTACGACTTTTTCCACCGAGGCGAAATACCCGAACACCCGGGGCACGCGTCAGGTACGCCCGAGTATACGCGCAACGGGACGACCCGTCGTCGTCGTCCCGGGGAGTAAATTCTCTAGAAATTATCTAAAACGACGAGGACGATTTAAATTTGTTGTCCACCGAACCGTGTCGTTTTGTAACGACGACGGTTCACAGGACAGACGTTTTAACGAAACCCGCAGAACGTTTATATATGGACTCGATATAATACCCACTACGTTGTAGATCGAGCGACGACGACGTTTGTTTATTGAAACGGATAATAGTAAAACAATCGAGTGCACCGCCGCGCCGCCGTGGTACGAAATATTGAAATATCAAACTCTTTTTTCTCAGTCATTATTAGTGGTGTAATGTTTCGAAAGCGAGGACCGAAACGTGGTGAAAAGTCGGCCCCTAGTAATTTGAGTGACGAAAACGGGGGGGTACCGCGTACGAAGGAGTTACGCGCGCGTGTTGTAAAAGCGAAAAAGGAAACGCGAGATATAGTTTCATCGCGGAATCGCCGCCGCCGTCGCGCGTCGTTCGACGAAAAACCCTTCGCCGCCGAATGTATTTCTCCGTCGATTAATCGATCCCCGGCGGCCGTAAATTTCGACTTGATTCGATTAGAAACGCCGCCGCCGTAATTTTCAGTAAGCACGTCCTCTATATACGTATACTCAATTAATGCAATTTCACACGTAACAATATTACACTGCGTCGTCGGGTATAATATTGTTAGGACGACGCTGTAGTGTTTTCGGCGGGAAACGCGAACACGCCAGAGGTACGTCTATATAATGATAATCGCTGGCGGAGCGCCACTATCCGATCGAAACAAAATGTTTATTTTTTGCAAATTATAATTCGGAGGACAATTCGAACGCGTCACGACGTCGTGCCCGTTTTGTGCGTGCGGTCGGAATGGAAATGTTTTCGTTTTCAAAGAAAAAAATAAAATAAAAAGCAAAAAATCATACCGACGATAATCATACTGTCGACTCGCGGTGTGCGCCAGCTTTCGATTGGTCGGGCGTGATCTTGAATCGATTATCAATAATTATTATTCTCCTCCGGGGGGGTTCTCGTTTTGCACGTTTATCGATTACTTTCCGCAAAGGAGTATAGTTCCGGAGTTTCCGCGCGTCTGCGTCGCGATCACCTTCGTTGTTCGTCGTGTAAATAAACAGTTTTTCAATTTATTATTTCATGCACACGCGTATAAAATCCGTCGTACCGTATAAATTGTAATCTAAAATAAAATCTTCAAATATTATTGAAACTCAATGACAAAACGAAATCAATGTGTTTTCTTTCCGAAGGAATGAAAAATAAAAACGCTATATAAACGTGGTTTTTCTTTTTTTTTTTGAACATCAAATCCTGAAAATAAAATATGAACATATTTTAATGGCGTTTATATATATATATATATATATTATTATTCTTTTATAAAGTATAAAAGAAATTTGTTAGATGTGTGTGTGTGTGTGTGTGTGTGTTCTCGCGAGTTTCGCGTCGCGACGAAATATGCTCGAAATAATAATACGCCTCGCGCGAAGAGAAAAATATCAAAACGCGGCGGGCATTGTTGTTCGAACGTGTAACGCGCTAATGTGCGCGCGACCTCTATTTTATATTCCGCGCGGAATTTAAACGTCGTCGTCGTCGTGTGCCGTAATTATTACGTCGATTAATCTAAAACAATTTAAATACGAAATGAAAAAAAATAAAAAATAAAATATTAAACGTTTGTCGGACCGAGGAGAAAAAAAAATTTAATTACATTTTAAAACTTTCAAAGAGGAAACGAGTTATTTAACTATAATATATAATATATTTTTTTTCTAAATAATTATCATTTCATTCCGATTATCGCGGCGGAAAAAAATGTAAAATATTACGGACTGTGCGCCGATTTTTAATAAAATATATTTAACCGGAACGGAGAAAATATTATATCGATCACGACGACGTGCGCGCGCGCCCGTCGTCGTCGTTATTCCGACGAATTTTCAGAGTAAGTTAATACCGTTGTTAGAGCGGCGGCGCGCGCGCGCGTATTAACGAGATCGCGTCCATTAGAGAGATACCTGTCGTGCCCTCCTCGGACCGATATAATATAATATAACCGTTCGAGGTTTCGAATTTTGATTGATATTTCCTCCTCGCGTCGAAACCAAACTTCCTCTTACGATGTATCGAGCGTGCGGCGATACCGCGTATAATAGCGCGGGTTCTGGATGCACAAACGACGGATAAAAGCAACACAAACGTTCGACGTGACCCGATACGATATTACATTAATTCGTCGTGATTAATATATACTATATACGATTCAAATGTTTGCGAAAACAAAGTGACGACGAACCGCGAAGCGAGAAAAGATTGGAACGCGGTAAATCCGACGCGATAAAAATAAATAAATAAAAAGATTTGTTTATTTCGTTATTGAAATAATGCTACTTTTTAACGTGCCCGAGAGAGCCGTATGCGAGTTAAATTAAAACAATATATTATGCATCTAAGATGGTTTAAAACGATTTTTAGATAATTAGACTCGCGGAGTTTCGACTAAATTCGAAATCAGTCGGACTATCCGGGAAGACGTGAAAAACCAGTGTTTCGGAGTCGGTTTTAGAAACGAATGATTTTAAAAGTGTTTCGTTTCAGTTAATATTTACACAAGACCCGTGGACGTAGAACTTTGCGGCCCGTTTCTTTGATTGTATTTATTTTAAAGCCCATTCGCAATGCCGCGCAGTTTGTTTTGTATTACCGGTCTGATATCATTAAGTCTCCGGCCGATCCGCCGGCATCCCGTAATAGGGCAGGTAATCGACTCGGCGTGTTTGCCGATTTAATTAATTCTGCGCCCGGATTCCGTGTAGGTCTCTCCTGACCCGCGCAAAGACGATATCGGAAACGTTAGTCGACGTCGCGCGTCGTATATAGTCTCGCGTCCGCCACGACGCGACGTTATCGTTTCACGTTTCGGTTTTTCGGTTTCACAATCGGCGTACGTAAGAGTGGAATATTATTATTTATCGTCCGAGCATTAAATGTATCATAATAATATTATAGTATATGTATTGTACATTGCGAGCACGTGCGCGCGTTATTTAGCTTGATGATGTCCGCGACACGTAATAGAAACGATTATTTAGCAACAGATTCCGACCGTGTCGTACCGTTTTATAAATGAATTCAACAAAAATAACGTTGTCGCTAAAACGAATGAAAAAAACCAAAAAAAAAAACCAAACGAAAACGAAAACAAAAAATAATAAATAAATAAAATAACAGAGAGAGAGAGAGAGAGAGAGAGAAAAAAAAGATTTGTTAAAATTAAAACGCATTATTCACATTTCCCTGTGCTTAGCATGTAAAATACTAATCCTCTGCGGAATATTAAAACCAAATTTGTATTCCGACTTGTGTGGCGTGTATAGCGCAAATGAACTAGAACCCGGAAACTGTAAAAAAAAAAAAAAAAACGAAAATAAAAACACACACACACACACGCGCGCGGATATAAATATTCAAACATGTATATAGAGATACGCGAAAACGAAACGGAATAAAAAAAATATATACACGTATAAATAAAAAAACAAAAAAAAAAATAGAAGGCGGGTTAGCGCTCTCTCCTGCCTAATGTCCGTTTCAACTCTTTTTCTAATTTATGAGCACACGTCATCCTTGACTAACGGTCCGGCGACAAATCCTTGTTTTGATGTCTTCCCCCTTGCCCGTCATCCGGCGGCGGCGGCGGCGGCGGCGGCGGCAAATCCTAGGGTTTTAACTTCGCGTCGCTCCGCTGTCATGCTAATAGCCTTTTCATTTTGCTTATATTTGATCTCGGGGTAATTTGCATTTCGGCCAGAAATAAAAACACTCGGATAAATACGGTTTTGTATTTTCGTGCGTCGCCATTAACGTTTATGACTGTTCCCGGAGGAGGACTCGGTGTAATTAGGGACGTCGGAATCACTTTATAGTTTATCCGGGCGTAGCGCGTGCAAAGTTACGACGATGTGCGCTTTAGAAAATTATCATAACCATTCCGATGATTTCGGTCCGACGTCACACGTTTTTCAGCCCGGAAAATAACCGTTTATAACATCGGGAGGGGGGGGGAGAATTCGTCGTAAACTCGCTGTAAAACTCATAACAATACATTTTACCGCGCGATACACTGCGCCGTCACCCGTCGCGTATATTATTCTCGTATTATAATTACGTGTAAGCGGTTATTATTATTCTTTTTATTTCTATCCGCGTGCAGATTAGTAATCATTGATTGGGAAATCTCTAGTTGTCCGATTTTCGTATTAATTACAGATGTGTGTAATACTACACCGAACGTCGTCGCTGTGAACCGAGGAAATGCAAAATACAACAACGCGTCGAAATCGATCGGACGGTTCTTGTTCGAGAAAATACGTTTTCACCGCCGCCGTCTGGCCGCGGAAAAACGATGAACGCGATAGAACCACGCGCGGACGTGATTGTATAAAAATATAGTGGCGCGGTAATCCGTTATTTTTAAAAACGATACGCGCGCCGTAGCTCTCGGTCGGCGGTTTGTAGAGTTGTAGAGTTTTATTTATCATCGCGTTATATTAAATAACTTGCGCGGAAACTTTTTCGGATCACTCGGTATTCGAGAGGGACGACCGTAAAAACACAACAACAAAAAAAGAAAGAAAAAGTCATAAAGACGATTTAAAATTAATGGTTTTCGCGTGGTAGTTAAAACGGATTCCGGAAATAATATTATATGAAGTTGAAAAGTATTATTTATACTTGGAAACTTGTACGAAACTAAGATTCGAGCGACTGATCTCTCGCGGAAAACAAAATCTAGTGCGGAAAAAGCGTTTAATACGAGATTACACGGCGGCGTCGGCGGCGCGGCGTTTGTATTCAAATGCTATATACTCGTATGTACGAGTGTATCAGTATATTCGAACAAACGGAAACGATTAAATTTATCATATTACACGCCTGTACGATTCGATTTTACTTTTGATTAAACACGGCTATTTGCCGCAGGTACAAACGAGTAAATAATACGAACATGCTTTAGGTACAATCGATCGCAACAATAACGTTATTATTATTACAATACGTCCGAAATATCCGTCGTAAGTGCAACGCCAAACTAATGAAACGTAACGGGCTACGTATATACGTATATATATATTATACAATCAACGAGACCCATTGATCGCGCGCGTCTAGTTTCGCGGAATCGAGTTTCGTTTTAAATTTTAGGAAAAAATACTATTTGCTCGTAGATGATATTATTATCGTCATATTAAATTACGAGACCGAGTCGCGTATTAACATTTCACGGGGGTTACAGACGCAGCGATGTGTTTTGCAACTTTTGTCCCGGGTTATTGCGCGTCGTCGGCGAGGGTTGGACTTAATACTTCTCGTCCGACTACCTTTCCGTCTGCCGCACAGGACGAGGCGAAAAATAAAGAGACTGCTCTTCGCAGACATCGTACTCGCCAGATCGGCTCGTACGGGTTTCGTAAGTAAATCTGTAGAAAAACGTGTACGGTGTTAAAAATTACAGCCTTTTCAAATACATAATATTTCAAAAATTAATACAATTATTATTATAACTGTTACCGTGTCATAATATTATAATGTTTGGCGAGAAATCCGAACGAGGCCCCTGAAAAAATATCAAATCTTTTGGCCCTAGGAGGGGGAGCCAGCAGGGGCTATAATCCGAACTCGTCTGAACACGCGCGTATACCGGCAACTTTTAGTTTGAAAACAACAGTTTGTTTTTGTAACTGAGATCCTCCAGTCATTAAGACGTATTAGATTATACTCGTTTTGTACGATATTATGCAAATTAATCACTTTATATCCGTATATACGTATATATATATATATATATATAAACAGTTTAGTGCGCGCGCAAAGAGGCGGAAAAAAAAAGGAAAAGGAAAAGGAAAAGAAAAAGAATTCCGTCCGATCCTGCGATAGTTATTGAATACGTTAGCGGTATTATGCGCTTGCTTCGGCTTAGTGCGATGCGACGCAAAGGTCGTTAACCCAGTTGAGCGTGTTCCAGACAAAAGAGTGATATTATTATACGTATTATAACTTATGCGGGATAAAATAATTTTTCCAATTATCGGTCCACGTAAGACCGCCGCCGCCGCAGCCGCCGTTGCGAGGACGTTCCGTCGTCGTCGGAGCATAAAACACAAAAAACCGTTACGCGCGCCGTACGAATATTATTATCGTTATTATTATGATCGCGCGTCGGGCGAAACGTATCGGAAACGTCGTAAATACGACGTATTTACGTATCATACGAAATGGAAATACGAGAGACGTGTAATAATATAGAGACTCGCGTTTTCGAAAATCGCCCATAAACGACTATATAGACGGTGAAATAGCGGCAGGGTACTAAAAAACAAAAAAAAAAAACAAAAACCGAAACTCTATACGATCGCGAACGTTTCGGGTCTTCTATAGGAGTATTATTATTATTATTGCGACGACGACGACGAAGATTATCGTACGCGCGTAACACGTCCGACGAACATTGGATGCACAACGAGCGTACAGTTTTTATGGCGAAAGGCGTGCGCGAGGAGACACATTAAACTTTCTTGCGCGCCGGAACGATTCGTCGCCAAACATAATACGTATTATTATCATAACAGTACGACATTTGTTTCGTTCGATGTGATATTACACAGATCGAGTGCGAGTGGTTACCTGCGATCAAACTATATAACCGACGAATTACAATTATTTACACTCGCTCGTTCCCAAACGAACGAGTTTAAATAATAATTGTACAACGGTCGAACTAACGGAGAGTATTTGTATGAGAAAAAAAAAAAAAAACGTCCGATATGAAAAGTGCTTATTCGTATAATGTTACCGCCGCCGCCGCCGGGGGCGTGTTGTTGCTCGAAGTTTTGTAAGCCAAAGTTTTCGTCGTCCAACCCCGCCGAATACAATATAGTAATACGATTGCCCTCTTATAATATTATTCATAGCGAATTCGTTTCTACTCTCGTCACCGGCTTTTATTGGTTCGTCTTAATGTTCATCGTGGTTTCAAGGAGGCGATGTCGAGCGGACAAATCGCAGCCCCGCCGTAACGCGCGCGAACGCACGTTGTTTTTTCGAAATTCCACGTTCAAACATGGTGGATTTTTTTATTTTTCACCTAGACCAGCGGTTCCCAAACTGTGCACTGCGTTCTACGGCCCGTGACAAATAGTTTAAAATGTATGACGCATGTTTTATTTTATTTTGAAGTTGCATTAATTATATAATTAAGTTAGTTGTGTACTTGGCTCGGAATGCTTAGATTGTATGAGGTTTAATAAAATCATTAAATTGGCCATCAGTGAGTATTGATTTTTTTGTTCTGTCTTTCGTGTTATTCACAGAGAAGGGCACCACGAGTGAATTTGGTCCAAAATAGGGCACCGCGGCTAAATTTGTTCCAAAAAAGAGCACCGCGGAAAAAAAAAAGTTTGGGAACCGCTGATCTAGACACGAATGGTGGATTTCGATCTTCGTCTCCGTCTAGTATAAAACGTCGCGTTGTCCTATTCTCCGTTTGGACGGTATTTTCGTGCGCTGTTCGTGGCTTTGAAATAAAATAGTAAAATCACGGCTCCGGCGCGAAAACCGCCCGATTTACGGCGAGTGCCGACCGAATCGTTATGACGCGAAATGCAAAACAGCGGACCGACTTTTCAATTTGCCGAGAATACGTGCGCGCACGCTCCTGTGGGACGTATTTCTGACGAACTTTTTGTCCGCGCGCGTCGTGCGGGTTTCTCGGACGCCCGCGCAGTAGTACCTGCTTTGTGAAACGTTGACGTCTTATACGTGTATTCGGGGGTTTTTTTTTTTTTTTCGGAGGGGTTTTACATTTTATTATTTTCGTGTCTATAGTTTTCTTTTTTTCTTCTCGACCCGTCAAAAGAATACGCTATCACGTCGACCGATGCGAGTCGACCGTCGCCGGTGAAATAATTCGACGTATTTGTTTGTTTTTTTTTCCTCCGTGAAAATCATGTACATTTTACCTCGCGAGAACACAAACGGCTAGGAAGAAAAAATTTCGATTTCTCAACCCGACAACACTATGCAGGTGATATTACACGATATTGTAAATGCAGGCGCATTTACGATCTCGAGTGCCGAGTATATTATACTTCGTCCCCTTCGAAATACAATAAACGTTTTACTCGTCACGGAAAAGAAATGTGTTATTATAGAAAAATAACATCCACCCGTACTTTGAATTGAAAAAAAGAAACGAATTTTCGGCAATTCGTCGTATCGTCTAAATCGCGGTGGCGTCTATTATAGTCGATCGAGTGCGATTCTCAGCCGCGGTCGACGCTAGAGCGAAATTTACAAAATCACTTTGTTTTGGATCGCTATCGCCACGGCGCGGCGCGGCGGTGTTTCAAAAACGAACAAATAATGACCGATCTTCGGTGACCTCCTCTACAACGGACACTCTATTAGACGGAATCCTCCCGGAAAACATGTCAACGGTTCGAATGATGACACGTGAAATTCTCGGATTCCGTTGTAGATATTATGTTTTACCGTAGTACCCACGTCGTCATTACTCCGACGAGATATTCGCGATGAACGTTAATTCGGTACGCTCGGCGGCGCTTTGTCCGGGTCGTCGCCGCTGTACTGTCAACTCGTCGTCGTCGTCGTTTCTTTGAAACCGTATACCCCGCGATGACATTTAAGACCGATTTCCGCGCGACTTTGCGAGTGCGTGTACCTACGCGTTGCGCCGTCACGAGTGCGATGACTGCTGCCCGACATAAAGCCCGACGACGTTTATTTATTTGTATTCCACGTCGTCGTCGGAATAATACGCTCGCTCGGGCGCGCGCGCGCGAATAACCGCGACGCAAACAGTAAACACGTGTACGCGCGACGACAATCGTTCGCCAGCCCTACCGAACGCTATTGTTAAAGACTAACGCGATACGTAACGCCGATAACGCGTGCAAATAGTGTTTGCGACTTCATTTACGAGACGCGATTATCAGTTGCAAACTCGTATTATAATATTTCATCGCGCGCGGTAACTCGACGACACTATTATTATTTCAACGGCCGACGACGTCGTCGCGATTATATTATATATCGAAAGAGACTATTTATTACAGTGCAAAAAAAAAAACCAGCCGAATCGTTCACGTCATCGAATTCGCTTTCTGGTAATACCTATTTTAAAAGGCATCCCCGGACACGGTCATCACGTCATATAACCGGGATAAAGCAATTCGATGTATCTACTCGCGAGCGCATTAAATCTCGATTGCTTATCAGATATCAAACGTTGATTGGAAATTTCGGTATATGACGAAATGCTTTTAAAACGATTGTCGAACGAGAGACGTGCAATAATACATACAATAATAATAATACACGATGAGCGTGATTCTCTCGGCGAGTTAAAAAAAAAAATAAAAAAAATAATAGGCGTTACGAACTACAATTTCTGTACGTTAGTTTTACGGCCGAAAATTGTATTTGACGAGTTTTACGTAGGAGTAAACCGGACACTGTGTCCTGTGATGAAAATTTCAGACGAAATAAGGAAACGCCCGTTTAGTGTTTTTCTAAACAATTAAAACGAATTAACGACATGGGAAAAGAATAAAAAAAAATATAACCATTGATCGTATTAGAGGTGTTCGATTTTGTCGAGGAAAACATAGAGGTAAAGCGTGAATTAAAAAAAAAAAAACGAAATTACAAAATACAATTAAATATACGTCATAATATATATATATATATATATATATTATTCTATGGTGTGTGAAATGGATTTTGTGCTCGAAAAGCGTTGTTTTAGAGCTTTTATAAAGCTATTAAATTGGCGTTTAAATCTGCTCTCTATCTAGTATAAAAGCTCGTTCGTTAAAAATTTCAAGTTGTTTATTTTGTAATTTATAATAAAAAAAAATCACGATTATTGGATTTACAATTACATTTTATCGGACTGTTATGGCATATAAATTAATATATTCGGAAGTAGTTTACGCCGTCGTCGCATTATAGTCGTGTTTTTCGAGCGAAGCTACTCGTTTTACACGGCGAAATAACGAAGTTGAAAAAAAAAAAAATTACACAAACGATACGAAAAACGTCTGTTCCCAGTGACTCGATCTGGAATAATTGCGCAATTCGAACGTAATAAAACGACGAGATAGGAATACAGATATACCTGCTTTGAGAGGAAATTCCTGTTTCTGTCACTGGACTTCCGACGTCGAGACGGCATTTGCAACAATACCGCCGCCGCAGAGTCCATCACAACGCGACTCGTAGTCAGGTAGTGGCGAGACGACAACGACCGGATTCTCATTATTGTTTTTGCAAATTTTTTTCGTTTATTTTTCTCTTTTTATCGGAACTTTTCCCGATTTATTTCACCTCGTTTCGAGATGCTATTGTTTTTCGTGATGTGTTGGTGTCGGCGAGACGAAAACGACCGGATTCTCATCGCTGGTTCGTTTGATTGTACCTTTTTGGTCTATTTCATCGTCGCAAACTATTGTTTCCGCGTCGTGTTCGAATGATACGCTAAAAACGTGTTCTATTCGGGACGAAAAATTCAAGTGACACCACGGGAGAACGCACGCGTCCCGTTCGTTATTTGTCTTTCGAAAAAAAATAAAAACCGTTCGAGACGCGTCCGCGGCATTCCTGCAGACAAATCGTTTTACTAGGTAAATGGCGCGTGCTCAAACGACGTCGTCGTCGTCGGGGGTAAATAATATCCGTTCGTTTAGAACCGAATGTTTCAAATGTTTAGCGGATATTTCGACCATGTCGATTCGTCTGTACGCGTGCCGTACCCGGTAATCTTGTTTTTTTTCCCACGTCGTTTCGAATCGTCCTCGCGTGATATTAAGTATGCCGTTAGAAGCACACGATGACGTCACCGTCACGGTGTACTTTTCCGCGTCCGTTTTTCAAAACGAATGGCAGCAGTCAGTGCGCGCCAGACGATACACGTAGACGAGCGTGAAAAATCGATCTGCCCGCGTATTACACATTAGTGCGCCGCGCGCCGCCGCCGTGAAAATCCAAAAAACGGTGGTCCCGAATTTCGTCCTTTTTCCCGTCCTCCGCCGTTCTCGACGTGGGCGGCCCCAACAGTTATACGGGGAGCGATATTATATACGAATCTATATCGCACGGGGATCCGAGGAGACGGCAAAGGTGGTTCCGAGACGGACGGCCGCGAGCCCGCGGATCCGAAACGGGCCGAAAGGAGCTGACGGACGTGGGGTGGTGCGGCGAGTCGACGTTTAATTTATCACGTTTTAATATATACGAGGCGTCGATGGCGAGGCGTGTTCGCCGCGGTCTGATGGTGATTAATTGAAGACGGGCCCCGGGCGCGCATCGACTTTTGGACGTTCTCCGGCACCAGCGGGAAAGAGACGGACACGACGAAGTGAAGGAGAGCAGTGAAGGGAGCGGCGAGCGGGCAGGAGAGCGAAACGGAAGGGCGGAGGATGGACTCGAAAAGGGATAGGAAGAGGGTGGGGGGGGGTCGACCGGTGCGGAGCAAAGGACCTTCGCAGGTGTATGGACCGCGGGAAGTGGCGCGGGGCAGCCGCAGTGTAGCGATACACAAACCGCCTCCTCCGGCATATCCTTCCTTCCTGCGTTTTATATTCCGGTGTCTTAATGAATAGGCGGACGCGACGGCGGCGACCGGGGTTCTTCGGGCGTTCGGCGGTCGCGCGGCGGTGCTGGCTTTGAAATATACCGCAGGTGCGCGCAGCCTTTTATGTAAAATGCAATTTTTCCCATTAAAGAAAAACACAGAGTGGAATTTGAAGCTTTCCAGATGAGCACCCATCAGAAAAATGTTTAAAAAGACCGGCGACGGGCCGCGGCGGAAACCGTATCCGATTATGGAGGTTGTTTTTTTTTTTTTTTTTTTTTTTTTTCTAGAGAATATAATAAATTAATGACGACGACGGCGGCGGCGCGACGGTTATCTTGCGTATCAAAATCTTCATTGAAATAAATCCTTTTATTATTATCACTGCTATCGTTATTTTCATTATTATTTTTTTCTTTTAAGAAAAAGTCATTAGAAATAACGCGACTGTGCGCGGACGTTCGAACAGAGATATCGAATCGGGGGCCGGGTGGTAAACTTTACCCGGACAAACGTTTGAATATTTACGTTTTTATTACGCTGTTCCCCCGGCGAAACGAATGAGGGAAAAATAATATCGATTCCGACTGCGAAACTTTTCGATAACCCACAAAAATCGAAGAAATAATAATACAAATACCGAGTCGTTTCGCGACTAATTGCTTTCGGGGTATCCCGTATCTCCGAGTTAGGATTATATCGACGTAACGTTATACGATTCGAAAACGTTCCGCAAAGTATTAAATATTTCTGAAAATAATTTCTAATTGAAAAAGTCGAACGTTTGTGCTTGTACAAATACGAAATTAAATTATATCAAGCGACTTCAAATCGAGTTTTAAATTTCATTAGTAGGTATAGGCTATATGGTTTGTTTTTTTTTTTCCCCTCTCGTTTTAGTCAGTGAAAATAAAAACATGCTTTATTCTGTTTTCCATTATTTTCTTAAATATTAGTTTTTTTATAAAACGTCGAAGAAAAGGTAAAACGCGGGGTTTGAAATTTAATAACTGTAGTTAATATTTTAAATACGTCTCTTGTACATACAAATTCCGTTTACTTTTTCTATTATTAACAAATACACTGAAATATAAATCCTTGAAATATACGGTAGTAGTAGCGTCTGAGAAAAAAAAAAAAAACGAAATAAAGAATCGAGTTTCTATCTTACTAATTAATATTTGAATGGAAAAGTGTAAGAATATAACGTCTTGATAATAATATACCCGCCTCCGAACAGTTTACCGTCGTATTTCTTTAGACTTGCGTTAAATCCTGCCAGACACCGCGAGGAAACGGTTTGCGATTTCGACCACGTCGTTTTCGACCGTCTTCTCTTTCTCTTCTCCCGCCCGCGGACGGATCTTTTTTCGTTTCTATTTTCCCTAGACCGTCCTCACTACCGATCACAAACCTTCTCTTCGACTCTCATCCCGTTCTCCGATTAATCACGTCCACTCCGCGCCGGATTCTCGATAAAAAATAATCTTGTAAATATTCAAAACTCGTATCGTCTGTAATTTTGTCGATTATCTTGCGTTTCGTGTCGAACTACCGTAAAATATTAAATTTTATAAAAAATTACGAGTGATTTTAAGTTTGAAAAATAAAAAATAAAATTCGGAAAGATACGGCGAAATAGGACGATAACGAAATCGATTGCGTCGTCCTGCGGCCGAGATGCCGGTGTGCCAATAGCGTATATTATAGCGGGTGTGGCATTAATCGAACTACGTGCCGGTCGTTACGGGACGGATGAGTTATTATAGTCGTCGAATAAATCGTTCATAATGTTGTACAAAGGGCCAACAGAAACAGGTCGTAATAACCGGTAGCCACAACCCCAGCGGCGGCGGCAGCGGCGCGATCGGGATTTATTTTCCGCGGGGGTTAATTTTCCCCCTAGGTTTAGGGAGGGCGGCGCGAAACGGTGACGTGTCGGTACAGTAGACGCGCGTTCGATCGGACTGGATCGAAGTTTTATAATCGAGAAAAAAAGAAATCGAAATTAAAAAAAAAATGTCAATAAATTCGATACGTTTTCATATCTGAACGTATTTGAGAAGCAGCGTCACATTGTGATTGGCATAATATCATTGTTTTTTTTTTTTTACGAAAAGTCGTTCGATCCGTAAAATATATAATCTTCTTCTCTTATATATAACTGTAACGTGCTTTTTCTTGAAATCCTCCCACAGCCCAAACCGCTGGACCGATCGGGTTGAAATTTGGCACGAAGATAGCTGTTATGGCGTAGACGCGCACTAAGAAGGGATTTTTGAAAATTCCACCCCCAAGGGGGTTAAAAACGGCAAAAACGGAAAAAATTTTTTGGTTCCGATCGTTCTGAAATTAAGTATACGTACTCAGTAACGCGAATAAACATTGTCGATAAACTTAGTTTTGTGAAATTCGACCCCTTAGGGGGTTGAAAGGGGTGAAAAAGATGAAACTAGAAAAAATCGCCTGGCCGAAACCGCCGGAGCTTTGAGTATGGAACTTGGTCTACTATAAATATAATAACATTTAACACTTGGCGATTTTAACCCTTCATTATACCGGGAAAAACTTTTCACGGGCGAAGCCGGTATTCAGTTAGGTAAATTGGAAAAAATAAATTTTTACATATAAAATATCGTTACTATACTATATTCATATCGTGTGTTTGTTTTAATAAAATATTAAATAATAATAGCAGTCAGCTGATAACGGGAAAATGTCAATTATTTAATAATAATTATTCAATCAAATTATTATTTGGCCTATACACATTTTTTATACTTAAACCCGGCAAGGACGGGTAATATTCAGCTAGTCTTATATATATAAATACGGTACAAAATCGAAAATCAGCTGAGCTATTAAAAATTTTTAAAACTGAATAGTTTTCATATCGAAAATAATTATTAGATGCGATATTATTATTCGTATATAAACATCGTTGTTTTTTGAATCGAAGGGAAAATTCGCTACGAATTCGTACGCGTATAGTAAACGATATGGCAAAGTTTTTATACTAAAAAAATATTCATATTTTATTTTTTACGACGAAACAGATTTTTCGTTCGGGGAAAAATACGCGCGGAGGTTTTTTTTTTTTTATCGCCGACCAGAAATTAAATAAAGCGAGTGAAAAAACTACGTAAATACCGAGATAATAATACGGGGTTCGGTTTTATACGTTTTCCAAATAAAAAAAAGGAGAAATTTAGTGTTTGTTTTTTTTTTTTCGATTTAAGAGGAAATCGTCCACGAAAACGACGAATTTTACTGGGAATCAAAATGTAAAAACGTTCTACTTTCGAATAGTATTTTTTTTATTTTTTTTATGGCGCGAGAACACGATATATAGTACATAATATCATGATTACGTTTCCAAATGATAAAACGCCAAACTTATTTTCCCTATTTCCCCGTTTTAATCCCCGCACGATATTTCACATGATTTTTAACATTTTTTTTTGTTTTTGTTTTTTATTTGATTTATTCTTTCACTATTTACTTTTCACATTGGTAAAACCAGCGGGAACGATGAGACGATCTTCTCGGAAAAATTTCCCATCTCTTCGGGTCGGTTTGCAATTTTTAGTATACAACTTATTGAAAAAAATCATAATATCGTTCTATCAAATGATAATAATATGTAATATGTTCCGTTCGGTTCGAAATACGATGCCAATAAAAAAAAATGTATAGATAAAATCGATACATCAACAATTGATTGGGCTTTATTTGAATAGCCCGAATATTCGATCATTTTCTTTTTTCGCGTCGAATATTATTATGATATTCCATCGATCTGATGTATTTTTAAACGAATAATATATTCCGTCGGGTTTCGATTAATAACGTTATGGCTCTGATTGCGTTATATAATATGAATAGTTTGAAATTGTTCACTATGAATATTGTATTTCTCGCAGCACGTATATTTACACTCGACGACGACGACGGTAGCTTTCTCCGCAAGTTCAATAATAGAATATAATAATAGTTTATCGATCGCAATAAACAGAGTACGCAAACACTTGAGTTTTAAACATCACGCTTTCGGTTGGATTTTGATTTACGACCGTTCCGTTTCGATTATATTCGGATCAAAGTCGAATATTACAATATATTATTATGTATATTACGGCGCGGTGATTAAGATTTACATGTCGCGCAATTTACAGACCGAATCCGTTAATTCGCTTTTCACTTTTATCGCGTTGCGTATAATGTAAAACATTTGTATTATTAACGAAATTTAATGACCGTACGTATTCGCGTCTTCATCGCGGTTTCGACTGTATAATGCGTCCAATTAATAATTCAATAATTACTGAAAATAAATACGACTGTATGAACACGCGTCCGACGACATAAATAATAAGTCCGTTTCGCGGACACTGGACTGATCGTCTGCATTGGCAAGCTGCGGTACTTCTTTAGCGCGTCACTCGATCGGGTATTAGTCGCGCACGCAGTTCGGCCGTCATTGGTTGGGTGGCGCGAGCAGTTTGGCTTTCGTTCCCACGCAGTATCCCACGTGAACATTCTCGCATTCCGATTTCACGCAAACACACATATAGTAATTATTAGTGTTACATAATTATGTTACATTATTACTATTGTTTACATAATAATTAGGTATCTGCCTACTATAAATAAAATATGATCCGTTCGATTGTTATACGTTTCTGGTGTAAAAATCACGATATTTTTCGTTACCCACGCACAGTATTGGATAGACGTAAACGTTTACTTATTCCGATTTCACGCCAACACACTTATAGTTATTAGTGTTATTACTATTACAGTGAAACCTCTGAATAGCGGACACCCACGGGACTGTTAGAAAAAAACATAGGCCCCCTCGACATTTTTCCCACTTTGACCACTGATTTAAAACTGAATATAGTGTTCTGGTTCAAAGTGTCAACCAAGGACTTGTTTGTTGGCAACATAAATACGAGCGTATTGACATTAAAATATTTTATAATTTTGAGAAAAACTATTGATAAAAAAAAATCATACAAGTAACAACTATACTTACAAATTTAGTTTGTGGCCTTTTCACGAAGACGTTAAATCGCGCACGTTGAAAATACGTTAAACACACGTTAAATTAAATATTACGAACCATTCTCCGGCGGACGATCCTAACGCGACACGTCATATTATATTGTATCCGTTTCGAAAGACCTCAGACTCTACGAGACGAATTTAATGACGTACGGAAAACTTCTCAGCCGATTCTAGTATATTTTCAAAATATATATATATATATGATCGACCCCGTAGATTCAAATAATTTATTTACAGTTGTTTCGATAGTTCATAAGACGACGATGACGTCTCGAAATTTTATTTTTCGTAGCACTCGACGGATCGTCGCGCACTAAGAAAAAATGAAATAAAACGATACGAATCGCCGCGCTATGTACTGAAAATAAGAAGAAATAAAATAAATTTGCAATCGGGATCGTTCGATACATCGTCTTGAAAATATTATGAAGAACGCGCGCAGATAGTACTATACTGTACGTCATATTTATATCACGCGGGGACGACAACGCGTCGATCGGAAAAAAAATCAAGCCTACGCGCGTCAAACCGCCGCCGTTCTTCTCCCGCGTGGAATCCGACTCATAGGGCCGTCGAAAGGTCCGCATAATATGCGCGTACGCAAAAGTATCGTCGCCGGAGAACAGAATCGTAAAATTTAATTTCACGCAAAGTGGCGTAGCTACACGTTTAATAAGCGCGTCCAGAGGAAAAATATTTTTTCTCACAGTGGCGTCACGAACTTAATGTGAACCACAGGGGCGCACATAATTGACCCGTCTATTTTCAACGATTTAGTAGTAACTATAGATTATTTAGGCTATAGTTGTGTCGTGAAACTCAAACCTTAACCTAAATCATAATTTATCTACTAAATAGTTGAAAATAACCAGCGCTCCAGTCAATATATGCCTCTGTCGCCCCTGCGGTAGCTACGCCACTGAGTATGTGACAACGACGATTAACGCCTCCTCGATCACGGCGGGATGTCCTGACCGGGTGAGTGCAGTCCGCGGCTAATTGACATTGTCTCCGGCCGGATTCGGGTTCCATGGCCTATACGGATAGAATCGGTTGACGGCTCTCGAGTCACCAATGGCCATCGTCATGTCGATTCTTGGCGTGGTCGTTCTCCTCGCGGGCCGAAATAAAATGTCAATGTCCCGGCGGACGATCATCGGATGTCGTGCCACCGGACGTATGACTTGTTGGCCGAACGGAATATCCCGCGGGACGAAATGCTGTGGACATGACGAAACAGAGGTTACACGGATGATAGCGAAAGACAATTTATCGCGTTATAATAATTGTCGTGCGCTTTTACGCCAATACACTCACGTTTGCCCAGACGCCGCCGCCTACCAGGATGCTGTTGTCCATCGCCTCCTGGTACGCTAGACCGGCGAATGGATTTAAGATGTCACGGAACGGTATGTTCCGACGACTGGCCGCGCCGCGTCGTTTCCACGAGTTAAATTTGCCCTTTATTTTGTGCACCGTAGAGTTGAATCGGGCCTTTATCTTGTTCACCGTAGATCTAACCCGTGTTATTATTTTGTTCATCGTAGTCGATTTAGTGTTTTGGTGAACTTTTCGTGTAGAAGTTGAATGTAACGTGTACTGTCTGTAATATTTTATCTTGAAATAAAATGCGTAATTATACAATGCGTTTAATTTATTATCAACTATCCCGTTACCTTGGAAATCGACCGAACGAATTTGTTAGCGGTTCGCTTAAATCGTAGCCAAATATAATATTATTATAGCCAACGGCCAAAATCGCTTGAACTAGCTCGTCGACCGTTGATAGAATATGAAATTTAAAAAAAATCGTTTACCCCGCGAGCACGGTGATTCGGTCAACAGCGTTGAACAACTGGGAATTATTAAATAATATAACTGCGCGATAACTGATCGGTTTTCATCGTCGAAAGATCGACGGTAAAAAAAATTGTAAAACCTCGTGTTGAAAACAAAACAAAAAAACATCACCTCTGTAGTCGAAACAAAAAAAAAAAAAAGTCAACCGGAAAATTAAAACACACTTATTATTATTGTTATCATAAACACGCGTTGTATCGTGTACGAAACGAAATGGATAAAAATAATACTCGTGACGATTAAAAAGTATTGTTAAATATTTATATGAAATAATCTATTAAAAACTGTTGAATAATATTGCCTCCGATAATTATGATGTGAATAATAAATGAAAAGGTATATTGTCCGGTTCGGTATTAAAGCGAAAAAGAAAAATCGCGAAAACCGTGCGTTTTCGACCGTGTCCGGTATAAATCATATTATAATATCAATTTGTGGTCGAGTAAAACGATTCGACGAAATAGGTTTTAATTAAGCGCTGTCGACGGACTCCATTATCTGGTCGGTCGATCTCTCGTTGAATTTCAATTCGATTCGTTTGGGTTTCAAAAACATTCACCTAATTTGGGCAATTGAACAAACAATGCCACAGTGTAGTTTTGGCAAATACGAGAGAGACAGAGAGAGAGAGAGAGAGAGAGAACAGACTTCAAAGACGACGTATTTTACAATACAATATTGTATTCCGTAGAATTAAAACGAAATTAAAGGATTAATTTATGTATCGCGAAGATACGTCTTATCGTCGTCGTAATAATTTATGTCGTTTGTCTGGCGTTTTTCGGAGAAAAAAAAATAATAATAATAATAATCGTAAAACACAACTAAACAAAAACCATATTCGCACACGTTTTCAAAGTATTATACGTCATAATAATATTAATAATCTATTGTTTCGTTTCGCTACGATTACTGTTTGATATCGATCGCGCGGAGATAGTTCGGTTTTCATTAATATTTCGACGGCGGCGGCGTGTAATACGGGGCGACGCGTTGCCGGCAAAGTAAATTTCAGTTTACGCATCGCGAATCGCGGTCGCTTTGTGTTGTCCGATCGAAATGGGTCAAAAGTATCGCGTATCGAAAATTAACAGTCGAAATTAGTTGAAAACCTAAATCGTCTCGCGATAGGTATATGATGTACGCGGAAAATTAACGCGTTTGCAGACGTGGTCGACATCGCGTCGAGTTATGATAATATACTGAATTGTAAACAATAACGACCGTATAATTCCCCTCCCTCCCCGAAGTTTCAAGCGTTCGGATTTGGGTTTTTACGAATCGGATTATTTAAATATTTCAAATAACGACGTAGTCGTACGAAACCATTATAATATTATACTCGTATTGTACTAGCTGACACGGCAAACGTTGTTTTGGCCATATATTTCTAGTGAATTTTTTAGTATACAAAATAACCAGCTTATTGTAAGTATTTGGGGATGGTGTTTATAATATTAAAAGAGGAACGGAGCGATGACGGCCTATAAAAATAACGAAACGCCAGCCATTCGCGTTTATATAAAATTTATAATCTATTTATTATATATGAAATCCAAATTACCACGCACTCACTGATCGCGTTGTATCTCAACATCTAGCCCGTGAAAAGTTTTTTCCGGTATGAGCGAGAAATAACGTGTCTGTAATTTTTAACCCTCTCTTACCCCTGAGGGGTTGAATTTTGTAAAAATTGAAAATGTAATAAAAATTTTTTCACTTTAAATCACTTTTAACGTAACAAATTGAAGTACTTAATAACTAACTTATTGTTATGAAACTCGTATATGAAAAGTATATGAAACACGTATATATTTTTAATTGAAAATGATTCGCAAAAAAATGTATAAACAATGATTATGGTTACTATGGTTACATTTTAAATATGAAACGTTAAATTTTTAAAAATATTTGTGGTGGTAAATAAATTAGGTACCGATTAATAACCGATCTGTTGGATTTTTATACGTTTCTGGTGCAAAAAATCATCACGATTTTCACTAAACGTGGCGAAAATCGCGATTTTTTTTATAAAATAGGGCAAAAATTGGCTACCTCGCGAAGAGAGGCGCCCGAATTAAGACTGTAAATAAATATAATCGGTACTACTTACGGCTTGTCGGCGGGTTGCTGTTGAGTTTCGGCGTCGGTTCGTGAAAATATAATAAAGTAAGCACTGACAGATACACAAAAGTCACGATTAAAAGTTTCGTCGGACGAGATGAATATTAAAACCGACGACATTATCGACACTATCACGGAGAATAATTAAAACCGCGACGAACGACTTTCCGAACCGCGCTGTCGACACTAGGCCGGTCGTCGGAGCACTGTGCGTCCGGTTAGCCGACGTACTTCCTCGCGAGCGTCTTTCGATCGGTAGTAGGCGGGTTGCGCGCGCAGAACAGCTGACATTGGTCGGGCGGCGCGATTTCATTGGCACGCAATATCTCACTCGTTCCTGTTTATATTCCTCGTAACTATCGTTACATAACAATGTTGTCACAATGAACTGTCTTATATAATAATTACGTAAAACCTATTAATGACTAATCTCGTTGTACGTTTCCGGTGCGAAAATAACGATTTTTTTTCATAGAATAGCAAAAAAAAAGAACTATTGCCTCGTGGCAATGTGGGGTGGCGGTCACTAGCCCTATGACTTGAGGGAGGCTATCGTTTATGTTTGATTTTAAGCGCGTACGTGTGCAACTTTTTATTTTTTTCATTTTTACCCCTTTTACCCCCCCCCCATTAGGGGTGGAATTTTGAAAATCGGACGACGTGACGACACTCAGAAATGTATTTGAAACAACTCTGTGAAAAAAAAAATTGGAAAAAAAGTTAAATACTGTCGTCACAAAACGGGAACTCAAAAAAGGCCTGTTCTTTTATATATATACGAGTATACGTAATAGATTTTTATTTGTTCGTGCGATCGTCTCGAAAAGTTCTTCGTCTCACCGCCGCCGCAAATAATAGCGTTCGTCTTGGGGAACCGAAACGGCCGAAACGAGTCGTTCGCCGTCACGGATGGTGGTGGATTTCGATATTATATCCGAAACATTTACACTCGCGTCGTAAACGACAATGTCGCACTCCGCGTCGATTACGTTTTTTAATGACCGCCGAGAGCATATTGTTTTATAATGTATTTCGCGACGCGTTGTTAAATCCTCATCCTTCGATGTCGTTGTCAAGGAAACGCGGCCACGACCAGTCGTCGGGTCGTTTTCGACGCGTTTCGTTGCTCGTTGTTCAGCGTCACTCGTCGGTCGTCGTTCGGCGACACCGCTCCGATCGTATATATAGGCACTCGAAAAAGTGTATAGAAAAAAAAGCGTAACAAGAAAACTAGCTGTAAACACGCGGCGCTCGCGTAAAGAAACGATAAATATTTTCGAGACGACTAAAGTGGCGAATTCGGACTACTCGACGAGTGCTCGCGCGCGTTTTTCAAAACGTTATTTGCATAATTGGGTCATCGTCGCGCGCGGCGGCGTGACCGGACGTCCGTGTGACGAGCTGACGACACACGCGAGTTTCCCAACACGAATAAACGTTGTATGATATAATATCATATTAATAACACTATCCTCGTCGTCGCGATCCGATAACAACGGGCAATGACATACGATTTCGCCGTCGACAGCTGTCGATTGTATCGTTTACCCCTGCGCGTACACGAAAATCGCGTGAAATCTTCCGATTTCCCCGTACACATTTCTCAGCATAAAATTAACACTCGCGTGGGATTAGACGTATTTTCTCGAATCGCGGAAATACGAATAAATGGACGATTTATCAAGTCCACTTACTGTTGGCGATGATTTTCGTTTCCTAGTTTTTAGGCGAAATAAGTATGGCGTTGGAACGTTTTACGAGTGGGTAATCGTTTTGTCGGCCGATGTCGATTTGAAAAACCACTCCCACTCGCACTGACGCTGGAAGCGTTTTTCAGTTTGGACACCGGAATCCAAGTTTAAATAATTTCAAACCCGATACGAAAGACCCGAACCCATATTTCCAGAAAATGGGTTTTCGCGATTGATTTCTAGGAATTCGAGGGCAACGGTTCTCATTCGATCGAACCGATGTGTTAACTTATATTATAATTAATTTAACTATTACGAAACCGGAACGGAAATTTCCGTTATTTCAGAGAGTAGCTCAAAATCCGAAACCTTTCGTTTTCCCGACAGAACCTAGAATCGACATTTTCGGCTTTCTCAGAACCCGACCGAAAAGCTCGATAAGATCTCCGTCCCCACCCCCCGACTTGCACCCACGAAACTCGTCGTCGGGTTCTCGCGATGATATTTACACGTCGGCCGATCCAAGCGGGTAACCATCGCCGGTCCAATTCTCGAGAGTTGAATAATTTGCTCGGACGTTAACCGATGGCATTAGCGTCGCGAGGCGTTCTGCGACCGTTTGATAAATTAAGGATCCGCGAGGGATAATTTATGTTTGCGAATGTGCCACTGACAGCTGTAGCCTATTGCCCGCGGTGGACTGTGTGTATACGCGCACACATAATATATAATATAATATATATATATACCTGTATTATTTATTAGCCAGCCAGCTCATAGCCCGGTGTTTCCAGTTGTAAGAGGATCATGTCCGGTTTGCACTTAATGGCGACGGGCCAGAAATCCCCGCTTTATTTACGCAGATTAGATGTCTCGCGCAGATGTGCGTGTTCGCACAAACTCTTGTTTGCTCTAATTAAACGCGACCGAGTCTCGATACAATATCGGCGGTATATACGCGTTTCTTATTGTCTCGCCGTACATTAGTTCGGAATAATAACAATATAACGCGCGCGTACACCTACCGACCTACCTACGTACACTATCTGCCGCGGCCGACCGGCTTCTCCGCCGCCGCCGCCGCCGCCGTCGATTTCTCTCTCGAGCGCGTATATCGACTTGTATAATATATCGTCGTCGACGCGACTTTTATCTCGCCGCCGCCGTGGTCCAGACTAGACGTTTCGAAAGACCACCGATCGTTTGTCATGGATAAAACACAAGAACCGAAAAATAACATCTATATCGACGAATACTTTTTAACGTTTTTTATTAGTTATTCGCTTGACTGTCGGCAAATTCGAGGAAACGAACGCAAAGTTAACGTCCTCGGTAACCATCGATGGTATGGACGCATGCGAAAAAAATAAATTATAAGGATATTTTAAAATAATAATAATCGACCTGTTTGAATCGCGCATAATAATTACTATACATATAATATATTAAACACGTGCGTTGTGATTAACATTTTTTTCAAACGCTGAACGATGTCATGATTACCTAATAATATTATCCGGACGAATTTTTCATCTTGGACGACTGTGGATTAGAACAGATAACGAGTAGACGAGGTATTAAGGAGAGATATCATAAATTTAATGCGCCTAGACAAATCTACGTGTTGACTGCACGTTTTCGCAATAGAAACGAGTAAAAGTGTTGTGGACTCGACACGGTGGCGCGCGATGAAAAGTGCCGCGTTGAAATCACTCGGGATCGACTTGTTGAACACGAAATAAAAACGATTGTTCACCGCGACCCCGGTGTATACTCGTCCGCGTACGTAGTAGTTTTATTTTTTTCCTATTTTTTTTTGTTGTTTTTTTCGTGTTTTTTTCTTTAATTAATTTACTCTCTGCTGTAATATTATTGATTGCGCGCTCCGCGCGTTTTGCGTTATCGCGAACATGTTTAACAAAGTGTTCTACAAAGAAAAAGTTATCGGATTTCCAAACTAAACACAGCGCAGCTTTTGATGTGCCGCCGCACTGTGCGTGGTTTATAATGCGGAAACCATTGATTAATGTACAGAAGTTTAGTTTGAAAGCGGCGGTTTAATTACGTCGCGCGGACGAGAAAAAAAGGAGATAAAAATAAATTTCAAATAATATAATAACGTCGATGCGTCTGCCGTAGACAGTCTGCAGTGAGTATTAAATGTCGACCGTACGCGTCGAGTGGCGATTGCGTATGTAATTATCGCCGGAAGACGTACACGCGAGAAGAGACCCGGAGAGACGACGACGATCGTCCTGACCGCACTCTGACGAAAAACCGTCTCGACCGGAGATGAATTTCCACGTTTCTCAGTCACTTTATTCGCGGCGGCGGCTCGTTTCCGTCGAGCGCGTCGCCGTGTTTTTCGTTCGTATTGATATTCGTCACACCTCTTTTACGGAGTTCGGCGAGGCTTTCAAACGCGGCATCCCGGCGCGGCGCGGCGCGGCGTGCACCGCTGCAGTCACGAATCGATACGACGACGTCGAAAAGCGACGGCGTGGCAAGGGGTTCGAGCACGGCGGCGCGATACGTTTCACTGCGCCATACGTTTTGTAAAACAACGCGTATCTATAATATGCTGATACGCGAGTTACGCCGGCGACGCGGAATGCGCGTAACGCGAACGCGTTATTCGACCGTTTACAACGTTCTGAAATAATAACTTCGCGCCGTCGGTCGTAACAAAAGACCGAGTCGAGCTTAATAAGTAGGTCATAGTCGTCGGGGGGGGGGGGGGAGGGCAAAAGTAGATGGAAAAATGCACGGCGTTCGCAATACTCGTGAAAATCGAATATACGTAAATCGTGAAATCGAATTTCGTTCGCGTCGCGACTACGTATATAGCTCGGCGCGAGGAGGAACGAATGTTTTCGCGGATGCGGTTTTTTTTTATAAAACGTACGATAAAGTCGCCATTTTCCAGTCACCCGGAACGTGGAAATTCCGTCGACGCCGCCGTGCCAAACGGGGGGCGGGGGAACCAAAACGAAAAGTTCGAAGAGCGATGGAAATATCCGGTGGCGAAAAGACGACGAACAGACGGTCGCCCGTAAACGGTTCACTAATTGCAGAAGCTTACGAATTCATTGCGTTAATACCGGGGGATTAAACTCGCGTATTATATAAATTACGAGTTGAGCAAATATTTGCTCGACAGCCTGAACGTGTTTTAACGAATACATAAGTCTCTCACCCCCCCCAGAACGTTACGATACGAAATTAAAATCTAGAAAAAAATAAAAGAGACCGTCGTGATTTTTTTTTATTTTTTAATTCCGCCAAGAGACTCCAAGTGTAATAATTAAAACCGCGCGCCGCCGTGTTTCGCGTTCCGGCGTGTCGTTGATTTCGACTCCGACGTTCAGGTCGCGCTTTTGTCACGTTTGTCAGCGGGATTTAGAATGATATATTATACTATTATGTCGGCGGCACGATCGGCAGATATACAAGTGGATTACAGTTTTAGATTGGTTTTCATTACCGTATCGCGTGAACCGACGACCCGGCTAATATACCCGTAACGTTATATAATAATAATAAAAAAAATCGATAGAAGCGCATATTCTAGATTTTCCGGAATATTATCCTCGGCGCGTCCGGACCCGCGCGCGCATCGCCGAAAGCACTGTCTCGACTTCTTAATAATTGACCGTCGTCGCTATAGAGTTTAAAACACCGAAATTGTTATATAAATTATATCCCATCTATTCGTCGTTTATGAAATTAAAATATTTAATTAAATTACGTATATTACCACTGCTGAACCGAACGCAACATTAATTTTGATTTAACACCAGTATAGTTTTTGAATGGAAAAACTTTCGTTTTAGACGTTCGATAAAATAATTAAGTAAATTTTACGGTCGAGACCTGCGAGAAATATTATTATAACAAAAGCGGAATCGCATAATAAATAATCCAAAACGGATTGAATTTACGGGCCGGGGGAGTTACACGGCGTGCGTAGATATTTATACGAATAGACTATTGTTTTTTGTTTTCATTTCAATTTTTAAAATGTACAACACAATCATGACTGGTCGTATTAGTTAACGATAATATTAGTTTTACGAAAAAATCGACGACGTGCGATCGTCAATCTAAAGTGTAATCAATTTAAATTCTCTCGGAAAATATATAAATATTTTTATATTTTTCGAGTTACTTGTTTCATTGAAAACTATATATCAAAATAATGGAGTTGAAAACAAAACAAAAATGACTTTAAAAAAAAAACCTATTTTTCACGCGTATATAATAACGTCTATTCCCAGTGACTTTAATCTGCAATAAACGCGCGAGTTTATCATAATAATAAGATGGCCATTTAGGAACAGGTATACCTGTTTCGAGACGCGTTTCATTTCTATCACTAGACTTTGAACAACACGGAAGCGGCGTTTGTCGTGACTGGATTCACTTCTATTTAGATGTTTCGAGTTCTCGATACAGTCGAGATCGATCGTTTGAGCTCGATGAAAAATTGCGTCACGCGCGTGCAAATCGTATCACGATTTCAGCGTATTATAATTCTGCCGGATAGAGATAATATAATAGACTTGCATTTTTCTCGACGGCTTTAGAAGACACTTTTCTAGCTTGAATAATACGTTTCGGTACCGGAGGAACGTAAATGACTAATAATTTCTAATCGCGGTCGTTTTCGTCCGTGTTCGAGACGCTAATAAAATCGTGTTGTCGAAATATTTTCCCCTTCAAAACATGATGATCATGTCTCCGCGTAACGCCGCCGTGGTCACGCCGCCGCGGTCTGCTGCCATCGGTTTCCGGTACTTTTTACGGAAATTAAAGTTTTCGAGTGCGCGGCGCAAACCCCGAAAAATACGTCGTTGACGGGCGCGATAAAACGGACCGTTACCGGCAGGTATCGAGCGAGGGCCGCGCGACCGTCGTCGTTATGCTTTAGTTCGCGGTTTCTGGATTGATGCGCTCACGGGGGAGGGAGGGTAAAAAAAAAAAAAACCACGCGAGAGGAAAAGACTCTCGTAATAGCGTTGTTCGTCGCGCGTACGCGTATAGAGGAGAGTTAGTAGGTAGAAAGAGAGAGAGAGAGTGAAGTTTTCGAGGCGCGCGAAACCCCGTCGGACACGTGCGTCGTATCGAAAACGTTCCCATGCCGGATGCCCGTTTACGAAAGGCATGTCGAGAAAGATAGAGCGAGACAGAGAGAGAGATAGCAGGATAATGGAGTCTGCGGTACTTTTGTCGTCGTCGTCGTCTTGGTTCGTCGTAATAACAGTGTATAAAGTAGTAAATATATATAACACGTATACAGCGGTCGTTGCGGGTAGGTGCGTACTATATTATACAGTCGTCGTCGCCGCCGCCGCCGAGCGCGCGAGACGTTAAACTCGAAAGCATTAACGGCGAATGTAAAATATTCTCACGTCCGCGACGAGCGGGGCGGGGAGAGACGAGGCGGACCACGACTCTGTAGCGCGCCGCCCGCGGAAAAACGCGCGGTCGTATAAAGGACTCCTCGGATCGGTGCCGCCGCCGCCGCCGATGTCCTTTTTTCCGCGACTACCAACAACTCGTACAGAAGGACACGAGAGGTCCTTTCGAGTATAGCGAAAACACGCGCGGTGGCAAAAAAAAATAAAAAGTAGACGGTCCGTGACTTTCGGCGCGCGCCGCATACACACGTGTTTAACACACCGGAAACGCTGTTCGGAACGTTTTTCGCTGAAGCACCGACGACGACGGTCTCGGGTCGGGTCGGGTCGGGAGGCTATAGAGGAAGAGAATATTGAATTTTTATCGTACGATTTACGCGGCCGTTGCCGCCGCCGCCGCCGACGACGGGTGGTGAATTAAACGCGGTCCGTTTTATTTTATAGTCCGTTTGCGCCCCCCCACCCACGCCCGGCGCTCGTTTCTCGGACGGTCGGCCGCGATCGAATAAACAACGACGCAAAGCGGGGGCAGAGGGATCGTGTAAAACCGACAAAGGGAAGACGCGGCTGCTCGTATAGTATAAATTTAATATAATATAGTTTTCCGCTCGTATAATGTATGCTAATGCGTTCGTTCTGCGCTATGCAGAAGCCGGACAATGGCAGCGGCGGCGGCGGCGTTTTCAGTCGAACTTTTTAGTTTTTTCTTCTTCTCCTCTCCGTCCGTCCGTCCGTCCGTCTTCTTCTTCTTTTTAACGATCCCGGCGGCGCGGCGTTGGTCCGACGATGTATTATTATATATAAATTACACGCTGACGTAATGCGGGGGTAAAGTATCGGCGCGCGGCCACCGTTCGAACGCGTTTTGTCGAAAGAGAGCGAAATTTTTATTGCCTTCGATTCCGCCAACAACGTCGCGAAACGACGCGTCGTCGGCAGATATCGCGCGAGATATCCTGCGAGACGACGCGACGATGCCCTGCAACACCGCTGTGTGCGCGCGCTCGATCGACCGTGTCCTCGGCGTGGTTCGACCCCGTGTCGCCGATTAAATCGTTATTGTTCGCCGGGCCGTGTGCAGATTTCCAGTGGGCAGAGTATCGTAAACCGCGAGAATAAAAACGCGCGATATCGATGCCGATGAGCTGCTACTTTTGCGGAAAAACGTAATGATTTTCACGCGGATTCGACGCAATAACGATAACAATAGCGATATTATAGTGATCGTAAATAGTAAATAGCTCCGGCGCGGCGCACTTGTTAAATGGAAAAAATCGCGTTTCGGTATCGATCGCGCGTGTAAAAACAACAACCGTTACGACGTATTAGTTTTTTGTTTTAGTTTTCTACGACGACGACGGGGGAAATTACAAAGGATAACGTTAAATTAGTTCATTAATCACGGACTAGAAACCGAGGGAATACGACACAATAACAGCGCGCGTTCCGGAGAACCGCCGCCGCACGATCGTAATAAATGAAATTAATAGATAATACCGCACACAGAGCTATATACTACGTATATAATACTACGGCGACGGTGGTTTTTAAAATCGAAAAAAAACCCTATAAAATGTTATCGCGTTTGTTTTTAAAATATAAATCGACACGATCGTGGTGAGACTTGTGAATTTTCTCTGCGATGTTGCTTTCTTCGAACGCGCAATACGAACGAGAAGGCGAAAATATTATAAATTCATACCTTATTTAATACGACGAGTCGTGATTGATCGAGTCCGTCGGGTAACGCGAAATAAAATATGTGAAAAACAGTATTTTTACGACGACGGTCGTGGTCGTGTTTTTTTTTTATTTTCGATTCGACCAAGTCTCGTTTCTCGCCGTACAAATCGGTTTGGATTTGCCGGTAAAACGTGCGATTTTTTCGACCTCGTTTCCAAAAATTTCTCGTTAAAAGTTATTATAATAATACGTTCTCGGATAGAATTCGTTAAAACGACGAATCGTAATTTGATCCGCGTAGACAATTCCGTTTCAGAACTTTTAATAAACACTCGTCGCACAAATACAAAAAAAAAAACAGTTCGGACCCATTACGAACGAACTATTGTTTTTATAATACACTTGATAATATAAAAGTAATCTCGTCGCCAGACGGTAAATTTAATATTACTCTTCAAGTGCTTTACCGCGCTAAAAACGTAAAATATATCGCGAGACGTACGAATATTGACGAAAAATATTTTACGGTTTTAATTTATCGAAACGGTACGATCGTTTTCACTGAAATTCTAGTTTTATTCGATCACTGCACTACGCTCGCGTACGAAACTATAAACGAGCGGAACAAAAACTTCTAAATAATATAAAAACTAAACAGCTAGAACGCGATCGTCGTTAAATTTTCATCGGTGCCCGAGTAATACGTATATATTATCTATGGCGAGGGTCGCGAACCGGTATGGTTTCGGTAATGCATAGTGCGGAACAAGCGTAGCGGCAGATGGGTAGTAATTAAAATTTGCTTTGGAGTAAATCGCCAAAACGAGAAAGTATCCGAACGCGGATCCGCGAGATTCGAATCGCGGACTTAAACGCGGCCGCGGGGCTGGGAGCGGCGCGGCACGGAGAGATTAAATTAATTGCGAATCGCATGATCATTATTTGAACGGAACTCGCAGGAAATTAAGAGCGACGCAGGTTTGCGCAGGTTCTTCGAACGCGCCGTTACGTTACGTGTATATTGCGCGCGGCCGTAGCTAATGACCCGGATCTTGGAAAATATGATATTTTACATTTCGCTCTCCGGGAAAACGTATACGACGCGCACCGCAGCGGCACCCGGCGCGGCGGCTACGAGAGGGCGGATTACGGCGGTCTAAGGGTGTGTTCCTTAACGATTGCCCCCCGGATGGAGGAGATCCACCTCGGTTTAAAATACGTAACGATATAGCGCGCGACGGGCGTAAACAATAATTTTCGTTCGCGCGACATAAAATATAATAATAATAATAATATGACGACGCGCGTTACCTGTAGTATTATTAAAAACGATACCACCGCGTCGGCGAAACGATTTGGAAAATTGTTTTCTCGTCACGCCGCCGCCGCCGCCGCCGCCGGACGAGTATTTGCAGTGTCTGAAAGAAAAAAATAACGTACGATTTACGATCTTGTGAAACACGCGACGACGTACCTTCTACGTCGACGGCTGAAAAAAAAGAGAAAAACGAAAATATCTCACGATCGATCGTCGACATCGGTGCTGGACGACCGTCGTCGTCGTCGTACGAAAATCGAATAAAATTCGGTTTTTTCTTCTTCCGATTTTAGTCTCTTTTAAACGATACCGAAGCGTAACGGAATTCCCGATGAAACGGATCTCCTCCGTCGAATGAAAAAAATAACGAGACGAGTCAAACGGATCGTATGGCTTTTGATTGTGTACACGTCGGAGGAGGGAAATAAAAAAAAAAATGAAAAAATGTTTATCGAAATTCCCCGGGCGTAATAATCGACGCGAACGGATTATCGTAATCAGATGTTGTCGGAGAACCGCTCTGTCGATACGTTACGAAAATGTAAAACGCGAAACGTCATTGCAAATGAAATAGCTCGCTCGTTTCGCCCGGAACCAGAGACGACGTACAATACATATTTACATAATATATCTATGTACGGGAATTTTACAAATATATTACATCAAACGCGTATGCGTCCTCGTCCTTATTAGATTCCAAACGGTTCCCTCCTCCCCACCCCCCCCCGTACACGAGTACACATTCAATCAAAATTCCCCTCTAAACGGATGGATACATCGGGTAATTTATGTGAAGAGATTTTTTTTTTTTTTTACGATTACGACCGTCACTGCGGAGGCCGTAATAATAAAAAATAAATCAATAAAATATTAAATCAATAATAAATCGCGGAGTTGAACGAGAAACAATCTCGCGTGACGACGGCGGCGGATCTGGCCGCGTTTTTTTATTTTTCGTTTCTCTTTTTCAGTGACTTCGTCTGTTATAATATTTGAGCAGTAGTACACTTACTGCGAGACCGTCGAAAAGAAAAAACAGAAATTTAAGTTTGCCCGTTTCGAAAAGTTCGAATAATTCGTTTACAATGTCGCCGAAGTTGTTCCGACGTCGAAATATATTTCCAACGATTACAGCGACCGTGTTTGTAGAAAGATTATTATATATCGTATATTATTCGGTCCGGGACCGGTTCGGTTCCAACTCGGGATGAATTGTCGAGCATAATTTACCGGAAATATTCGGATATTGGTCGATATTGGGCGCCGAAATCGTCACCACAGCCGTACGGAGAATGCGTTCGATGATTCGCCGAACGAGTCTGCGGAACGGCTGAAATACGTTTCCGTTTACCTTTCGCTTTTCCGCCCGTTCCCGGCAAAACTATTCCTATACAGCTGTAGGCATAGATTCCAATGGATTTCGGGAAAAAACGCAAATCGAACGATTATCATAGTTCTTAATTATGATAAACCAAAACGAAATGAACGTTGACGAATGAAGACGTATTATTTGGAAAAGACGATTTTCTCACGTTCGGCTCGAGTTACCGCGCGTCGTGACTGGAATCGAATAAAAAGTGTCTTGGCATTAAAACGCACAGGTATTCGCTAGCTGTGAATCGCGTGGAACCCTTATTGCCGGAAACACGTGTACCGTCCCGCGGAAATCTCGTCGGTTTGTTATTGCTTCCCGTCCGGCGAGCAGACGACGCGCGACGCCGCGCCGGGGCGTTCGGATTGGAAAACCCGACGGTCACGGGCCCGCACGACGACGTCTCGGGCCGGCCGCGAACAAAAGCGTCATAACGCGTTACGGCGCGCGTGGGCTTATTCCCGCCGACAATAGCCGGGACATATCGAGGGATTTGAGCCTTTTGAAAGATTACACCGGTTAATTGATACCGCTCTATACCGTCGGCAGACGTTGTTATTATTACCGGTTGTATCCGGGTGTAGAACGCGGCGCAAAAGACACGGCAATCGCATTAGCCGTTAACATAATAATAATCGTAAAAATAATAACAACAGTTTTTGTTCTCGGGGCTCGGCGATCGATAACCCGCCGACGGGGTTACGCGCGTTATTTTTCTTTCGATACGTGACTCGCGTTCGGACTCGCAATCTTCGAAACGGCGACGAATCGTTTTTCTACACGGTGAATTCGAAGGACGGCTCGCGAGACGTCTCTTTGTCGCGCAAATCGCGACAACCCGACGACGACGGCTGCTCGACAAGTCCGCAAGACTGCGATAAGTAGTAAGACGATATTTTCAAAGAAACGCGCGGATACTCCTGGGTTCGAGTACTCACGCGAAGACTCACTTTATAAACCGATTCGTTTCGACTATACTTTGTTTTGGACATTTTCCGCGGTCCTCTTTGCTTTTGTATATCAAAGTCCGCCACTCTCTGATCCGTCGACTTCCGTTATACGTCGCACGTCGTCGTAACGTGCTCGTGTATCATTAATGGGGGGAAAACAACCTTCGTTTCTCCCGAACAAGCAAAAATAACTTGTTAGTAGTAGTAGAAATTTACACAGTTGACTATTATTTATATTAATAATTATATATCAAATATAACATTCGATATGATATTATGAAATTGGTTCGCTCAATAAAATACCAAAGAAAATAAGACTAATATAATTCGTATACGAATATGAAATACACAAATAAATATGTTTGTTTTTTTTCTCTCACCCGTCTAATTCAGTTATCCGTCATCCCTCGATCCCGTTGCAGACGGATATCCGTGGCTCGACCGTACTCTGCCCCCCGACTACAAGCACACGACTCGATCGATGTAGCAAAAAACAAAAAAAATAAAAAAACGCTAAATTAGTATGCGGTCTAGGAAACAAAAAACTGAAATGACGTACTTAACTGACTACACGGATCGGTCTCGTTCCCGTTTCATAACGTTTTACAACATGTCAAATGCGGCGGCGATGTTAATGCTTCTACTATGTTTTGTTATCATTTCGCAGAGACAAACGATAATCGCGAAAAAACCCGAAAAAAATATTTAATTCTTTTCACAGTTTACTTTATTCGGTTTATTCGACACGTTTTGCACTACGCGTCGCAGACCATTTTCGTTCGTCGAAAACAATTATAAGAAACCGTACGTCGATCGAAATGACGAATAATCGACAAAACGTCAACGTTAAAATATCGATTTCAACGATTAGCATAGACGTGGTGTATGCATTTAAAACCGGTCGTGATTATTCGATCAGGCGAAAAACATACGTATATTTTGACGGCGCGTTTAGAAAAAAAAAACGTAAAATGTTTTCTTACGAAGAATATTTTACTATTCACGACCGAGTAGGTTTGAAAACAACATACTATTATTATAGTAACGCGAAATTAACATATTTTAACCGAAATGTATTATTCATAAACATTTCTATGAAATTACTAACGATACAAAAACACTCGTCCGCTAATATTTTACAGATATTAACCTTTTTGTCGACCCATTAGACCGTCGAAATATTCGTCCATAAATTTTCAATACGTATTCGAAAACATACAGCCGCGGATATTTCATCAAAACTAAGATTCGCGAATTCCGCCGATTTGCAAACACCACATATGCTCGCGTATATTACGATACGGTTTCGTTTCATCGCGTTCGCGACGGTCATACATTATTTCCATGACGTATTATTATTATACGATTCAAACCGTCGATATTTTTTTCCTTCCGTTACGAATCCCACTTTCGGTCTAGTGCGTATTCGAAGAGCTGTTGTATTTGCAATTTCGCAGACGAGTATTCATAATTAAATAGGGTAACGTAGACGTTACGGAAAAAAAACTAATGTTTCGTTGTGAGTTTATAGTCAAGTCCGAAATCGTCGTTAAACTCAACGTTTGCAAAAAACAAACGAATAAATACACGTCGATGATTATTATTGTCAAGTAAAATCTTTAAAATGAAATAATAATAATAATAATAACTTTTCCCTTTTAATAATGATTATTCGTCTGCGCGAAAAATAAACGTGCAGTACGCGTTATATCGTTCGGTAAACCGATTCAATTAAATCTCGACCCTTCCTCCCTCCCGAAAATTATACAGTTAAAATAATACGCCGTGAAATCATTTTGATTGGAGATTAAACCCCCGACGTTTGTCGGAGAACGTATTTAAGAGCGTTTTAATTGATTACTGTTCGCAGTAATTTGACATGTATTAAAAACAAAAAAAATTAAACAATAACCCTCCTCCCCTCCCCCCCCGACTCGACCCGATACGGTTTACGTTATTTTTCAATTTTCTATGCCGCACGAGTGTTCGTTCTAAGTACACGTCCGCGCCAGACGCTGCACTCGACGTTTAGGACAATCCATTATACATTTACTATTATTGTGATAACCTCGGAATTGACATGCCAATCAATTCAGAACGCTGAAACGGACAATTATTTATACGTGTTCTATCGTTAATTAAATTCTCTTTCGGTTGCCGCGTATAACGCGTTTCACCGCGATGTCCGTTTTCCACCGCGGACGAGGGACAGTCTAACTCACGCACGACGTTAAACAAATTAGCGGGGCGAAAATGTTCTGCGCCGCGCGATCGGACGATTTTCCGGCAGGACGTTTTTATAATGTTTTTGATTTTTTTTTGATTTCGATCCGGACGCAAACGGTTTACGTACATTGTATTTCAAATCGTTCGATATCAAATATTCAAAAGCAAACGAGTCGCGTACGTACACGATCGATGTGACGAGAGCGAGACAATTTTAAATAAAAGTACAACTATGAAATAGCACGTGGGCGGTAGAGTTCGACTCGTTGATTCGGTTATCCGGTATATTATTATATTTAACGCTTGAATTTTTTTCCCGGTTTTTCGATTGTTCGGTATTAAAAACATACAACTATAGTCCGGTGTCACGTTGAGTTAGTAGTGTCCTCTGCACTGCGTACCAGAGAGTACATATTAGTGTTGAAATAGAAATGCGACGGGAAAATATTGTTCACCGAGTACAGGATTTTTGTTCGCGCAGTTTTCGGTCGTTTCGGAAGATCTACGTCGGACGGTATTCCGGGACACGCTGGCAGACGATCCTCATTTTCGCGCGTCGAAAGACGTTTCGAATTGAACAGCGAACTGGTACGCGTCTGTTTCGGTTAACCGAGAATACCGCCCCCGGCGCCGCGCCGTACTTGTATCGCAGTCGAGCGCGTTATTGTTTCACGCGATTTCCGAGAAACCGATCGAACAAACAGTCCGAGCGAATATCAATCGTTTTCGACGGCCGGCAAATGACACAACGACGACGACGGTTGTGCCGTCGTCGTCTGTACGCCGAAATTCGACCGCGAATCGCGCGTCCTCGTAGTTATACTGCGGCCGTTCGAAAATATCCGAAACGCGTTTGAAAATCACTCGGCGGTGTTCGATGACAACGAGATGGGTTTGTTTTAAACCCGTCAGTGATACGCGAATCGGGTAAATATAAATAATTCAATACTGTTTTATGCGGTGTTTCGTGTCGGTGCTGTTAGAGCGTCCGCGGTGATGTTTTCGCGAGAAACACGACTCTCGGATCGCGCGGTTTAGTTTATAAAAAAAAAAAAATCGTTCGATTTCGCGGCTACGGCGACGGCGGCGGCGCAGTCCAACAGTTATTATAACGTTTGCTATTGTCGCAATATCGAGAGAGAGAGAGAGAGAGTGAAAAAAAAATGGCACGGTCGGGTTGAGAAAATGATACGAGTCTACCGAATTGCGAAAAGTAATATTTTCAACGTGTCTGATAAAAATATTAGATAACCGTAGAGCATTTCGCCCCTCGCTCTTACGTTGACAGTTGTTGTGCTCTCTTCTTTTTTCTTTCTTTCCATTATCCCGCAGGATACACACGCGCGCGCGCGCGCGCGCAGTAGTTTTGCTTTTGACGGACGAAATCGAATTACGAGTGATCTACCGAAAGTATATAAGGTATAGTATTCCGGTAGTAGTCGTTGCGAGAAAACAGACACCCGGACCGACACGCCGACCCGCATTTAGTCGGTCGTGAAAATATCGAATTGAAAAGACGAAATTGACAGTCTCGACGGCGGTAGATTCTCCATCGCGTCGTGTAGATAAATTATTAATTATACGCCACACACACACACGCGACGTGTGTTCTACGCGGGCGCGATCGTATTATTATTTCCCACGATCGAAACGGAAATTATGTTCGGAAAATAAGACCGGTGGGGTGGTGGGGGAAAAACCGTTGTCGAACGATCTTCCGCGATAAAAAAGAAAAAATAATATAATAAACCCGTTCAAAAAAAAATAAAATACAAACTCGCGCATGTGAAAATATCAAGTGTTTGTAAACATTATTTTCAAAAAGAAAAAAAAAAAGTTACACATTATATTATGGTCGTATAAAATGTATGTTATAAAAGTGTGCGCGCGTATACGTATATATTTAACCGTCGCGTTCGTACGAAATTGAATTCAACGGATGTTTTGAACTAAATAAACTTAGGTCATTACTACAAGTGTTGCGGAACCGTGCAGTGTATGTAATAACCGTTTTTCCATTACAACTTTAAAAGGGAATGTTCAGTGTAACCGTTGGATACAATAGACCATCAAACTAATTACGAGTATTCACGATGAATTAAAATTAAAATGTATTCGTGCGATATAATTTAATTTTCGAGCAATTCCGAATTAGTCGGTTTTCTTACGTCTTCTCGCCGCCGCCGCCGCCGTAACACGTCCTATCCGCGCGAACCCACGTAAAAGTGATCGAGGGGTTATTCGTAAAGCTTCTTCTTTTCTTTTATTTTTTTTTTCTAGTTGATTATTGTTAGCCGCGATCGAAAACAAATCGTTTTTTCACGGCCTAAACGCGTCCGAGTGTTGTATGCGCAGCCGATTTTTCGGAATAAGATTATTTGTAAAAATAAAACCGTGGTACGTCCCGAGTCGTCGTACAATGTGTGTTCGCGTTACAAGCAGACTCGTTCGCGTCGTCGTCGGAGTATTGAATCGACTTCATAATATTAGAAAAAAATAAATAATCGTCGAAAAAATAAAAGACACGAGTTAAATTACCCCGCGCATGGACACGGGCTTCGTATTACACGATATTACTACTCGTCAAAAACTAACGGCATAATTAATTCAAATTCGTAAATACTACGTAGTATCGATATAGTGCGCGGACTGCCGTCGTTGCGACGACAAGACTTGGCGCGAACTCGTAACAAAAGTGACGTACGAAACGGAGAGATAATTAATTTCAACTGAAAATAAATTACTAAACATTTCGATGGAAACGATTAATAACACAATAAAACGGTGCGACGAACTTTTTGATCTGTCCGAGTAGTAGTATTAT